>JBAMBO010004024.1:600000-756843 GCA_037044535.1 Lordiphosa magnipectinata
CAAAGATAACCTAGACGGAGTGTTTCGAGATTGGTTTCGATGATCCGATAATGGTCCGAAGAGGAGTCCCTACACTCAAAAAACAACTCGCCCTAAAAAGTGCCATTTTCAGACAAATTTAAAAAAAAAAAACAAGAAAGAAAGTCGGTCAAGCCCGACTATAACATACTCTGTACCCTTAACGTCGCAGCTCGCATATGCTCACGAGTTATACGAGCTCATCTCTAAGTTTCACTCTCTCTCTCTCTCTCTCTCTCTCTCACTAAGATTGCCGTTTAATAGAATGCTGTGGTGAGTGGTGTGGGGGGGTGGTAGGTGTTAACTGACCGTTTTTTGCTCATAACTTGAGTATCGTTCATCCGATCTTTATCATTCCTTCAGCAAATCGATAAATAATTTTGAGTACTAGATATCTCTAGAAAGTACGAACCTTCTATCATCAAAACTGTAGGAGATATGACGTTTTTTCCAAATGGCGGGGGCGCGAGGGGGCGTGGCAAAAATTGAAAATAAACTTGATCTGCCTGCAAGTTTAAGAAATATATGTCCCATACATGTCAAACCTCTATCTCTTACCATCTCTGAGATCTCTTCGTTCATACGGACGGACGGACAGACAGACAGACGGACATGGCTATATCGACTCGGCTGTTGATGCTGATCAAGAATATATATACTTTATAGGGTCGGAAACGATTCCTTCTCCCTATTACATACTTTTGCACAAAGTAAATATACTCTATGTACCCCTTCGGTACAGAGTATAAAAAGGGGCGTTGTGGGGGGGGGGAGACTAGACCAGCACCGGACCAACGCGAACCGTGGTGTGGTTGTTGGTTATTCTACTCACTTTACTGGGGGACTTGAACTCGGAACCTCTCACAAATGCTGAACACACTCGGCTATTCGCCTTAAGCAAAACGTAGCGTCAAAACCATATAGTTAAGAAATTACGCATTTGGTCGAGGCCTGGGATCAAGTCACCGCAGCAGCATTTTTTCTCTAGAGCGCTCCAAAAAAACGCTCCTTCGATGTGCTTCTTTGAGCACTTCCCTTTCACTCCTGCTTCGGAGTGCTCCGGAAACGCTCCTTCTAGGTGCTGCTTTGGGAGTCCCTTTTCACTCCTGCTTCGGAGCGCTCCGCATATGGCTGGCTGGGAATGTAGGGGATCAATACATTGAACACACAGGCCTTGTCCCACCAGAACAGAGATGGGCATGCACACATGATCGTCACACTTTTCACACGCATACAAGCACAATTTGCGTGCGCCGCATTCGTGTTCTATAAATAGCTTTCAATGCTTATAGTGTACGTGTGATTTTGTGCAGTCGGCCGCGGCAGAGGTCCTATGCACACGCTGCCTCGTGTGCATTGGAACGTCGCGACGCGTCGCGTCTCTGCACCAGAAGCATTCTTACTGCTTGATAAAAAAAAGGATTTATACAAAGCCACAGTGGAACCTCCACAGGCGTGCCACAAGCAAAAACGTTCCAGAGTCCCTTCTACAACATGGAAACTGGTGGTTTGATAAAACTATACCAATTAGGGATTCGAATCCAAATAGTATCCAATTCTGGTGGCTAGATAACTACGACTCGTAGATTCCAACCCCTTCCCTTCCCGTTTTCTCCCCTTGATTTTATCCTAATATAAATACTTGTGTTTTTTTTTTTAAGTATTTCGTTACACACCTAAACATAATCAGCCATAAAATTATAATATATATTGTACACCAAAAAGTGAGTCAAAAACTAAATCTTAACACTAGAGAGCTTGTTTGGAGACAGAGTGTCTACCAGAGAACGGCTTCGTTCGATTGCAAAACGCTCACACATTATTCAACACCCGAATAAACAGGCTTCGCGTTCTATTCATCAAACTTGCATACTCAACATGTTCGCAGCAGAGTTTTATTCGAACCAATTGCTGGCACTCTGATTATCAGTTGATCATGTTCGACTTCATTCCAATCAGTTCAGCTGATTGTTCGTTTGGCTCAACGACGATTGTTTAGTGTGAGCGAAAATCACCTCGTATGAATAAACTCTTGCAGAGACGCATAGACAGTGATGGCGCTGCTGACAGCTATGGAAAAAGAGAGAGATTGCGAACTCTGCGGTGGCCGGTCAACGCTGAGTTTTGTTCGATAGAACACATAAACGTCCCATCAAAAAACTCTAGCTGCCGGTATGCAGTCTGAATATATTCAGCACTGAGTTCTGTTCGATGAATAAATATGAACATACACGTTGGATCACATAACTCTAGCTAGCCGCTCGATGCGATTCCGTTGTGAGTTGAATATATTCAGCTCTGAGTTTTGTTGATTGATTAAATGTGAGTAAAAATTTTTGTGTATGAACCAATCAAGAAAAAAGTGATTTTTGCAGTTCTCTGGTGTCTTATAAACATAATTAATATTTTATTTATTTAATAATTTAACACAAAAAAAAAAAACAAAACTTGTGTTCCTTAAAGCTTAGTACTTAGACAAACTAAATCGATTCGTCCATATAAAAACAAGGGTGTCGGAAAGCTTTCTTAAAATTCCGACTGGCCTCTTACGCTGGGTTGAACTCAGATAAACTAAATTTTCCGTTTCAGAGCGTCGGAAAGCTCATGGCGACGCTTACTTGACAGGCACGGGCGCTAACTTGACAGTCAGAAGCAGCTGATCTAATTTCAATGGGGTATGAGCAGAAAAAATACCTGACGGAATGTCAGCAGCAAAAGTACGACAAATACAATCGATTGGCGTAATTTGAAACCAACTCACAGTGGTTTCTGTCAGAGGCCAAAAATAAAAAATGCAAAGTGAGAATTTTGGCTTTAAACGTGTTGTCTCTATCTCGCAAAAGAATGCGCTTTTTAATTGTATGCTTAATTTTGTTTCATTACAACCGTACTCTATAAGAATGGCTTCAAAAGTGAGAGCATAAAATATATTGGTTCTTAATTTGGGAGATTTTTGAGATTTAAGTGAAATTTAAAATAACACTAAATAACGAGGTCCAGTATATTCAAGTTTTGGTGGTTGGTTATTCAGAAATGGTCCATTAATTTGAGCTTAAAGTTGCAAAAAGTGACAATTTTGACCCTTTTCAGACGCGTTTTAGTGGGGAACTTATACTTTTGTTTTGACTTTTTTTTATATTATCTTAAATTACCATTTCTTAACTTTAAAATTAACTAACCCAAAGAATTTTACGATTTTTTTAATCGAAAATATACCATTTTGAATACATAGTCTCGATAATAGTAAAATAACAAAACTGTCTACTGCACAAAAGTATGCCCTGAAGAAATAGTACAACCGGCTATTAATTTGTATAGAATTTCAATGAAAATTTTCAACAAAACCCACTGCATTCATTGGGGCACCAACAATATCTTGGGCTTTTGTGAATTACGGATACAATCTTCATTGGAAAAAATCGTAGAATTGTTTGAGATAGTTTATTTCAAAGTTAAGGAGTAGTTCTTTCTGATAATATCAAAGAAAGTCAAAACAAAAGTATAGGTTCACCTAAAAAGAGTCAAATAAGACATTTTTGTATCTTTAAGCTCAAATTACTAAAAATCTTAACGTGATGGACCATTTCTGAAAACAGATTCGTGTTCGGCACACGAAAACCTTCTAGAATCAGCACCGACCCTTCAATATACTGGAAAAAATCTAATTTTGTTGCCTTCTGTAATAGATACATAGAACCAAAGACAATACATATAAAGATACCGATCCAATGTCAGCTCCCAAGAAACATTGTTTTTTCTTTCACATGCGTCATCTATAATATCTATAAATCTTTGCTCTCAGCCAACACCCATTAAATTTCCTAAATTTCCAGCGAGAACCAAAAAATTGGAATCCAATGTCAGCTCTCAAGAAAATCGTTTTTTGTTCTATCTATAATATCTATAAATCAGAGATGGGCGCATCACGACGTTCCAATGCACACGAGGCAGCAAATTGTGCTTGTATGCGTGTGAAAAGTGTGACGATATGTGTGCATGCCCATCTCTGCTATAAATCTTTGGTAGTAACTATTCAGTTCTACCTAAAGCGTAGTACGGAGACGCTGACAATTTTTGTCGGAGCCTATCTAATTAGATAGCTCAGGAAATCCGCTCATGAAAATTGTCAGAGCGAGTACGGAGCAACCAACAATTTGCTCTGATAATTGCATGGACCTGCCAACTCGTTTTTTTGAAAACAGCTGATAAATTGTCGAAGGGGGGGTCTGGAAATTATGAAACTTGTTTGATAATTGTTAGAGGTACCTTTTGGAAATTGAGCACACAATGAAAAAACTTAAAGCAAAGAAGACCAAAAAACAAAACTACAATTATTTAAACAACTGAGAGGTCTGGAGTCTGGAGAATCTGGCCAATAAAAGGCATTTCGATACCCGCAGCTGCATCACTTGTGGCGGAGAGACCTTCTCTGTATGCTTCTCCCGGTATGCCATTTGCCCAATGTATGCATTCCACCCGAGTCTAAACCTTCGCAGTCTCCACAGCCCAAGGAACGGCCCTACAGCTGACGGCCAAGCAGCCCTAAGCTGAAGTCTTCACAGCCCATTATAGTAGTGGCTCCTTCGGCTTACTGTGGTAGCTTCCGTTGCTACTGTTGTGGCCACCTTTAAATTAGTTTATCCTCCTCTAATACGCCCGGCGAGTAAGATCAGTCTCCAGTCTATGGAGCTGGGTGTGGCTATGAATATTGCCTTTGGTTTAATATGCGGCCCAGCAATTTTAATCTCCAGATGCGTTTTGTGTTGTCGTTATAGCAGTATGTCTAAGTGGCTAAGGGGCTTCTACCGTCCCACACAAAATGCTTCCATGAAATAGACCATGACATTAGCACAGACAACTGAATTTCCCCTAGTGACTTTCATTTTCAATTTTATACACTCTTTTATTTTACAACAACAGCTGATTTCTGTCTGTTGACTGGTCACACTACATTCTCTGAGCGGCTCTGGAAATTATCAAACAATTTCCGCTCCGAAAAAATTGTCAGCATCTCCGTACTACGCTTAAAAAGCTAAATTCAAAATAGTTTACGAGATATGGAATCGTTAATCCTACTCTGAAACTGAAAAGTTCAAAGTGCAATAAATAGAAAACGGCAACTAATCAGACCAAACCAAGAAAGCGTTTTTATACTACCATCACACTTAAATTTCAAGAAGCATTTTAAAGCTAGAACTGCGGCTGCAAAGCAAAGCATCAACATAACCTGGAAGTGCCTTCTCGCCAAAAACAATGTCTCCGCTGAAATGAAGTGGAAAATTTATGAAGCCGTGTGTAGGGCAATACAAGCTTACGGAGCGCAAGGAAGTGGATAAGCTGGAAGCCTTTTTCATTAAGCGTATCTATAACCTGCCACAAACAACGCCACACTATTCACTTGCTCTAGATACGGATAGATACGGTAGCAGATTCTACATGCTGGACCAGCACCTTCGGTATATCTACAAAACTCTGTTTATATATGATAGCCATAGGTTGCCACGAATCCTGTCGCAGTTGGTATTGGATAAAAATGTATTCTAGGCAAAAGAGCTATTCACACTGAGCTCATTGCATAACATAGAGTGGAACTGGGGCCACGAGACCTTATGGAATGTCAATCGCATTGCACTATTAGCGGAGCTTAAGAGACACAGACTTACAGAACTCGCGTGCAGCAAAAATTAAGAAGTGAATGGAGAATTTACCGAGAACTTGACCATACCGTCGGCAAAAAATATGCACAAGTAGATACCCGGGCAGTGTCATGGATTATTAAGGCAAGAAGTGACATGATACTCTTAAATGGAAACAGATTCATTACAGGACCAACTAATAAATGCAAATTGTGCAACACAAATGAGGTAGAGGACATAAATCATTTTCTGGGTAGATGTCCAATACTACGAGAGCACAGAATTTTATGTTTTAGTCAACCTGTCTTAAGCCTAACTCAGATTAGAGACATTTTAAATGATGCGAGCGACACTAATTGGAAGGGCTTAGTAGAGTTTCTGCAACAGGCCACCCAGTATAGGAAACGGATTTTGGCGGAATATTTTTAAAACACAACAACACAAATAATATAAACTAAAGAAATTTGATGGGCCCCTAATCCGACACTAGGTCCCAACGATCCTGTATCTCGCGACGAGCGGGGAAGCATTGTGTAGTAAGACTTTTTGTATGGTATCTAGGGAACCCTCAAATAAAATAAAACAAAACTCAACAAAGTAATAGAAGCGAATTCTCCGACTGACGACATATAGTCATAGTCGAGTACTATTTAAAACCTCTAGCAATTAGATATGTTACATTTTCTTTTGAAATTTTTTGTATAAATCATGTGTATAATTGGTTTTAAATAAATTTAGTATTATTATTATTATTACTGCCATCACACACCGTTTCAGAATTTTTTGGTCTCGACGCTATCAACTTTTTTGAGTTCAAAAATGTGTTTTCATTTTCTAAAGACTTTAAAAAAGCGGGGCTTAATTTTGCAGATAAAATCTTCAGGTAAAATCTAAAATATTCAAGTTTCACACGTAATCGGTTTTGGTGACAATTTAATCAACTCATCATGCGGGGCTCTGGTGCATTTGATATAGATTTTGTATAAATAGTTCAGTTTATTTAAAAAAATATGTTTATAAATAATATTTGATTAGTAATTCGTGTATAACTAGAGTTAGATCATACAGATAGTCGAACAAAACAAATTCTTAATTTTAGAATTTAAATTAAATTTTTGGTAATATCCTAACTCTAGTTTTTTTTTTATAATATATATTTTAAAATTTTGTTTAATGAGAGATGAAACATAACACACAGGGCTTTAAAACACACTCCCCCAACATCAGTAATTTAAGTTTCAGTTGGTTTAATTAACAAAATAACAACAACAGCCAGCTCTTTTTTTTTGTCAGTGTCATTTACCATAAAGCTTCCAGCTTTTACGCTTGAGGATTATTGATGTGCTGCTGCTCTGAAGAGAGAGAGATAGAGAGAGAGACGGAGCCTGGGGCTGCGGCTGATGCTGTTTGTTTTTGTTTTGTATTTTGTGTGAGTGGTGGGTGGGGGGTGGCCATTTTTGAGCATCTTCGTTGGTTTCGATGAGTTTAATTTGATTTTGAATTTGATTTTGTTTGATTATAATACGAGATATTGTGCATGTTTCCCAATATATATGTAATGTTTGTTGTTGTTGTTCTGTGCTTAAAAACTATGTCACTATAAATTCGCATAAATTTGTTCTAGAGCAATTTTAGTTATTAGAAATTGGTTGGCACAAGCAACTATTCGATGAGCTGTGCATTTATATGTATTTATGTAGATAGGTTGAAGTGTTGGTGGCTCACTTTTAAGTAAGTGAACAATGAGAGTAAGTTGTTCTTGACCAGCTCTAGTCAACGTAGATATAAATGTATATATTTATCAAATCATTTGTTTAATGTTACAATTTGAAATCGCAATTCTAAAGTTTATCAGCCATGCTCCCATTTTCACTTTCCGGTTTCACCGGTTTTTCGACCAAATTTACTTCGAAATCGCAAACATTTTTGCGAAAGTGAAAATGGGAGCATGGCTGTATATCAGTGATAGGCAATGGGAGCAGAGACGCTCTCAACAAACTTCAAAGCTTTCTATTCTGTGCGGTAAGCTTTTGAAAAGCTCTCTCTGCTCATTGTCGGTAGCAAAAGAAGCGAGAAGCTTTTGAAAAGCTCTCTCTGCTCTTTGTTGGTGGCAATTTCTCTGCTCTCATTGCCTATCCCTGGGGTCTAAAACACTTTGCAACTTCTTTTTGTTCACTTACTCATAGAACAAAACCCAAACACACACTAATAACTAAGTAAATAGAGCAAGTGCTAGTTACCAGTCCAAAAAATTTACGTTAACTACAAAATACATTTAATTATTGTTACTTGTTTTGCGTTCAATAACAAAGTGTTTAGTATATAGAAGATATATCTATATATATATCCAAACTGTGTATATATTTATAAAGAAAACGATAACGATAAGTTTTGGTGCAAATTGGTGGTGTGTGGTTTTTCTTTTTTTTTTTTTTTAAGTTTTGTTTTGAATTGAAATGCGTTTCGATCTGCTCTCTTTTTTTTTTGTTTTATTTGGTTTTGGCTAGCTGACTCTGTGCCGATGTGGTCAACTTTGAGACGACTCGTGTCAGGGCGCGATTCTCGGCACGCAGACGATCGTTCTCAGTCTTTAGCTTCTGCAATAGCTAAAATGGCAAACAACAAACAGCGAAGAAAAGAAGAAGAAAAACGCATGTTTTTGATATATATTTTGATTCGATACGATTGATTTGATTTGATTTGATTGATGAGGCGCATGGGAAGAGAGAGAGAAAAGAAAAACAAATTTGAGTGAGAGGACGGCGCATTGCTTTTAAGATTACAGTAAAACGTATAACAACGATCAACGTTTAACGCATGGAAAGAGAGTGATCAAAATCATAAGAGCTTGATGACAGAGAAACAGAGATGATGTACAGATGTAGATGCAGAGATGATGATCATGATGATGATGAATGTTGAAGTTGATGTCGTATGTTTTGTTGTTGTGGATGGGGGAAAGTATGAGAAAACAAAAGACACTCACACATGGGGGTGTGGGTCAAATGGGGGGGAAGAAGAACTCAATACACACGCAGACAACTAGCACAGGTGGGCAACTAGGTGTGTTCTATGTGTGTATATAAATAGCAAAAACAAACAAAAAAAATCACTTGGCCAAAAGGTAAAAGCAAGAAACAAAATATATATATATACAGAGCATTAAGGCAATTGCCAATTGCTTTTCAACTTTGTGCAAAAACGCAGTGAGAGAGCGAAGAAAATTATAAATTAAAACATGTTAATTTTAACAGAAACAAAACAAAATAAACAGCAAAACAGTTTTAATCGCATGCGAAATATTGGAAATTAAACAAATACAAGGGTTGCCTTTTATATTGCTAAGATAAATGGTAAAGTTGATAATCGAGTTCGGTGGCCAAAAGAAAGTCTTTATTTTTGGATATTCATAATTGTTAAATTTATTCAAAAAAAACCTTTCCGCATCTTGCACTTAGTGTTAAGCGCCCCATACACCACACAAATTTTTGCGCCAAACGCTAATGTGTGTTAGTGAAATATGGGTGTATGCGTCATACGTACGCATTTGTGCAAATCGAGACCAAAATCAAAAGCGTTTGGATTTTTTGGGTTTTTCGCTCAAATTTTTACGATTGTTTGTGTGGTGAGTGTGCATTTTGCTCAAATTGTGCTCAGTTGCTACTTGCAATCATGGAAAAAGAAGCGGAGCAGAATTTTATTTTGAAATTCAAAGAAGTGTATCGTTCTTTACCTTCTCTGTGGAACATATATGCGAAAGAGTACGCCAACAGAGACATAAAGAGCTCCCAATATGAAATTTTGATAGAAATAGCTTCTCACAAAATGGTATCTTGTTTTTGAATTAAAGGAGTCACCAATTCCAGCAAACCATCAAAAACTTGATGATTCATCCATAGGAAGTTCCTAAAGTCCTTTGGCAATGTACTCCCCAATTTGTTCAGTAGATGCTCATGTGTAAAAATTGGACGTTGTACTAGCCACGGCTTCGCCCACAAGCGCCTTTTCTTTTCTTTTCACGGCCACTGCCAAAGCAATAGCAATAGCTGCGTCTTCCTCCATTTTTACTTGCCGAGCGCTTGCTTTCAACTGAAATATGCGCAAATGTTGGTGTGGTGTGTGGGCTAAGTGCGTGTAAATTTGCCCAAAAATTTGTGTGGTGTATGGGGCGCTTTAGGCCCCTCGCATAGACTGCGGAGCGTTGCAGAGCTAGCTAGCTGAGCGCTTATGAATTTTACATACAAAATGCTCCGCTCAGCGAAACTGTTGCTGTGCGGGCTCGTTATGTGCTTTGTGCGTTTGATTTTCCAAAGCGGATATGCTAGCTACGCTCCGCTCGGCTGTCTGTGTGCGGAGGGGCCTTAGAGATCAAATTTACTCTGCCTCTTAATTTTGAGTGCTGATAAGCATTGAGATACTGATAGTCCCCATAAAAAGTCCCAGTAGCTAGAGCGAGACGACATATTCCCAAATGCACTCAGAGAACGTGAGTGAGAGCGAACAGCTGACTAATTTCTGACGAAAACGGTGTCGACTGCGCAATCATTTAGCCCAGGGGTGTCCCAAGCGTATTCCGCAAGCCACGCATTTACTTTTGTTTCGCGCAAAAGGAATAGCCCGCGCGCATACCATTAACGCGGCCATAAGATAATAAAAAGCAAAAACAATTTCATATGCGTGCTCTCCTCTCTTTCTTTCCGAATGAAGGTTTTGTTGTTGGCGCGTGCAGACCTGCAACAACAACATCTTATGTGACTCTTTTCTCTCTCTCCTATGTCTCTGGCAAATTAAAAAGCAACAACAATGTTGCCTTTGCGTAGTCAGTGCTCGCACGCGTGTTCTTAAGACAGCAATGACCACCGACACACTCACACACACAAACAAAAATCGGGTTTCTCTTTCTATTTCTTGTGGTTGTTCTTGCTTGAGTTGTATTTTGTGCTTTTGTATTGTCTTCCATGCGATCGCAAGCTCATTTTGGGCACCCCTGGTTTAGTCTATATCAGTGCCGGCCAAATGGAGAGGACAAAAAAGTGTGCTTGTGTTGGTGAGCAAGAGAGATCTCTCCAGACTGCAGCCGATTTACATGCAACTCAATCATGAATTCGGCTCACGTTTGGCGTAAAAACACGACTGACTTCGGCTCGTGGTAGCTATGGCTAGCCGGCTCTTGTCTATATATCCTATGCTTTCCGTTCTACACAATAGTATCAACTGCCAGTAACTCTTAACATGATTTGACATCTACTTTGGGCCATGATGAAATTAGTATAAGGTGATCCCGTCCGTAAAAGCTGTATTTATTGTAAAAGCTTTATTGTGAAAGCCTTTAATAAGCTTTTGTTTGTCGTGTGTATGAGCGAAAATGTCAACATTTTCTGAGTTTAACCCTTAGTAAGGCAGTGGGGTACATTTACCGCCTACTGTAGCACCTTATGCAACAATGAATGCGGCCTTCAATAATTTCTCTTTTATGTTTGTAAAATCAAACTCTTTTTTGTCATAAAATATAAAAATTAGTTCCAATTGCTTGATCTTTTCCTTATGTACCCTGTCACGAACTCGATGGCATCCTCTGTAAGCTCGTCCATGCAATTTTCTAGACTTGGAGGTAGCTCAATCGAAGTAAAATCATCAGGCTTAGCATACATCGCAGTAACATCATAGGGGTCAATACAATTTTCTTTTTTTCCATCTTTGGGAACATTAATAAAATTCCTTGCCTCAATTTTAATACGCATACGACAATAATTGCAAAATTTAAATTTTTGTCTGCTCACATAAGGGTTATAGACCTACAAACCTACTGTGTTGACAGCCAGCTGAGCACTGACAATAAAATACTAAACGAGAGAGCCGCTCACACGACGGGACCAACTTATACTTATTGCATCATGCTTTGGGCTTCCACATCTCTTCATTCTTTATTTTAGATCTGTTTCGAACCCTTGACGGAGCCTATCATCCATTCAACGCCATTATTTGAGGTAACTTCTGCGGAGCCCTAATACTGAATTTGAGACTGAAACAGCAGCACTTTTAGCAATTTTCTTTAGGTGGCTTATATTCCTCCTCAGTGGAGGAGGAAGTACGATATTTATTCAGAGAACATTGCCGTTCTATACAATCCCAGCGGACCAATAAACGAGCATTTTGTTGCGAGACTATCGGAAAATGCTCACAAACGAGTTCGCATGTAAGCAAAGAACGGGAGATAAATGTATTTACCGCAAAGCACTCGCATTCGAGCTTTCTAGCGAGAGGTTTGCGATACAATTCGAGTGCCGTGCACGTACTCCGACGGCAGCAGAGTCATAGCTGGCTCGTGCCTTCCTTTAGCAAAAAAAATTCTAATTTTTGATTTATTTAGTTATTTATGGCCAAAGAAGTGACATATCTATAATTTTGACAATGTCAAAGTACTTATCAAAACTGCCAAAGAGCATTAAAATTAAATTTTTCTTATGGTACAATATGGGGATGAGATAAGTAGAAGTCTCGCTAACGCAATTTCTTCCAAGTCTTTGGCGATATCTTTTGCCATACTTTTTTGATATTGCAACGGACTCAAAACTAATATACTTTTTGACTATATTTCAAATCAGAAACGTATCACAGTAAATGTTTTTTTCGACTTGCTACAAATATTACAAAAGTATTTCAAAACTCTCGCTAACCCTAGTTCTTGCGACTATCGTAAACGAAACGTTTACTGCCACTAACTTGAACGACATATGAATCATATTTCTATCTTTTCCCGATCCGATTGCGAGAGTTTTGTCGGGTTAAGTATCGCAATTCACTTATTTGCGATATCGTTTGCGAGCGTTTGGTCCGCTGGGATATTGTAGACCAATGGTGTCCAAACTCACACAATCAAGCATTGCGCTTGTGTGCGTAGCAGCGAAACACAAAGTAAACATGTTGACATTTCAACATGAGCAAGAAGCAAACGAACAAATGCCTCTTGAGAGAACAAAAAGCCAAACACGCGCATCGTAAGAAAGCACTAGTACCAAACAAAAACTGTACTACACCTAGTTGGAATGCTGGTAGCAAAATAGCTAGATTCGGCTGAGTTGGACAACAACAAATATTACTAATTTGGGTACTAATTCTGGATGCAAAAGAATTGGTAATGAGTGACTTGACCGACAGATTTCGATGTACTGCTATACTGAGCAGAGACATAAACAGACTGTCATAAGGAACACACAAAGGTCAACTGGTATTTAACTGGTTCAAAATGGCTGCTGCAGGGAAAATTCTTTCCCGCCTATGCCGTCTGGCATTAAACTGGTAGCAAATGGTTGGAGCTGGGGACAATTGTCACCTGCCTATGACATGCCGGTGCAAAACGGACAACTTCCATACATTGATTTATATAGGAAGTGCAACCAGTTGCAAGTTTTAAGCGACTGCTACATTTCTGGTTGTAAACTAAACACTTTCCCTGCAGAGCGTATTCTCTCTCTTTATATGTGTGTCGGCTGCGACGCCGGCAGAATTATTAGTTTCTATACCATGGGATAGGCTTTTGGCAATTTGGACACCACTGTTGTAGACTGTCAGTAATTCTAAAAACGATTGACATCGTTCTTGGCACAGCCTATTACGGGCTCCCACATCACTCCTTTGTTTTTTTTAGTTCTTTCACGAACACATGACGGAATCTGACATGTCCATTTCTCCATCCATCTGCGTTATTTAAGACAGCTCTTGCAGAGTTATAGATTCCGAGTTTGAGACTGAAACAGTTGCTTCTGCATCTTCTGGAAGAGTTGGTAATGACACATTTGGGATTTTCTTTAGTTTCACCTCTCCCTGCTACTTTTACCAAATTCCCATCTCGCTCTATTACTTCATATTATGTGGTATGGATATTTGGTGTTAGTTTGTGGGAAAATACCACACCACATACTTTAATGCAGCGATGCCCAGTCTTATGCTCTTTGAGTACGTTTTGTTTTTGTAATTGTACTGAAGATAGGAAATCAATGATCGTATACATGCAGGGCGCGACGTATACAAAACGACACACAGGCAAACGATTTCATGTGTGTGCGTCGCGTAGAACAAAAACCGGTTTTGTTCTCTTCTTTGATTGGTGTTTGCGCGCGCAAGCAAACTGACCAACAACAATTTCATTATTGGTATTGGTGCTAATCTTTGTGAGTATTGGTGATGTTTAATGTTACTTTCTTTTGCTCCTCTCTTCTTATACGACTTCACTTTTCCCTTGTGCTTTTGCAAACTTTTGCGGTCTCTTTCGATTAAGTCGGTAAATTCGCTTCTTAAATCTCTCACCTCAGGAATTTTGTTCCGAATTACCCGATTAAACATTAATTCAGATGGTACCGAGCCAGTTTTACTATGTGAAGTAACATTGGACCTTAAGATAAATGATCCATTAAGAAGTTTTTTTTTAAAATTCCAAATAAAACACAAAAAAATGGAATTTGATGGTGGAATCTTTATTATGCGCTGAAAGAACTATCACTGACATTTACTTTTTAAAGATAATTTCATTCAAATGTTGACCGCGACTTTGACCAATTTAGGATCACTCTTTCCAGCATTGCTACGGGTAACTCGCGAATCACTCGAGAAATGTTGCCTTTCAAGTCTTCAATCGTAGCTGGCTTATCGACGAAGACTTTTGACTTCACATAACCCCACAGGAAAAAGTCCAGAGGTATGATATCACATGACCTAGGCGGTTAAATAACAGGTCCGCAACGCAAAATAAGCTGCTAACCGAAAGGATTTCTTCATAGAGCCATTGTTTCGCCCCCTGTCTGTGCCGTAGCAGCGTCTTGCTGAAACCAAATGTCGCCGACATCAAGAGCGTAAATTTCAGGTAACAAAAACTCAACTTATCATGGTGCGATAGCGTTCGCCATTGTCGGCTATATTCTGTTCGGCCTCATTTTTAAGGAAATACGCACTGATGATTCTAGCAGACCATAAACCACACCAAAAAGTGAATTTTAGTGCATGTAACGGTAGTTCGAGAGTCTCTTCGTGTTGCTCATCAGCCCAAATGCGACAATTTTGAGAAATGTGTCTATGTGTATGTGTTGCACTGCTGGAAAGAGTGATCCAAAATTGGACCATCCGAAGGGACCATTTACCACGGCGTAGTCGCGGTCAACATTTGAGTGAAATTATCTTAAAAAAAAGTGACCGAGATGGTCCTTTAAGCCCATAATACAGCTTGCACCATCCAATTCCATTTTTTGTGTTTTATTTGTTAAACTTTTAAATGGATCCCCCCGTTAGTTAATTCTATAATTATAAAACGATAAAAGGCAACTCTTGTAATGAACAAAATCAATTAAAAAAAATCGAAAAAAAAATAACAATTTGATAAAGTTTTCATTTTCTTCGATGGCAGCAAAAAAAAAAAAAAAAAATAAAGTAACGGGCAGCAACTTTTAAACTTTATTTTGGGGATAGCAAAAAGGACACTTTTTGTAATTACCTTGAGCTCTTCTTCCAATTCGGAAAGTTTGCGTTCCATAGCTCTTCTTTCACGTTTCTCAATCTCAGAGAGTGAATTTTTAGTGGTCTGCGAATGTGAAATAAAACAAATTGTTTTTTTTTTGTTTTTGATTTGTTTTTTCTTCTTTTTTGTTTTGTTTTGCATTTGCCTACATTTACAGTGTTTTTACTGTTGTTCAGTTGTAGTGTTGTTGTTGTTGTTGTTGTAGACAGATATGATAAGAGCAAGAGCAAACAGAGAGTGGGAGAAAGAAAGAGCGCTGGCATCTGTCTTTTTCGAGCTTAGCGTGGTGATGTTCAAACTTTATTTTCGAGTAACAGTTTGAATAGCACTGGCATAAAAGAGAGTAGCGTGTGTGTGGGAAACCCCTGTTAGGTTTTATTTGTGTGTGTGTGTTGCTGAGACAATTGGGGCGGGGGAGGGGGAGGGGGGGCTTGTTATGTTAGGCTGTGTTTAAATGTATGCTTATATGTGTGTGTGCGTGGGTACTTACAGCATTGGCAAATCTCTCGAGAGTGGCACGTGTTTGTACAACTTCGTCATCCTTTTGCTTGAGCATTTGCTTTAGTTTATCATTCTCCAATCTGTAAAGGAATTAAATAAAATGTTGATGAGAGTGTTCTATAAAAACTATACTAGCAGGCAGACTCAAAAGAGAAAGGGGAGGAATGCTTGCCGAAGCCATGCATCACTGAGTGTCAGAGAGAGAGACAGGTATATTTTTCTGTCCTCTCCATTTGGCCTGCCCTGGTACAAAGTGAGAGAATAGCGGAAAAACGCTTTGAAGCAGGGTATGTCAAGAGCAGAGCCGGCCAGCCATAGCTAACAGGAGCACAAGTTAGTCGTGTTTTTACGCAAACGCGAGCCGAACTCATGATTTTGTGAATCGGTGAACACTGAATTGCAAGTAAAACGGCTGTAGTCTGGAGAGAGCTCTCTTGCTCGTTTGGCTTGCACTGGTCAAGAAGAGCGAGGCCAAAGAGTCTATTATTGTGCGAAATAAAGCGACGCAAACCAGCTCTTTCACTCAGAAAAAAAAACCAAGAACTTTGTACTTGAATCAAGTACAAACTGTGTCAATAGTACGGTACTTACTCGATTCTAGTACAAAATTCTTACTTCAAGTATGTTTTTTTTCAATCCCGAAATACTTCATTTATGATTGATTCGGGATATATTAAGTACATTTCGAACTATTTTTAAATCATACTTTTAGGTTGTAATGGTCTTATCTCTTATGGTCTTAATCTCAACCCGATTTACTCTTAAAGTGAAAAATATTCTTTATGAAAGTCAAATAAATTCTAAATTCAACCGCAATACATTCTGGAAACAAAACAAAAGTTCATATTATAAGTACAAAATGGTCTTGGTTTAAGCCCATTAAATTCTAATGCCAATTCCAAGTTGTTCTTGAAATTATGTCTCTTTATTAATCAAATAATGCTTGGAAAATCCAAAGGAAATGATTTAACCAAAGACCAAGATGGTTTAACTGTAGGTCCGAAATCTACCCTAACTCCATAACCAAAGTGTTAGAACCAGGAGGGAATTTTAAGAACAAATTCGATTTAAAATAATTCGCATTTTTCGTAGCACACTTTTTGGATCTAGCATTTGTAAGTCTATTTTGTACTTGAAGTTAGTACGCACTTTTCTTAAATTTTGCGGTTTACTGTAAGTACGAATAGTTATTGATTCAAGAACGTTTGTACTGATTTTAATAACATTAACAGTCATTTTTCGATTCTAGAACGTTTTGTACTTATTTTAAGCACACCCAAGAACAAAACATACTTGAAATATCAAGTACAAAACGTTATAAATTCTATCCCGATCGATCTAGAACTCTCCCAGTCGTTTTTTTCTGAGTGTTCCTGCTTTATCGACTGCTGACCAGAGAATGAAAAGCTGTTTGCTCTGCTGAAACTATACAGTTTTAATGGAGCCTGCAATTCGAACTAATTATTTGACATTGTTTAGCTATGTTAAATTAATCTTAGTCAATTTTTGGCATATACGGGTGTGTCCCGGAAATCTCTAGAGGTTTCCGTATGAGCTTTAGCATATCATATTAAAGCTGTTTCCCTTAATATGTGATGGGTCACAAATATGCCCGGCTCTGATCTCCAAAGGATATCCGCAAACAAAATTTAATACAACTTCTTTGTTCAAAAACTTTAGACATAGTAAAAATCAATCATAGAACTTTTAAGCGAGCTCTAGGTCTATAAGTTATGATTTTCATCATAACATTTCTAAAACAAGAAACGCACAACACCACAAAGGAGGCTGATTGATCGTATAGCTATTTCATAAACTTCCACAGTTCAATCATCAGCGATCTTTTGCCCAAGTTCAATGAGTTGTCAGAACTGCTAAGATCGCTTGGGGAAATTCTCTGCCCGCAGTAAAAATCGCAGAATTCACTTTTAGCACCTCACAAAACGAAGCGTATCTCAAAAATTGTTGAATATTTTGACGTGAAATTTACCAAGTTACAAAAAGGAAAAACGCGGGAAGTTTAAATTAAAAATTCACCTTCATCGCCGAAACAGCGCAGCGACGAGCTTCAACTGTCGGTGCACAGTAGATAGCGACGCGCCGACCCCTGGTTTAAAAATACAAGTGACGGCCTTGCTTTGAACTGAAACTCTCTCACTCTTGAAAGCTGTTCCCGAATAGAAACTCAATCATGATAAAAGTTTTAGTTTTAAGGAAGAATTTGACAATAGTTTGACTTTTTTAAAGCTATTTAGCCTCCAAAACATTATTTTGCTTATCTCACACAAGAAACAATTTTCTATCCCTCCCCCAAAGTACTATAAAAACACTCGGAGAACCGCCTTAGTTTAGTGTACTCACTTGGCTGCTTCCCAGAGCGCCTTGTAATCAATGCCATCACCATTTTCCGTCTTCTCGTTGGCCTTTGAGTCGCTGGTTGCACTCGTTGTGGCTGTACTCGCTGTGCTGCCCAGACGTGAGCGTGATGTACGCTCGCTGCCACTCTGTAAAACGGAATAAGAATAATAGTTTAAAATTTGTAATTAGGTCAAGTTTTTTTTTTTTTTTATAACCACCAACAACAAACCCGCCCCCGCTTACTTCATAACCCTCGCTCTTCTCCGACGAGGCGCTGATAGAACGTTGTGCAGCGCTACGAGATCTCGTACGATTACGCGATTTGCGTTCCTGTTCGCGTAAAGAATTGCTACGTGTGGCCGCAATGGCAGCCACAGTGGCTCCGGCGCTGCTGCTAGTGGGATTCGAGGAGGAGGCTAAGTTCAGGCTGCTATTTGAATTGGACATGGATTTGGTCTTCAACAGACGTGAACCCTTGAATGAATTCGAGGCACTCAAGCCGGGTGATTTGAAACTGAGCGAAGCGGTGGTCACACCATTGTCATAGCTGCTCAAATAGGGACTAACATAGCGATCGCTGCTGTAGGGAGACGCAGAGGAGGTATAAGAGGAACCATAACCGCCGCTGCCGCTGGCTGCTGAAGAGGACGTTGACGAGGTGGTCGAAATAGAGGAGGAGAGAGCAGAAGATGACAATTTAGCCGAGCCATATTGTTGTTGATTGCTGTGTTTGCTCACAACAAGATGATAGGAAGCTGCTGCGGGTGGCTGCTGTAAATGCACATAGTAGCGATTGCTATGATGGGTTTTAGTGGCTGGCTGGGATGTGCATGAAGAGGCATTGGCAGTTTGCTGATGATGCTGATGATGATTATGATGATACTTGGCCAGAAACTCATAACGATTGCAAGCATTACCATTTGAATAGTAAGCACCACTGCCCGTTGAGCTGCGTGCGCCTCCACCACCATACAAACTGTCGCGAGAGCTATAAATGCTGGCATATGGACTCTGATAGCTGCCAGCATTGGAGGTGGCACTGCTGCTGCTGGGATAATAGCCCGTGCTTAGGGGACGTGAATTGCTACCACCACCACCACCACCACTATTATAGCTACTGCCATTATAGTTGTAGCTGGAACCACCCGCCGTGCCCGCTCTAGAGCTGGAGGATAGTGAACGCCGTCGACTGGCAAGCGGTGTGGTCGATGACGGCGCCTGTGTGCGCGTTCTTGATCGAAAGGACATGACGCAAAACTGGAAAATATCAATTTAGCAATCAATTAATCTTGCCCCCGTGCCAACTTGTATATCAATCGTCTATGCCAAATTGCAATTACGCTTAAACAGGCCCAAACAGAGAACGGAGCCAAAATCAATTTGTATACCCTAACTGAAATGGTTGACCGACTGATTGAATCAACAACGCACAGGTCAAACGGCTGATACTAGAGATGGGAAATCTTCGCTTTGGAGTGTAGAAGCGCAATACGAAGGGATTTAGGAAAATTCCAGCTAAAAGTTGGTGAAATGTTTGATAAAGTTTGAGTCATATGAATATCGGAAATCTATAGAATTTAACATCTATACCACAAAACTTCAAGAGGCTTCATTTTCTTATTTAAAAATGTAGTTTAAAGGGTTGTGTCTAAAATAAAGGTAGTCTCAATCATCTTACCGTGATTAAAACGCGAAAAAAATAACAATCAGATAAAAATTTACTTATAAATACTTTATTTTCCAACTAAATTTTTAAGTGCATTGTTTTTTTTTTCATTTTTTAATGATTCGTAAGTCACCGTAAAAATTAAGTATTGCATTTTTGGGTTCAAAAGGTTTGTGTTTAAGATAAAGGTCCTTTCAATTCTTTAACCGTGACTGACGAATCATTAAATTGCAAAAAAAAGTAACAGTCTGGTAAAAATGCGCACGGAAAATGCAATTTTTTATTTTAAAATAAATTTTTAAGTGCATTATTTTTATTTTTTCGCGTTTTATTGATTTGAAAGTAACGGTAACCATTAGGCACTGCAATTTGTAGGTTTAAAAGGTTTGTGTTTATGATAAATGGTCTTTTCAATTATTTTACCGTGACTTAGGAATCATTTTTTTTTTCGATTTATTTTTTATTTTCTTAAACCTTCTATTAGAGTCTTAAAAACATCCTGTAAAACTTTCAAGCAAATCCGACAATATGTTTCACGACAATAAACAAAAACAATATTTTCCCGGCCCTCGTATATGGAAAACATTTTCATCGACCCACGTATTTGTAAAAATTCCATGTTTTTTTAATTTGTAATCAACTTCAAAAAAAAAAAAACATTATAAAATGTTCGTAATTTTCAAAAAAAGTTGCTTTTGAAAAAAAAAAAATTGTAGATCATTTGTTGAGATTTTGTTTTTACCATGTCTTGACGCACTGACGCGAATTTCTTCAGAACTACTTAACCGATTTTGATAATTTTTTTGTCGACGAAGGCTAACACCCAAATGCATCAAATCCATATTCGAAATTTATTTAAAATAATTTTTATTTTAACGAAAACAGCTGTCGAAACTTCAAATGCGTTTATCTCAAACCACTTTTCCAAAATGATTGCAAAAATATAAAGAGTTGACCGATTTTCATGTTTCAATTACTCCTAATACCCATCATCGTTCTGGGCTGAACTAGAAAATTTGGGATTGGTCAAGAAATAGCGGAGTAAGTAAAAAGTAAAATTGGCTCAAACAGCACCTCCAGGAGGGCCAGGGCCAAGCTTCTCTCAAGAAATAGCGGAGTGATGACCAATAAATCGGGAAAAAAAAGTTGATTTTCGAAATTTTGACTTTAAAACCGCATACCTCCGCTTTTTATTGACCGATCGCAAGTATCCTAGTTCCAACCAGAATTATGTACATCTGTTCTGAACAAAACCCCGTCTTCAGTTTTACATTCAGATAATCCGTTGTCATACAATATTTGCAACCATGGTCCATATAATTTTCATTTTTGGCCAACTTTGAACCGGAATACAACAACAACCGCTAATATACTTTTATCAATTGTTTGACTGATTTAGCGCGATGGCAGAGAAATGCGGCTTACAGCTGTGGCATTTTCAACTTTTTTTCGAAATTTCTATTTTGGCCACCCAACTGGTTTAACTATTTTATTCTATGCGATTTTGCCTTAAAGTTTATTATGAGAGCTCATTTAATTCTCCGTTGAACAACTGTTGTCCCAATTAATTTGGATACCGTTTGACGAAGTTATTCGCATTTTTCTGAGTACACTTCGGGGATCTAGTATTTTTATATGATATATACATTAGTGTGTTCAATTACATAATTGCCCCAAAAAGTATGCTCTGTTTTGTTTGGCGACAGATTCAAATAATCTTTTTTAAATATTTAAAATGCTAAGATATATAAATTTCCATGTTTTACGATTTCTGGGCAAATATTAAGGGTCTTCGAATACTGTTTCACATAACCATAAGTTAAGCTACAGTGTAGCGGTGGATACGTAATTTGAGCTTGGGAGCAGTCCAACAGTAAAAACTACCCTTATAAGCGAGACTCGGTCACCCACATTGCACTTGCTTTCCCGTCTGCTTGTACGGGCTGACGCCGACATGCATGGATTTAGTTGAGGGGCCGGTAAAACACACATGCTCATTTTGGCGTTGCGTGTGTCTGTTTAACAACGGGAGAGCGCGCTCATTTGACATTTCTTTGTTGTTGCAAAAGAGAGCAGTATAAGCACGTATACTGTCGGTTTGTCGACGTCGTTGCCGCAGAACGAAGTCGTATACACTTCAGATATGGAGGCGCCGGACTCTGATTTAGTTGTTTTAACCCACTTCGAAGCAAGCCAATTGCACTTGTTGCGACGTCAGCTTGTGCGTGTCCGCTCCTCGAAGCGAGGAAATTTCTTATGCGCTAAGTCCACCGAGTATTTAATTGCGCATTGCTTTTTAGACAGAATAACGGCGCGCTTTGCATTGCCCATCGTTGCTATAGTGGATTCGCATACTGATGTCAGTTTCTTTTCCCCTCTCGTTATAGTGGTTTCTATATTCTTCATCATTGGTCATCCATGGTATTTTATCGCGGTTCAGTATTATTACAATCATGGTTATGCAGCTATCATTGGGCCTTATTTGTGAACATGAAAAGTAATATCTGTAGTATTAAACTTCGTGGCTAAACGCACACAAGAAAATTGCTCTCGTCGCTATCGGAATTGACAAGGTTATAAACAATCAGACGGTCCATGCGCGCGTTATATCTATTTTAATTGAGGTAAAAAAGGAAAAAGCGGTAAGGCGGTTCTTGGCCCATAACTTCAGATTTTTGGGGTCCCCGAGAAAAACCAAGTATGAGGAAGTGCTATACGCGACCTGCTCCACAGCGTACGCTTTGTCAATACCCAGGTTGTTACAATTTTTTGAAATTTGTAGCACTGTGTTACCTATCGAATAAAAAAACCGCTTCTTATTATCACTTTTGGTTTTAAATAATGTAATATAGTTTTTTGTAAACCTTTAAAAAATGACACCTGAAGGTATACAGTACCCTTAAATCAGAATGATTTTGAACACAAGTTTTATTTATACGAATTATTGTGCCTAACTAAATTTTCATCTCATTTGAGTTACAAGCCTTTAAGGTTTAAAGAAAAGAAAAACTTCACTACTAATGTACTTGGAAAATATGTAGCCATATTTTAGAAAACCAAGTCATTTAAATCCCAATTTTTTTCTATTGGAATGATCAGATATAGCGGCCATTAGCAATGGTCATTATAATTTTTTGAAGCTTTAGAAAATAACGATATTTCGATGTTTTTTGGTCTCGATATTGAAAATTTGTATTTTTTTGATATCGATATTGCTATTTTGAGAAATATCGACAACCCTAATGAATAGTATCTTACATCTACACAAATTGCAGTTCAAAGTTTAAGGTATGTCAAAGATAAGGGCCCTTTCAATAATTTTACCATGACTGACGAATCATTAAAAGGAAATAATAAGAAAATACAAGGACCTAAAAATGCACTTAAAAATTGCAATACTTTATTTTTAAATAAATTTTAAGAGCATTTTTACTCGATTGTTATTTTTTTCGCGTTTTTATGATTCGTAAGTCACAGAGACAACGAAAAGCTGAAAGAACGTTGAGTAGAGAAAAAGCTGCCGCTTTAGACGTATGTAAATCCTTTCAATACCAATAAAAGCCCCATATTGCCTACTCATAAGAGCATTTCCTCTTCGTTATGCTTTTAAATCTTTTATTTCAATGTTCTTGTTCCATTTTTAGACTCGTGCACCAAAGGCAATTACAATTATAATCAAAAGCGGCGGCAGCGCACAAAATGTTCATGAATTTGGCATAAACAAAAGAAGGCAAAAAAAATAAAATAAAAGCAAACAACATTTTGTGTGTTTATATCCCCCCAAGAAAACGATCTTTGTATATGAAAAACGCAATATTGACATGTGGTTTTCAGTGGTGCCTGCTCCCCTTACTACCTTCCGTGTGTGTGTGTGTGTGTGGTTGCACCACTCAAGCCGAAAATGACGTCAACACATAAATTTTGACATTTTCATTTAAGAAAAGTTTTCACTTGCTCTCTTTCTATTGAAAACACATACAAAATATTATCAAGGCAAGATCTATTTATTTGCTTCTTAAGTTGAAGGAAATGTTACCTCAGCCCACGCGTTTTAAACAACAAACATGGAAAAACACAACAAAAGAAAGAAAGAAACGTTTTCCAATGGATATAATTTATGATGAGATGTCTGTTTTCCTATTTAATGGGCTATCTATCTAGAGGATTGCCCATGAATGAAGCGGCACGGCAGACAACCGTTTGTTGTTGTTGTTGTTGTTGATGATGGGGGCAATTGCTAAGCTTAAGTGTTTGGCCTTTTGCAACACAATTCGTTATAATTCGAAGAGCATTTTGGCTTGGCTAATAACACATAAAAAGTTTTCAGAAATAACATTTGTGTTGTGACATGACAAAAAGGGGGATTAGAATATTATAAAAATAAATAATGGAATACTAAACTAATCAAGCAAAACAACTTGAGAAAACAATAAAGCAACGGGGGGGACACAAATACATATATCCAATCCTATCGAATACCGAGTCGATATCCTTGTAAACGTAGGTATTTTGAATTGAAATTTTCAAAATTTGTCAACTTTATATAAATTTACACAATTTTGAAACATGCCCCATAGACTTTACTAAATTCTCTTAATAAATGCCTAAAGCTTTATAGATATGCTGTTTATAGCTTTAAACCAGGAGTGCACGCAGTCTATGCTTGTACCACGCATTCGATGTTGTTTTGTGCATAGCAATATCCGAACGCATAGCACAAGCCAAAGTAAATTGTCACATCTTCGTATGTTTTGTCTCTTCTCCCTCTTGCTAAATCGAACGTATAAACAAATATGTACTCGACAAATGATTATGTGTGCTTCAGTCAGCCACGAGCACACACAAAATAATCGGTTATGTCTTTGTATTTATTATCATAGTCGATGTCTACGCCGCCGTAAGCTGGCTCTAAATACCTTTGATTTAAACAATGGAGGCCGGCTGTGGCGCAGCGGGTAATATGTGTGCTCTGTGTGAGAGATGATCTGGTCTCGCCTTGAAACATTTAATAAAAAAAATTTTGTCATTAAAAAATGGTCCGAGGCAGAATTGAACCCGCGCTGAGCCACACCCGACCAGTTTATTCGGGTGTTGATTAATGTATGAACGTTTTGAAATCGAACGAAGCCTTTCTCTGTTATGTGGCAATCCTGCCAGTCGGGTTTTAAAAAGAAGTGGCATTGCGACTTAAATATGGACAAGCGGACTTTAATTTTGGTGGCAAGATAGTAAGGTAAGTAAGAATTATAGTAATGATTTAAGTACAAAATTCTCATTTTAAGTACGATGAATTTAAAATCATTTTGGTATATTTTAAGTACCTTACATTAAGATCGAAATAGTCTTAAGCGAATTCCGATTTATTCTTCCATTCCAAAATAAAATCAATATATTCTTTTATTTCTTAATTGCCGAAAATATAGATACAACTAATTCAGAAATTGATCGGTACGCCAAATGCAAAATGATTGAACCAGTTATGGTATTTATGAGCAGATTCGTGTATTGAAAAATTTCCATTTTCCTTTGCACATTTTGTCCATTTCTAACCCATACTCTTCTTCGAGTTACTTCAAGTGAAATCATATATTTTTGAAATAAAACCCTTGATATTAGTTTGAGTATTGACTAGCTAGGGATCGATCCATGGACCAAATATAAACATTAAAACTTCTTCTATCGCAGAACAGATGCCAAATGGAAACGTGATTATATCAACTAATCGATTGCTAGGATATACTAGGGAACATTAGGACGGTGAACTAAAACTAAAACTGGTTATAAGAGCTACAATTTTTAATCGAAAGATATAACAAATGCATAAATTATTGGATTAATCGGCCCGTTCCAAATTCCGAGTTGAATTTCTTATACTCGTTTCATGTATAATTTAAATTGAATAAATTACGTTTACAAGATCAGTTTTTGAATAACACATATACAGAGGGAAAACCCTTTTCTGCAATTAAGTTGCCGCCAACTCAAAACAATAACGAAATATTTTTAAATTTGATGAGGAGAAAAGTTCTAAATGTTCTTGAATTTCAGAAAGCTCAATTCGAGTTGTTCTTGAAGTGAGAACCTTGTTCTACGAATGAGCAAACCCGTTCTTACAACGTTTTTGCTCATCTTGAGTTCATGGTTCTTGAATGTTTCTTTCTGTGTATCAACAAAGGGAAAACCCGAAAACATTGGTCTTACATAACAGAACATATTTTCGATTTGTAATTTATTTGGCGACCTTTCTAATGTTTAATTAGTGTGAGTTGGCTGGCTCTAGGTCCGAATACAATTATATACAATTATTGTATGGAGAGGCAGTTGGCAATCATGCTTTCTTCAGCAAAAAGCCTTCTGAAGAGTCGTTAGGGATAACGATGAAACAGTTCTGTAAAGGCAACCAGCTCTTTTTGGTGGTACAATGCATAAGTTGTTTACAAGTTGTGAACAAACGCAACTTTTTCGGACCTAGAGCCAGCCAACTCACACTAATTAGAACATATTTTCTATTTGAAGTTGAATGTTGTCAAGTCAAGTGTTTGGTAGGCAAAGAGGACAAAAATGCAAAACTGTTTTGAAGGTACAAGGTGAATTGTAAAAACGCAGTGTGACCAAATAACCTTAACAAAAATCGGAAAAAAAAACCGAAAAGATAATTGGGCTTTATTATCGAGTCGATTTTTTTACGTTCGCAAAAACATTTTCTAGATATTCATTCAGTGGATTGTAAAAAGGCAGTGTGACCAGATGAGCTTAATAAAAAATCGGACTTTTGCACCTTGATTTAGTTTTAGTGGAATTCCTATTTGCGGACATTCTACAGCAGTACATGTACCGATTTTGCAGATGGGCAAGGCGCTGGAATATTGGTATCAATCAAGCGAAGTGTGCCTATGTCACCTACACGTTAAGGAAAGACGACTGCCCCGGAGTTTTCAAAAAAGATCATCTTCTAGCCCATCATCAAGGACACAGATACCTGGGCGTGTACCTTGACTGGCGCCTGACTTTTGGCTTGCACATAAACCAGCTCACAAGGTAGCTGTATAGAAGAGCTGCTCAAGAAACTGATGCTGGGATGGCTGCTAAATAGCAGAAACAAATTGTCATTAAAGAACAAGGTACATATATACAAGGCAATCATTGCACCCAGATGGAAATACGGCCTGCAAGTATTTGGTATTGCAGCTACAACGCATCTATACAAGATCCGTGTCCTCCAAGCCAAAGTACTGCGCAAACTATCGGGAGCGCCCTGGTACATGTGCACGAGAAGGCTGGAAAAGGAACTAAATGTCCCAATGATAGGCGACGTAATGTAATTGTTAAAAAATCTGCAGACTACATTGAGAGACTCAGAGGACACCAAATTCGGCTAGCACTGTATAGATGTGACGATGACGAGACCGAGAGTAGAACGCAGTAGATAGTAGACAGAAAGAAAAATACATATCCACAAATCGTAAAGAGACAAAACCGTATAGAGACATTGTAAATAGAAAACCGTGTAAAAATAAAAAACAAAAAACCCTTCTTTACTTTGCTTTCTGAGTACCAAACTACAAAACAAGGGAAGAAATATTATTTAAGTAATTTTATTGGCTTATTGCAGACAAATTAGTATTAGGACGCATGTGGTGTCGATGACCAGAGACTCATCCAATAATGAGTAAATTAAAATCTCAGCCGCTGTCGGTAAAGATTTTAACTCAATGTAAAGTATAATTCGTATTAATAGAATAAAAGAGAGTAGGTTGTGCTTAGGACAACAGTTCACTTAAACTGACAACAATACTTGCTTGATTTAGTAATGTCGTCTTATAAAAGATCTGTCTTAGTAAGGTTGGAATGATCGAACATTGCTATACAGCTTCAACGAATTACCAAAACACCTGAATATAAAAACAACCATCGAAAACAATTGTACACACACATACACACAACTATTTCTAGCTATCTATAATCTGTAAAATATGGACACTCGAATTTTCAATCCCTGCACAGATGACAAAGCAGAGGCTGAGCTCAGTAAGAGATAAGAACTGATCTTAATATTTAAATGTTGGATTTGTAAGAAATAAAACTAGGGCGTATTGAAATATCTTTGCATATACATTTGATGTGAACGGCTCGGTATCTTCGATTCGTGGAGTCGTAACACCACTAGGGATTTTCTGAAATAACCTATTTTCTGTAGATGCACTAAAATATATTGGTGATCCAGTCTAGAACCCTTTTTCCAGTTCAATTTACTTTACTATGAAACCAAACAATTGATTGAATATTTGAAGCTTTTCTTATTATAAATATTGCACTACAAAATGTAATTTCGAGTCCCTTTGTTAATCCAATCTCCCCAACTGGTTCATTCACTGTCGCATTTACTGTACACACTTCTCGCACTAAAATCAATTAAAAACTTATAAAAATATTTGACCATTTTTGGAGCTGCCTTGTGGCTTGAAAAGTGAACATCATGAAACTTGAAATGTCCAAAAAGTAAAAAATTTAAAGCTATTTTGACCGCATATGGAAACGCGCTTTTAATTGAAAATTTAAATAAACTTTGACTTGTCCCCCCCTCCGGATTGACTCTGTGTTAGGGTAAACTGATCGTCTTGAGCGCAATTGCAATTTTTTTTTTTTTTTTTTTGACACGTTTGACAGCTTTTTGTGGTCGCCGCACACTCTGCTCTGTCGTATTACTTTAGTAAGAACAAAAAATAAAGTAAATTTGTTTTTCGGTTTTAGATTCTGATTCGATCCGTTGCGCTGGCCGTACAAAACTCAACTGTGCTGCTCATAAAAGTTTTGAAATGTTTTATTTGAAAAACTTAGCGCACGATCAGAAATAAAACGCAAGAGCAGCACAACCAAAGAGAGCAAAAAAAAGTAAGAGAGCGGCTAGCCGGGGTAAAGAAAAGCCGGAAAAACATATTCTGTTGAAAAATATGAAAACAACAAAAACTAAAAGTCATGACAAAGAGTTGGAAAAACTTGCCTTGGCAGCAATGAAAATTTTCACTTGAATTTTCAAATTGGGCGCACACACACACACACACACACAGAGAGAGAGAAAATTCACAGAACGTAGGGAAATGCGTGTGAGCTGTTTCACCTGTAGTGGGTCGATCTAAATTTAGTAAATCGCACACGTATTTGGCCCAATGTCCGAGACGCAAAAGTGTAAATTATGCTGGGGTCAGGAGGCAGTAGCTTGAAACTAGGCCAAAAGGCGAAGCACAGTCATTGACATGTGACACAATGCGGACTGGAGTAGCAAAAGGAGCAGCTATTTTTGGGCTGGGCTAAATTTAGTCCACAGGGGGAGTTTCAGCTACTCATAACTGGGACGTAAATTTACACTTTTCAAAAATAGAAGACGAGAGATGACAGAACTCGTCCCCTAGGAGACGAAAAGAAAGTCTACAGGGAATGAGGAAATAAATGCCTTGCCCAAATTGCAACTGCAAAATGTATAAATTTAGATGCAAATGCGCTCCCCCCCTCCTCTTATGTTAGAAATTTTGGTCTCTGCTGGCTGCAAAAACAAAGTTCAATGTACGTCGTGTCGTGTGAGCGATTTGTGATGCTTTTTTGTTGTTGTTGTGTTTTGTATCGTGCCTCTGTAATTGCCCAATTTGTTATAGAATGTAAATGGCTAAATAGAAACAATTGTGAAAGTGTTTTCTAGTATAATGCAAGTTTGAAACACTTGACATCGTCAATCAGCGCCAGAGAGGAGGCTGGGCAAAAGCAATGATTGTTGTGGTACAAGAAATAGAAATGATCCAAACAAAGTATAGAAACTGTTTAAAAGTGGTTTTCTAAAGTAAAATTAATTCTGTTTGAAGCGTTGTTTTGCCCTAGCCTAGACTCTGGCACCGAAGGAAGTCATTTATGTCATGGATGTGCCACTCTTTATACGTGTTTCATGACTGTGAACCGCTGAAATTTCGAAGAAGCTTCGTTCGTGGGTTCGAACACGTTCTTCTCCAGTCTTTAAAAGCATTGAATCTTTACTTTTCCATTTGAAATTCTTTAGAAAAATATGTATATTCTTAGTGGAGATGATCTAAGGCAGCGATACGCTCTTTGGGTACGTTTTGTTATTGTAATTGCACCGAACATAGGAAATCAATGATCGTATACATGCAGGGCGCGAGGCATACAAAACGACACACACGCCAACGATTTCGTGTGTATGCGACGAGTAGAACAAAAACCTGTTTGTTCTCTTCTTTGATTGGTGTTTGCGAGCGCAAGCAAACTGACCAACAATAATTTCATTATTGGTATTGGTGCTTATCTTTGTGAGTATTGGTGAGTCGTATTCAGCTTTTGGGCATGCCTAATCTAATTGCTTAACTGAAACATGTTTCCAAAATAAAGGGTGCCCCAATAAGAGTGCACGATTCAAATTTAACGCATTTTTATTTCCTTTGCAGCTTTGAAATTTGACAGTTGGCATCAACGATTGTTCAGATTTTTAAAAACGAACTCATGAGTTACTTGAGTGAATTTCTAACTGGTCAACAAACAAAGTTGTCGAATTTGGGACTTAGAAAATCTGCTCCTGATCCATTCGAATCAAATACACCCACAACGATCAATTGTCTGTTGAGGATTTGGTTTTTTTGAAACTGCGAATAGCATTCGTTAGAAGAACATCGGAGTTCTTGCGGCCTTAGAGAACATTCCCGTTCTATACAATATTGTAGACTGTCAGTAACTCTAAACTTGATTGACATTGTTCTTGGCGCAGCCTACTACGGGCTCCCACATCACTACTTTGTTATTATACCCTTGTAGAGGGTATATTAAAATTGTCCAGATGTTAGTAACGCATAGAAGGACCACACAAAGTATATATATTCTTGATCAGCATGACGAGTTGAGTTGCTATAGCCATGTCCGTCTGTCCGTCTGTTTCTATGCTATCTCCTCCGTCAATTTTAAAGCTTTCTTAACCAAACTTTGCAGGAAGCCTTTTGGTACAAATACGCTGCACATTTTTCTTAACCGGCCGGATCGGATGACTATAGCATATAGCTGCCATAGGAACCATCGGTCGAAAAAGTAGTTTTAGTGAGAAAAACTTTTTTGTCTTCAACGCAAACGTCCCCAATCCTCGTATTTCTAAATTTTCTATGCTTTTACATAATTTCACCAAGTTATATGAAAATTGGACAACTATATAGTATAGCTGCGATACAAAAGATGTCTGAAAAAAAGTCTTAGTAGGAAAAACTTTTTTGTTTTCAATGCTACCTCTCCCAAACTTGATACTGATCAATATTATATGCAACCACACGATTCTGCCAAGTTTGATCCAATTCGGTTGACTATAGCATATAGCTGCCATAGGAACTATCGGTCGAAAAAGTAGTTTTAGTGAGAAAAACTTTTTTGTTTTTAATGGTAGCGTCTTTATACCTTCCAGATGTGAATATTATCAGTTTCCACACAATTTTGGGGAGTTCGGTCAAAATCGGATGAATATATCAGCTACATGGGTATATAAACTTGGTCGAGCCGAAGTTAGCTTTCCTTTATTTTTTCTTTGGGTTCTTTTACGAACCCATGACGGAGCCTGACATGTCCCCTTCTTGAATTCCACACTCTTGCTCCGTTATTTAAGGCAGCTCTGGCGGAGCCATCGATTCCGAATTTGAGACTGGAACAGTTGCTGTGGAATCTGCATCTTCTGGAAAAGATGCTACTGAAGGAACTTTCTTCAGGTGGCTTATGTTCCTCAGCATACTTTAACCTCTCACTATTACTTTTACCAAATGCCCAACTCGCTCTACTACTTCATATTCCGTGGTATCAAAATTTGGTGTTAGTTTGTGTGGAATCATCATATTCTTAAGGAGCACTTTGTCTCCTACTTCAATATTACTCTCCTTTGCTTCTCTCTTCTCAAACAGTCGCGGTTGCATTCACCTACCAAATCTCAGATCTCAGAAACTGTACGATTAAACATTAATTCAAATGGAGCCGAGCCAGTAGTACAATGTGGAGTAACATACATTAGGATAAATAGTTGAATCTCTTCTTTAAAGTTTCTTTTGTTAGTGTATGCAATTTTCATGTCAATTTAAATATTAAAAGCAACAGATTTGCAAAATTTGGTCGAAATCGGATGACTATATCTGTTGGCTTCCATAGGAACGATCGCACAATGGTTGCATATAAATTCTTCTTGTGGAAATATCGGGACAAAATTTAAACTGTGAGGTTTATGATAAGTAAAAACTGCAATAAGCAAAAATGGGCGTGGTTGGACATGCCCACGCCCACTTCGCTGCGACAGCGCTGCAGCAACGAACATTCTTTTGATCATAACTTGATTATCGTTCATCCGATCTTTATCATTTCCGCAAATCGATAAAAAATCTTGATGGCTAAATATCTCTAAAAGGTACGAACCATCTTTCTACTATACTGATGGAGATATGACGTTTTTCCAAAGTTGGGGGGCGGGAGGTGGTGTGGCAAAAATGGAAAATAAACTTGATCTACCTGCATGTATAAGAAATATATGTCCCATACATGTCGAACCTCCATCTCTTATCATCTCTGAGATCTTACGTTCATACGGACAGACAAATCAAAACACGTGCCTTACTTTATGGAATACTACACGGGCAGCTGCAGCTTAACTAAATATTTTTTTTAATCTTAAAGTATTAAGAAACAAGATGTAAAAAAGAATAGTGAGGGCAAACCACTTAAAACTTTAACTAAAAATTTGAAACAAGAACCAAAAACAAACACAAAAACTTACTTATCTAAAACGTTAATTTACACAAAATTAAACACGAATTATTGTTGAGTTTAATTATAGAAATAAAGTTAATACCTTTATGTATAATATTCATTTTACTCAACATCATTTATTATAGCTTTTATAAAAAAAAATTAATTTGACAAAATTAACATGCTGTAGCGAGCTGCTGGCGCTGTACAAAGTAAATGAACAAGTGGTCACACTTTCGATGGTATTTTTAGAAACCATCGTTAGAATCAAAGCAAAACAAGTATGGCATTGTGAAGTTTGCTCAATTAGGTGTAAATTACAGCAGTTATGGTTTGAAAATTTTGACATTAATTTTTTAATTTTTGGCCTATGGCAGCAACCACTGTGGATCGGTCGGAAAATGGGTCTTAGTGAGAAGCAATTGCAAGGGTATAAAAACGTATGCACAGAAGAACTTAGATTAGTTTGGTTTAAGAGACGCAAGAAATCAGTACCGAACCGGTTATAAGAGGTTATATTTTGGACCGGTTTGCGGTCTTGGCTTTTAAATCTTTGAAGATGGTAATATAATTTTGTCCAGATGTTTGCAATACCTTTTTCACACTGGCCGAAGCTTCGAAAAACCTGCCATAGCCCAATCTGCAATCATTTATTCCCAAAGGGAACGCATGGGAACTCAAAAGTCGTGGCATTTCCAAGATTGTAATCGATTCCGAGTAATTTTGCACACACTGAACACGCAGCTTCAAAAACAGCTGACAAAGCTGCTGGTTTGTTGTGAACGCAAGCTTGTTGCCAGTTTTCGCAGCTTCAACTATGCTGCGGCTAATGTGAAAAGAGTCTAAGTGGACAGTGGCTCTAGTGACTCTAGAAACAATAGTCATTATGTATTGGTCGTGCCCTTTATTTCGTAAAGCTGCAAGTCAATCAAGTGGCGCTAGGGCAAGAAACTGCATCAAGTGGTTTTTGACAGCTTCATCAGAAATCAAATAAATTGATAGTGTTGAAAGTCCCTCGTGTTTTTCACACAGACGCAAGCCCAACTTATAAAGGTAAGAACAGTAAGCCTTTAAAACGGTTCTAGCCTTTTGCGTTGACCAACACAAGCACATGTTTCTGTCCCTTCCCTTTTGGTCGGCTCTGGTGCAAGTCCGGGGCTATATGGTGGATGTGCCGTCAATTGCCAATTCAGCTTCTATGTTTGATAAAGATAGTTGCGTTTGAGGGTTGTCTTGATGGAAAAGGAATTGTGATTGCTAGTCCGGAATAAACTCTGACTCTTCATGCTTTATAAGATGTGGCATCTACAAATGTTATCGACTGACGATCAAGTTTTTATCAATAGTACATAGGTTAGACTCTAGGGACCGTTTTATCATGTTCCTTTTTATGCAAATTCAGGTGAATTTTGTGGAATTTGTATTGCTTATGTTTAGCAAATGTACAAAAATCCAGTTAGATTTGCATAAACAGGAAACAGTAACTTGAGAAAACGACCCTAAGATTTTGCTTTGCTCGACAGCTAGATGTGCGGCCCTAAGGCACCATTACCCTTTAAAAATGTAGACCAGCGGTGGGCACGAAATTTGATTTTGGGAGCCGTCTATACAGAAAAAACTACACTTATCACCCCCTTTGCAAGCTAGTCCCGGTTGAACACACTGCACTTGTTGAGCCGTCTGCTAGTGCGTCCAGCTTGCGAAACTTGGCACATGGTCTTTTTTAGATATTTCGGAACTGCACTAATTCGAATGGTCTATTTGACCGACTGAACTGAAGCTTCATATATTGATATGGAACGTCAGGCTGAGCATAGGTCAGGGTAAATCCAACGGTCCTCTAGATACCTAGCTGATCCGTTATTTTTGAAACCATCGAGTGATTGTTCCGTATTCACAAGTTTTTTTAAGCAACGGGCCGTTGCATATGAGGCGTTCCAAAGTTTCTATAGCTCCTGCTTCTCGCGTTTTTTGCAGTGGTTTTCGTTGGTGAGCTCGTGGGCGGCCACTAGGTAGTGTCCAGTGAGTATTCCTTCTAATTATCTACCGTATCCGAGGTGGAGGTTTGTTGATATCCTTATGTTGTGGCGTTTATCCGATCTATTGCCAGCTTCTCTTTTTTGAAGAGAAATTTATACTTTCTCTATGCGATCATTCGTCATCTCGATGCTTTTTTTAGTCACAGACTTTGTTGACTTCCTGTCAGCGAATAACCCGCCTTGGTACATGATGATGTAATCATAAAGCTAATACTATAGGACAGTATTACGACCAAGTCTATTGCTGCTCCTATGTCTTAAACTATATTGAATCCGTCAGCTTAAATGTTGATGTTAATGCATGATGAAGCAATCCTCTAAATAAGCGAAAGTTAAGCAACGAGGGCAAAAATGAGGTAAGTTTGCTATTATTTGTACCTTCACTAATCGAACAACTGGCAGATAGACAACATGTTTGTTATTTGCACCGAAAACAAGACCAAAATTAATGCACAATATTTGTAAATGACACAATGCTCTTAGAAAATGTGCCACTTTAAAACAAACGACCGACAGCGGCAACAATTTTGCTTAAATAAATGGTTAACAGGTTTGCATATTGCCACAAATTGTGTCTCAAATTGGACGCGCACTAATAGCTGTGACCTCGGCCATGAAAGGATTTGCATTGGAGGCGGCGTTTGCCATCCACAATGCCACGTGCACACTTTCTAATGGCAATCATAATTTTTCTGGCGTTTTTTTTCTGCTCTGGCACAAATTGGAACAGACAGGCAGCCAGGCAGGCGGCGCGGCGGCCAGTATGCAGGCCAGCAGCTACTTTGAAGGACGTCAGCGGGACGGTCTAAAATTGCGACAAGGTGTGACGGAACGTTTATAAGAAAAATAGAGAAGAAAGGCAAACGAGTGTCAGGTGTTCAAATGACGACGACGCAATTGGAAAATAGCACAAAATTTCTGTTGTTGGTGGTTTATTTAAATAAAAATTTAAAAAATTTTCAGCTTACCTCCTTATCCTTCTCCTCGTTGTCATTGTTGGAAGATTCATTTTGACGCTCGGGATCAATTTCCTGTGAAAGAAACAATCAGTTTGACTAATTAGCAATTGTGTTAAAAATAGTTGGCATGCGTTGCTCTCTGCTGCTCACGGCTCATTTAATTTGACAAATGGCCTGTGGCCGGCAATTATGTTGTATGTTTTGAGAGTTGAACAAACTTACATCCATATCGATATGCACCACGCCCGTCGATCTGCGTTTGGGCTTGCGACGCCGCTGTATAACAGTTTGTGTGCGATTATCGTTCTCCTTGTCGTTATCTGTAGATGGGGAGATGGAGGAAAGAAAGAAATAAATGAATCATAATCTAAATTCACGAATAAAAATCTTTTGGGAACTAGGACTGCTGGGTTTAAGTGGATTATAGAGGTTTCATATATATGACAAAAGTTGTGTTCCTTAAGGAAAAGCCGAAAAGTGGGCAACATATTCTTTTTATTAAGAGATAACCCCCGCTGATGCCATATATGGGCATTTCCACCAAAAGGTCCACCAAGACCAAAAAATTAAAAGTGCTGAAAAACACTCTGTTTTTCAAATTTTCAAGGGGAAACAACTAAATTGAACTAATGTAAGCCAATCTTACATTTAATTACAACCCACTTCGAAATATTCGGCTTTACGGCTGCGATAGCGCGAATTTTCTAATTTGGACATAAATATTGCAAATTTTTTTGATAAAAGTGCCTATAGATTGCACTTACTTTTGCTATCTAAAATCTTTCTGAGGGTACAATGAGTTATAAAAGAATGCATAAGAAACCATAAAAAACTATGTGATTACAATTAATCGTAAGTTTTTGCTTCGCATTATACAGAAAACACAATAATAAAATGATGGAAAAAAGTGTCGCGTTCGCAATGTCACGTATCGAATCATACTTTATTTTGAAATAAAAAAAATTATGAAAATTTTTCGATCAATTAAATTCTAATATACAGTTAAATTATTCAACCACATTTTAAAATTAGTCGCACTAAATGGTTTTGGCAGATCTCGCTGAGTTTGGCTTTTATATTGACGGCCAAAAACACCACTTCCATTTTTTGTCGCGTGCGAATCGCTTTTTGATTGGCTTTATCTTGGAACCAGCACTAGGTGTGTTCATTTCTCACTAAATAAAGTGCTTCAAAAGTGCTATAAGTTAAAGTAACAAAGGAAAAAAAAATTATTTTAATTTGACTTCTATTCCACTTTAAATGCGTACGACTGTCGCGTTCGACATCATGGAAATACCCATATATATGTCAATCATATATTCTTATGGCTTCGCTATTTATTAACCGATCTTTATGAAAATTTCAAAGATTATAGATGTTGGATATAAACATGTGAGTTTTGAGAGAGTTGAAATCGTGGGAGTCATTCAAATTTTTTGTATAATTTTACAAATATCTTTGACCTTAGGAACCGAACTGAACCGTTTTCCTTTTGGGTTTTTGGATCGGCTTAGATTGGTTTCAAAAGAAAATTGATTTTATTTGCAGTTCGGTTTATGAGCACGAATTTTCAGTTTTGGTCTAGATTAGTTTGGTTCAGTTCATATTTCTAGTTTATCCTTTTATTGGGTTTTTCAATATTTTTGTCTTGTATTGTCTGGTCAGCATAGTCGAAGAGCAAACTGGTTTCAGAAAGGACCCCGGAATACTGATTAGACCTCCACTTGGCTTTTATAATCTTATATAAGCTTCGAAAATGGTAGCGTCTGCACTGATAGCGTTGGCATCGCAGTGCTTCCAAAAATGGACAGAACTGGCCTCGGAACACGATGTAAATCTAGACCTAACCGACCCGAACACCTGGAACGAGAGTCAGTCCACACTACTGGATTTAATGTACGAGAGAAAGCTAAGGCAAATGCTAAGCGAGCCCGCGAATGCACTTCTCGAGAGATGTACAAGCGTTTAAGTTACGAGCTCGGAGAAAATAATTACTTAAAGGAAGACTATGACACCTTAACCATTTCATATATTTGCAGAGCAAGAACAGAGGTACTGTCGCTTAACTATTCACCACATAGACGCGTTGAAAATGAGCTGTCTTTGCAACATGAGAGCACGCGAAGATGTGACCCACTTCATAGCAGTCTGTCCAATCTTGAAGGAGCTGAGGATCCGCTCATGGGGCAGAGCATACCTCACATTGGAAGAGCTTGTAGCAATCCTAAACGGGAAATCTTGGAGTGTGTTGGCAAAATACCTGCTGGATGCTCACAAATACAGGTCAAGAATCCTGCAGGAAGCGTTCTAAAAGAGAAATCTGAAATTTGAATCTGATTTTATATTAATTAGAGGAGCCCGGGACTTCATCCTGAGGAGTGAAAGATCTACTATCTCGCGACGAGCGGGGAAGGTAGGTGGTGTAACTCTGAAGGAAGGGCGTTCCAGTAGCTCCAGTTTTATATTTATATTTATGTGAATTGTATAATTTTAAATTTAAGGCAAACGGCCAAAATGCCATGCCTATATATTATATTTTATTGTTCTATGAATAAAGAACTTCTACTACTACTACTATAAGCCTTCGAAAAAATAAGCAGGGAGTGTATATGTCAGGGTTATTCCCCTCATTAGTCCTGAATGGCGTTCTGCAGGGATATGCTTTGTCTGTCATTCTATTTATAATGGCGTCTGGTGTTCAATGACAACAATCTTGCAATCATGTGGACTATGCAGACGACGTATGTCTACTTGCAAACAGCCTGGGTTGGGCGACCTGACAAACGCGTTATCCAAACTTGACATCACAACTAAATCGGCGGGCTTTAAAATTAATATGATTAAAACTAAAACGATCAGTATTCTTCTTGGACAATCCTAGGCGACGGGATTGGATGGACAGACGATTGAACAAGTCTAGCAATTCAGCTACTTTGGCAGTGTATTTGCTGTGGATGAATGTACTCTACCGTTTTCAGATGCTCATCATATTATCATAGCTAAGAACTCAAAATTAGGTTCTTACAGTCCAACGTGATTCGATATGGTTCATCTTCATGGAAAGTTGCAACTTTCACACTTTTATAAACCAATGCCTACAACGCAGAAGGCCAGACGGAATTCGAAATAAGGAACTTATTAAACGGGCTGGGATGGAGAGTGTAGGCAGAATTATTCGCAGTATTAAATGAAGCTGAATAGCGCACAACATTGCGAAAGATCAAGAAACATCGTCAGGTGCTTATGTATGCGGATGATCTTAGGCTTTGCCTGTCTTACGATGATCCAGTATCACCTCTTCTCCTACAAAGGTACTTAAACTCTCTCAATAACTGGTGCATGATTAACAGTCTGCCACTCAACAATGAGAAATGTAAATATTTAACTTTTCATCGCAATATGTCCTATCTCTTCGTCTACATGATTGAGGATAAGCTATAAAGTCGACGACTTGGGAATACAATTCGTGCCCAAGTTATGTTTCAATGGTCATATATCGGTTATTGCTAATAAAGCTATGGGAGTTCTTGGCTTCATCAAAAGATGGTCTAAAGCAGGCATGCCCAAAAGCTGCGTACGACAGAGCACTCACCAATACTCACAAAGATAAGCACCAATACCAATAATGAAATTGTTGTTGGTCAGTTTGCTTGCGCTCGCAAACGCCAATCAAAGAAGAGAACAAACCCGGTTTTTGTTCTACGCGTCGCATACACACAAAATCGCTGGCGTGTGTGTCGTTTTGTATGCCTCGCGCCCTGCATGTATACGATCATTGATTTCCTATGTTTGGTGGAATTACAATAACAAAACGTACCCAAAGAGCATACGGCTGGGCACCGCTGGTCTAAAGAATATAATGACCCTTATGTCACCAAACAACTATACGTTTCTCTGGTCAGACCTATACTTGAGTATGGCTCATGTGTCTGGTCTCCACACTACCAGAAATATCAGGATCAACTCGAAACTGTACAAAAACAGTTCTTACTTTTCGCCCTGCGTGGCTTAAATTGGAATCCCAATAGGTATCTACCAAAATACGAGCACAGACTACGCTTATTGGAACTTCCATCCCTGAATAATCGGAGGATCTACCTTAGTGTGCTTTTCCTTCATAAGCTACTGTCAGGTGAGGTTGACTCAAGCGCTCTGCTTAGCCTTATAAGCTTTGCGGTTCCGGCACGAATAACGAGAAATTATGTCACGATTTTTTTAAATCCTTGCCTCACGAACTATGCTCATCATGAACCCTTTCGTAGTCTCTGTCTAAATTACAACAAGTACTATAATCTGTTCTCAGTAAACACCCCATTGTTAGATGTAAGGTCTAATAGTCTATTGTCTAATCTAAATTCATAATTGTAAATAGTTTGACTGAACTTTGTTAAACTTTAAACAGCAATAAATTAAATTAAATTGTAAAGGCAATCGAATGGAAGCCGCTTGACGGACTTGGTTGGGCACCAGGCAGATCCAAAATTAAATAAGGACTGTCAGAAGAGCAGCGAAAAGAATCAGCGAAATGCTGAAGAGAATTTAAAACGACGGCTAACAACAGAGTTCGTTAATAACGTGGAAAATGGGCTTTCTGAACCAAGGCTGCAAACCCCTTAAGTAATGCAGAAGGTTAAGTCCTTGGGTTCGAACTCGTTGGAATGGCTAAAGTTCGGTTCCATTACTCATCGAACCTCAGCTTTTGGTTTGAAGATTGCTTCATGGATTTTTAGATCGTTGAGACAATTTTTGGTAAAAATAAAAAAATAAAACAAATTGTTTTTGAGAATAACGCGTTCAGCTTACAAAGCGAATAAAAACGTTCATCAATACTCGAATGAACATTCTTCATTATAGTTATCATTCATACGTTCTCTACCGTGACATAAAAAAGGACCTGGACTTTAAAATGAAGAGCTTGCCTCAGCTTATATGAACAATGTTCAAAAATATGCTTTATTTTCATCTCAAAGTCGTAATATGCAGAGTTTGAATATGATTTTAAAATCATAATGCTCCGAAACTGACTAAAGTTATTCTTTGAACCGAACCTAAACTGAAACCAGAGCTCGGGTTCAGGTTTAGGAGGTTAACAATTTAGAAGCTTCGGTTCTGGGTAAGGTTTAAAGGACCCAAAAACCCAAACCAAACCGGCTCTGCGGGGTTCGATTCAGGTCAAGGAGTGTAAAACAACAGTTTTGTTTGTCTGAAAGGCTTGGCCTTTGCACACGTCGGCTAAGTGCCATTTTGAAAACATAAGAAATACTGAATAATGATTGTAAACCAACCAATTAAATAGATTCATTGTGAAATTTCCACAGAACAATCGTTAATGTTCAATACACTAGTAAAAAATTTCGTTGCAAAACTGTTTGAAATGAAAACAAATAAGTTTGTCTCACTAAATCACACGGTAATATGGCAGTCATAAGATTTAGTCATCAGATCCGGAAGGTTCCGACATTTTAGCAGCGAAATTTCAGCTCGTCAGCTTTAAAACTGAGAGACTAGTTCGCATAGAAACAGACAGACAGACAAAGCTCAATCGATTCAGCTTTTCGCCGTGATCAAGAATATATATAGTCTATAAATAAGTGAATTGAAGCGTCCCCAAAGAAATTAGCCAAGCGGTGTTAAATCGCATGATCTAGTTTCTAGATTAGTTGATAAGATAGTTGAAAGGACCGCCACAAGAGATGAATTACATAATTCCCTAGAAAAAAGCACATTCATTGCCTTGTTTTTTTTTGGAAATGCTTAAAAGTAGTTTTGCCTAATCGCTGTCTTACCCTTATCGTCCAGACTGATTGTGGTGCTGGGCGTTGAGACATGATTGGCACTGGTGACAGACGTCGAGTTAGAGCTGGCTGTGGTGGTTGCCGCTGTTGGCGTTGTCTCATACTTGCGAGCTGGGGGCGTGACATAGGCGCTGTTGTTTGTGCTCTCACTGGGTGCAGAGACGGGACGACCCACCGAGTTTAGTGATTGATTAGAAGCATTTACTGAAAGGTAAAATGTGGTTTTAAAAGGAATTCTAAAGTAAAATTAAACCACACCACTTACGTGCATTGGGACCGCTGCTGATGCGACGCTGGACACCGGTTGTGGTGGATAAGTTGACGGCTGCCATAACCGCTGGTGCGCTGGGTATGATGGTACTGTTGTTGGGCGGGTAGGTTCCACCGCTGGTGATGTCCTCCAGTTTAAACTAAATTGAAATTGAATTTTATTAATGGGAGGATGTGTTTTATGGGGAACAAAAACTAGTTTAAGGTCACACTAAAATTTTTGTATGTTTTCAAATGTTTCTCTAATTGTAGCTGTTGTTGTTTTGGTTGGTTGTGTGGGCAATGTGTGTTTTTATTGTCACAAGAAGCTTGGCTTGAAAATGTTGTTGCTGGTTGTTGTTGTTGTTGTGTTTGGTTTTTAATCAGTTGAATGCAGCGGAAGTTAGTTTTCAATACACATTTAGTAGTAACCATTATCCCACTTGAATATTGTTTAAAAGCTTGTCTTTCCAAAAACCATGCAAAATTATGGTTAGTTGGCTGCCTGGTTTTGATTCCGTTTTTCCTATACAATTAAAGGTTAACAAATTTAAATCAAAAGAAAGTAATTTTACATGCCAAATTCAGCCAAATTAATAAGCAATTGTTAGTGACCAATATCCATTGATGGAATTATTTGTATGTTTGGATAGACAGAGTAATGTTGAATTTTACATAAGCAAATTAAAAACTACATAGAAATTACCTAAACTCGTACATACATAAACAGATAAAAAAACATATTTGAGATATACATTAATGTCTATATGCAAATGCGTCGTAGTTATATAAAGTAGCAGGCATACATTATGAACGAAATAAATACATAATATGAATATAGATAAAGATAGACGACAGAAAAAAAAAAACAACTAAAAACTATATTATGTGAAATCAAGCATTATAATACCCTGGAAAAATGTTTTTCACTGTACGAGGATGGGAAGATTTTTTGTTTATATTACCGACCCCCTTTAAACCGATTCGGTTCAGATTAAAATTTTTATTATATAAATTAATCATCTTCCAAAACTGAGTTCGAACTGGTTGTTCTATTTTTGGAAAAAGGTTTGGTTGAAAAAAATGATCTTAAGTCAACGTTTTTTAAAAATAGTTTATTAAAAGGGTGGTAGTGATTCTAGATGATTTGAGAGATGATTTGTCGCTCATCGCAAAGTTGCTTTAAACTCATATTCTGTTCCTTTTCAGACGCGTTTTGTGTGGAACCTGTAAATTTGTTTAGACTACCTTTTGATATTATGGTAAAGTACTATTTCTTAACTTTCAAATAAACTAACCCAAACATTTCTACGAATTTTGTTAAGCGAAGATATATCATTTTGGACTGCCCATAAGTAGGCAATGGATGTTAAAAAAAAAAATGCGTTCTACATCTAGTGGTCCATCTAGTGTTTAGAATTTGAACAATTCATAATTTGACTTTAAAAACGTCAAATGTCATTCGGAAAGCGGAAAGCCTTTATGAGTGCAGTCCCAGAATCTTTACGTCAAAAACAAACCCTCTACTGGGGGTTTCTGCCGGCTCGAGGTCAAAGTTTTAAACGTGCTTAATTAATTAAACAAAACAAGATTTTTGGTTTTTCAATAAATTTCGAACCCCTTCGGGAAAAGGCACAGCGTCCAATTTGTCAGCTGTAGAGTTTCCCTATAAAATAGTGTTTGAACTTATACAGGGTGGTCCATCTAGTGTTTGGAATTTGAACTATTCATAATTTGACTTTAAAAACGTCAAATGTCATTCGGAAAGCGACTAATATTTAGTAAAAACTTTGACATTTACAAAATGGGTCGCTATTCGCTTGAAGAAAGTTCTGAAATATTAAAAACATACATATTTCCAAAGTGGTGAGTCCTCGACTCAAACTGTGCGAAATTTGAAAAAAAAAAAAAATATTTAACAAAAAAAAAATGTTCCGAAAACTCAATTTGTGGATCAATTCGTGAAACGAGTTCGTAAAACTGGAATGTTGCTGGATAATCCAACCCGTGTACGCACTCGTCCGGTGCGCTCGACCGAAAACATTGCTGCGGTGGCTGAAAATGTGCGTGAACAACCATCGATCTCAACAATTGGACATTTCGCGCACTTCTTTGATGCGAATTTTTGCATAAAGACCTTGCCATGAAGCCATTCAAAGTTCAATCGGCAGCTAAAGCCAATTAACCATCCGAATCGTCTACAGTTCGCAAATTGGGCGGAAGATCGTTTGGCCAAAGATGGTGAATTTGACCGAAAAATCATCTTTTGGGATGAAGCACATTTCCACCTCGTTGGTTATGTTAATAAACCAAATTCTCGCATCTGGGGCACAGAAAATCCGCATATCGTCGTCGAGAAGCCAATGCATCCAACACGTGTCACTGTTTGGTCCGGATTTCGGTCTTGAGGCATCATTGGTCCATTTTTCTTTGAAAATGAAGAAAAAGCCACCGTGACCGTGAATGGTGAATGTTAAGTGATTGGTTCTTCTAGGAAATTGAAGCGGAAGACTTGGACGATATTTGGTTTCAACAAGACGTCGCTACGTGCCTCACAGCGCACGCCACAATCGATTTTCTGCGCCCTATCTTCAAAAATCGAATAATCAGCATACATGGAGATGTGAATTGGCCGCCAAGAAGCTGTGATCTGACACCGTTAGACTATTATCTTTGGAGAGCGGTCAAGGACAAATGTAATGCAAACAATCCTGAAACAATTGATGCGTTGAAGAAGGAGATTCGAGTTGCTTTTGTTGACATAGGTGCCGCAACAATTGAAAATGTTCTCAAAAATTGGGTGGATTGAATGGGCTACTGAGAAGTCGGCCTTGGTGATCATTTGACCGAAATTGTTTTTCATAAATAAATGACATGAACCAACTTTTCCAATTAATGTTAAACTTTTGAAAAATATCGAGCCGTTTTTTTTTATAGCAAAATTAAATTCCAATTTTAAAAGTACCACCCTGTAGTTCAATGGAAATGCATAGCATACCTTTGGGCAGTGGAGCAGCTACTGATAATAGTATTGTGTGTTGCAAGCGATTACAAGCGAACTTGGGAACAACGTGTCATCACGAACTGTCCGACGGCTTTAAGTAAGTGCAAAGCTACCTGGCAGGATAGCCCGCAAAGTCCCTTTGCTGATAAAGGGAAATTTGAAGAAAGGTAAAAACTTGACATTGGGTTGGATAGACTGGCACGGACCAGAGGGTGGAGAAAAATGGCACAACATTTTCTGCAGCTATGAAACTAAAACAAAATAATTGGTTTGAAAACGAAGCTCAAAGGATCGATTGTCCACCATATCTTCGCTTACAAAAAAAATAGTACACAGGATGTTCTTTGCTATCAGTTTGTTGTTTGTTTTATCATTAATAATTGAAAAAACTAACGCTGGTGTTGTTGTTGGTTTTCTTCACATTTTCAATTGCAGGCAGAGGGAACATCACCGCTTAGAAGGCGAAGAGCAGCAGGAATGCCATCATAAGACAGAACAGACCCATAGCCTCAGACAGGGCGAAAGCCAAAATGGCGCTGTTTCAGCTACTGTTTCAGGGATGGATTTCTGGCATAACCAATGATGAGGGAACCGAATACTGTTCCGATACCAGCACCGGAACCAGCGACACCAATGAATTTGGCAGACGAATCAATGTCACGCGTGACTCGCGAGGTCTGGAATGAACTGATTTATGGCAGTAATGCAACTGGGTATGCGTTCTGAGTCGGCCAAAGTTTTACTCTAGCTGATGTCGGCGCTGCTCAATGGTCACAAGTATTGCTTGAAGTTGGCGAGGAGGGCGCTCCTGGCAACGGGAGCAATGCGAGAGACTGTCGACACGAACATTTTTGGTTCCGCTCCAATAAAGCAGTGCTCGTACAAAGTGGTCCCTTTTTACAGGCTGTCAGAAAAAAAAAAAACAGTCACCCTCGGACACTATGAAAAAAGGGAAACCAAATGACATTTCAACTATGAGTGTTATTTTATCATTAAAATAATTGTAAAGTATTGATGCATCAATTGGTAAATCTGATTAACGAAAATTATATTTTATTTCACTATATTTTGTGTTCGGATTTCGAGAAGGGATTAGCAACAAAGTCAAGTTTACATAAAGCGAACTTACGTCTGTTTAACCCAGCTTCTATAACTTTGGCTTGGGGGTCCAAATGACGAAATATTATTTTAATTAACGGGATTCAATTTTGTTATAATGGCTATATAAAAACATGCAAAATAACTTAAGCCAGCAACAGATTCGCTAGTTACCAAACAAAAAAAAACGACTGGAGCGGAATTTGGGCGTGCGTCAGTAATCGTCCTTACTTTTTATTAAAACGATGTGGTGAGGTCATCGATGAACGGTGCAATACTATAAACATGGGTATGCTTATCACTTGTAGAGGTGAAGTTATTAAACAAAGCCCAACCGACACAGAAGCGTATGTAGACGGGTCCATAAGATTTACGATAGTCAGAAATGTTCTCAATTTCACTAATTTTTGAAAAGTAAATATAACTCAATTCCGCTTCGGTTTCGTGTTCTCAATTCCGAATGAAATTTATCTCTTTTTACTTTTTCAAAGCACCGGTCGAAGTGAGAATGACACTATTTAAACAAGAGAAAGAAACCAAAGTCCAAGCGAATCGAGTGCCAATGGAACAATCTGGACACATTAAACAAAAAATTCTTTATAAATCAATTAAAGACTAAAATGCAAATTAAATTTCAAATGTATTTTTTCTCTGTTTCTGACAGCTAGGTTATTTGTAAATAATTTTTGCGTGAGAAGGTTCGCCGGTGTTTTTTTTTTCTTTTTTTTGTTAAACTAAATCAGAAAACTACGCCAATATTTGGCCGATTTCAAGCAATTTGTAAATGCGTCTTCTGAGAGTTAGCAAAGAGAACGGAAAGAGAAAAGTTATAATTGTAAGCTTTATGTGGAAAAAATAATGGAATGAAACAAAACATTCTTATCAATTATTGCGAAAGTAAACGTTTACAACTAGTTTTCGAATCCGCTTTTGACACTTTCTTAATAGCGAAAACTTATTAGAAAAGATTCAGTTTCCAATCTGTTTTCGCCGGCGAGAAAGTGCCGAGAACAGATTAGAAAACGAGAATCAGTAACTTTTGCTGAGCGACAGGTAATACTTTTTTGGAACAACAACAGAACACATTCTCGACAGTTGTATAAAGTTTCAAGAAAATGCCGAAAACGGATCCGAACTCGCCAACGATTGTCGGTTGGGAAAGATGGTGTAATTCGACACTGGTAGACCTTCTTTAGTGAAATTTTCTGAAATCACATTTTCCAGTTTGTTCCATTTCAAAATAGATCTGCCGTAAATAACCATCAATACATGTTTTAAATGTATACAGAACACACATTGAAGAACGTTTCCAAAAGTGTTCGGCGGAGGACGTGTGCAATAATAAATGGAAGAGCATGTCAACTGTAGCGGAAACAGAACTGAAAGTGTTTTTGGTATTCCCTCTATTCATTGCGTCCGAACAAATCATTTTTGTCGCTATATTTTCATGACCTCTGCTCTGATGAGATGTTGCATTGTTTACACAACAATGGGTTCTATGATAGAATGTATAATAGGGTTCGTAAAATAACACACATACATTTTTTACACTCGAAATATTTACACAAAGAAAAAATACAGTCTGTCAAAAATTTTTATTCGGATGTGTTTCGGAAATCTCTAGAGATTTTCGTACAAACGATTTGATTTGGAACTAAGTTATGAGAACTTTATATGTGAAATGATAAGAATAAGGTCGGCTACTAGATCATAGGTCGGTAAAAACGTACGCATTAAATGTACTTGGCCTTGAGCAGTCAGTTTCAAATCGCCTATTTGTGACAATTCACATATAAAGGCAAGCAGGTTTAATTCGAAATGCAAGCGTTTGTATCAAAATCTCTAGAGATTTCAGGAACACACCCGAATTTAACACTTGTTACTATTTTTTTTATAAGAAAAAAATTATTTTTTTCATGTTACTAAAACGAGCATTTTTCACACGCGTATAAATAATTTTTGCTGACATCTGCAAAAAAAAAAAATTCCCATAAATTTTTTACACAAAATTTTCACGATTTTTTCATTTTATTTGTGTTGGTGTATATGTGAGACGGTCGACGGCAGCGTGCCGCATGACGAGTGTGTCACAAACGGGGGTGGATAGGCACAAACTCTTTGTAAGGGCCATAAAAAAAAGAGATCGGCAGTGTTCGCAATGACCTGTTTCTAATCAATGAGCTGTCCAGAGCTGTACTTTGCAGCTGTCACTGCAAATATCCAACATTCGACCATTACCTATGGCAGCAATAGTGTCGCATGAGAGGGAATATCCCTTTATAAGAGGGCCATAAAAAATGTACTATCAGCTGTTTTCGCAATGATCTGCTAACCATCAATGAGCTACCTGTAGGTGCATTATGCGGCGGTCAGCGCTGGACAAATGCATATTCTACAGAAAGGTACACAAAGTCAACGAAAAATACTCCTCCCGAAATACACATAGGTACCTGTAAAAATTGAATTTATCCATTTTTAAAAAGGTTTAACTCTTAATTATTTGAATTGCAGCCCATTAATGGATAGCAGGACTTTGCGAAAACAGCGGACAGCAAATTTTGCATAGCCTTTATATAAAGGGATTGCCGACAAAGTTAAAGGTTGAATGTTTTGCATCAATCTGGATATTTGCAGCTCCAGGCAGCTCATTGATTGGAAGCTGGTCATTGCGAACGTCGCCGAACGCACATTTTAATGGCTCTCAGAAAGAGTTTGTGCCTATCCAACCCTGTTTGTGACACACTCGGTCTGCGGCCCGCTGCCGTCGACCGTCTCACGTACACACCAATACAAATAAAATGAAAAAAAATCGGAAAATTTTTTTACACGCGTGCAAAGTTACAAGTCACAGAAAGTCACAATCTATGTTCTACCATACTTTGTTCTTCTTGTGTGCCATACTGACACATTGTAGCACATCATAATTATCCCATCCTCATACATGGTACGTGGAATATAGTAGAAAACAGCAGTTAAAATAGCAGCACAATTGTTTTTGCAAAGCAATAATACATATATCGGGCAGTCGGGTGTTCTCTATCTCTGTCTGATGATTATTTGTTGTTTGACAACAGATTTTCTACATTTGTATTGTTGTCATAAGCAATGTGTGGGCATTCAAGTTTTAAAAAATCATTTTTTCCAGTATAATTTAAATTCGGTGTTCCGAAATTGTGCTAAAAATTAAGTTTTATAAAAAATAGTACAACATGCTACACTTAAAGTTTAACAACAAAAAAAAAATATTAAAATATATAGCACACAACTTTGATAGCCGAGAACGAGAAATAGTAGTTTTTTGTGGTTTACTTTGTAAAAAGGCAACACTCAATTAAAGATCAGTTGGGTACTTTTGTTTATAGTTGTTGTTGTTGTGGTGGTGTGTGGCATACCTTTGAGCCCGCATCGAATTTCAAACGCCAAGACGGTCGACGCTCTGCTGCCGATGTGGATGACGATGAGGCGGCCGTTACGTTGGAGCCTCCACCATTTCCAGTAACAGGAGAACTAACACTACCACCACCACTCTCCAGCGTACGACGTGCATATAAACTGAGTAGGGAGTCGCGTGCATTGAAATCCGGATGTGTTGCAACTGGTGAGGCAGTCTCGGACTTGGTATCGGTGTCTTGACTGGACAGGCCACGCTTGTCCCGCAAACGTACGGGACTTTCAAGCAAACCGGGCGTGGTGGCTGACGAGGAGTTGGATTTAAGTGGCTCTGCTGCTGCTGGTGCTGCTGATGATGGTGCTGTACTCAAAGGCAGATCTGTGGGTCTAGCCGGTGTTTCCTCCTTCTCAGTCTTTTGTTCAACTTCTTCGGCGGGTTGTTTCTCTCGCCTGGAGACTATCGTATAGCTAGCACTGACCACTGACTGATCATCAAGTGGATCCACATTGTCACCATCGCCCTCTTGAGAGCGTCGTCCTGGCGCTGATAGTGTAAAGCTAGCTGTGGTATCATTGACGCTTTCCGCTGGCGTGGGATTTACAGAAATGACTGCCTCGATTTCCGTCTCATCTGTGGCCGTGGTGGTGGTAGGGATTATGGCTGGTGGTGGCGTAGTGGGCGGTGGCGGAGGCTGTTGCGGCTCTTCGCTGCTGTTGGCTATCGTAGTGGCTGATGTGGAGCTTGTTTCGTTCTGTTAATAATATTAGTTTGGAACAAATAAAAAAACAGTTGTCCTACGCGAAGGCGCTTTGCTTCCAAAACAAAAATCAAATTTCAACATTCAGGAAGGGGGAAGGGAATATTGTATATTACTTTACACATGCAAATGACGCATGCAATACAAAACATAGAGAGAGAGAGATAAAGAGCCTAGTAGATACGACAAAACTGAGCATAAAATATATAAATTTAACTTAGAATAAAAAATAACATAAATGGTAATTCTAGTCTATGAGTTGGGTTTGGTCTGCTGCTGCTATTGCTGCTGCTGCTGCTCTTGCTGATGAGAAATCATAAAATGAAGCTACGCTTAAAAAAAAAAAAACAAGAAATCTTTCAAATGCAGGCGGCAGGCTAATAAACTCGGAGACGTTTGCGGCAGGAGTACAATTTGATGGGTTAAAAAAATGTTGATTTTCGGTTCAGCTAAACAAATGAATATGGACGGTAGGTGAGACGGCAACGTACGCTAAATGAGCGCTGATTGATGATTGATCGATCGATGCGACATTGATTGAAATAATGATGACTAACTTGGGGTTTTGATTGAAATAACAATATGCAATAACAATGAGTAGAGAAATCAATTTAAAAGATTTCTTTTGAATCAAAAAATACAACAAAATGAGTTTTATGTAGTTTAGGTAATAAAGTAATTTAGGGTCAGCTATTTCTAGTTTATTTATTCGCATATCTTCTAGTATTTGGTACAACAAATGATCAGAAAAGTTGAGCGGGAGAAGCTCAAAATTTTAGAAATTTTTCGGTATTCTTTCAAACCTCTTTACATGAATTGCACTAGAGCAGTGGTGTCCAAAATGTCTAAAGTCTATCCAATGGGATAGGAACTCATAATTCTGAGAATACGTGTGTGCTCTATAAATAGCACGCTCGGTGGCTTGCTCTCTTACGATGCGCGTGTTCGGCTTTTTGTTCTCTCAAGAGGCATTTGTTCGTCTGCTTCTTGCTCATGTTGAAATGTCAACATGTTTACTTCGTGTTTCGCTGCTACGCACACAAGCGCTATGCTTGATTGTGTGAGTTTGGACACTATCCTCTAGTACGGATGGGGTCAGTTGCTGGATTTAAGGTACCGCGAAGCTGACTGTGCGCTCTCAGCTCAGACCTCAAAGCGCTTAGTGTGTTGCGGACTCATTGCATTGGTACGAACGAGCGTCGCTGATGGCGCTCCATGCATGTCATTGGGTCGAACGAGCGTCGCTTATGTCGCTCCATTCCTGTCATTGGGTCTAAAGAGTGTCGCTTATGTCGCTCCATGCATGTCATTGGGTCGAAAGAGCGTCACTTATGTCGCTTCATGCATTTCATTGGGTCGAATGAGCGTCGCTGATGGCGCTCCATGCATTTCATTGGGTCGAACGAGCGTCGCTTATGTCGCTCCATTCCTGTCATTGGGTCTAAAGAGTGTCGCTTATGTCGCTCCATACATTTCATTGGTTCGAACGAGCGTCGCTTATGTCGCTCCATTCCTGTCATTGGGTCTAAAGAGTGTCGCTTATGTCGCTCCATGTATTTCATTGGGTCGAAAGAGTGTCGCTTATGTCGCTCCATGCATTTCATTGGGTCGAACGAGCGTCGCTTATATCGCTCCATTCCTGTCATTGGGTCTAAAGAGTGTCGCTTATGTCGCTCCATGTATTTCATTGGGTCGAAAGAGTGTCGCTTATGTCGCTCCATGCATTTCATTGGGTCGAACGAGCGTCGCTTATGTCGCTCCATTCCTGTCATTGGGTCTAAAGAGCGTCGCTTATATCGCTCCATGCATTTCATTGGGTCGAAAGAGCGTCACTTATGTCGCTCCATGCATTTCATTGGGTCGAATGAGCGTCGCTGATGGCGCTCCATGCATTTCATTGGGTCGAACGAGCGTCGCTTATGTCGCTCCATTCCTGTCATTGGGTCTAAAGAGTGTCGCTTATGTCGCTCCATACATTTCATTGGTTCGAACGAGCGTCGCTTATGTCGCTCCATTCCTGTCATTGGGTCGAAAGAGCGTCGCTTATGTCGCTCCATTCCTGTCATTGGGTCTAAAGAGTGTCGCTTATGTCGCTCCATGCATGGCATTGGGTCTAAAGCAGAGATGGCGCGTCGCGACGTTCACAATGCACACGAGGCAGCGCTGCCTTCGTGTGCATTGTGAACGTATCGACGAGCCCATCTCTGGTCTAAAGAGCGTCGCTTATGTCGCTCCATTCCTGTCATTGGGTCTAAAGAGTGTCGCTTATGTCGCTCCATGCATTTCATTGGGTCGAAAGAGCGTCGCTTATATCGCTACATGCATGTCATTGGGTCGAACGAGCGTCGCTTATGTCGCTTCTCTGCATGGCATTGCGTCGACCTAGCGTGCCTGTAGAGCCGTTAACGTATTGAGCGGACATAGCCATGCAAAATACTTTAGTCGAGAACATTGTGAGGGAAATAAGCGTGGGTCAACGACAGCCCCAAAATCGTCGATGGAACGTTGATGGGTACTGATCTACATGGACCTTATTTTCATTCAAAAAAATAGCATTGTCTATCCCATGGGATAGGAGCTCATAATTCTGAGAATACGTGTACTTTTTGTTCTCTCACGAGGCATTTTTACTTGTGCTTGTTTTGTGGTTTGTTGTTTGCTTCTTGTTTCGCTGCTACGCACACAAGCGCAATGTTTGATCATGTAAGTTTGGACACCACTGCACTAGAGGGATTCCAAATAAAGGAAGCATACTCCAAATTGCAACACACAAATGCAGAGTAAAGTCTCAACCTAGTGCAAGGCTAATATAATTGCTCTTGACAAAGACAAATATGGAATAGGCGCTAGGCAATAACTAATTGAGGTGCTTATTGAAGAGAAATATTATGTAGAATTTCATTCCCAAATCAATGGCCCTTATATATGTAAATAGGAAAAACGATGAAATTTTATCACACTCTGGATTATTAGTGTCATCACAACTAATTACAGTTTGGTGGATGTTCAGAAGTTGGGGAATTGCACTCAGATACACAGTATACTATTTTTCTATTACTATACTATGTTAAGCCGCATCGCTTTTCCATTTAATCTTCTTAGTTTGATTTTGAAGTACCTATATGAAATATCCCAAAGGTTCTTTACGGAATGGAATTTACATACTGAATACAACTAGGTTAGCAATGGGCTACTTCATATTAGTGTTGAATTTCGACTCTTTTCATTAGTACCGGTTTCAGCTTTGATTTGCTAAACCTCCTAATAAATCTTCTTTATTAATCCTGGGTAAAAGTAAAAGTAAAATTGGCTCAAACAGCACCTCCAGGAGGGCCAAGGTTCTCTCAATCTCTTGATTCTGGGTGTTAATCCGAAAAAGACGCAAGTAGTTCTCTTCACAAGGAGATACAAAGTTCCAGATCTTATCCCTACCAAACTAAACAATATAAGTATGGAATTCAAAAACGCTACCAAGTACCTAGCCGTCGTACTGGACAGGAAACTAATCTGGCAGGACAATATTATTGAGCGAGTAAAGAAGGCATATATTGCCCTCTTCTCATGTAAGCAGGCGATAGGACGTAAATGGGTATATTCCCCAGCCACAGTACGTCCCATACTGCTCTATGGAGTTCTAGTATGATGGCCTGCATTTGGGAACCCGTCAGTCCTGAGTACACAAGGTACAGAGAACTGCTGAAATATTTATAAGCGGCATCATCTTCTTACTCTAGCCTAGATGACTAAACAGTTAGTGAGATTAAGAGAGTCTAAAGCAGGCATGCCCACCAATACTCACAAAGATAAGCACCAATATCAATAATGAAATTGTTGTTGGTCAGTTTGCTTGCGCTCGCAAACACCAATCAAAGAAGAGAACAAAACCGGTTTTTGTTCTACGCGTCGCATACACACGAAATCGTTAGTGTGTCGTTTTGTATGCCTCGCGCCCTGCATTTATACGATCATTGATTTCCTATGTTTGTTGCAATTACAATAACAAAACGTAACCAAAGAGCATACGGCTGGGCATCACTGGTCTAAAGCCTGAAACGCGGGTAACTCGGGACACTCAATTATACTAAACCATCAAAACGCGGTTCTCGCCATTACAGACTATTGTATACCCACAACGTCATTCCAGAAACTTTATGACGTCAATATCCCTAGTAAATGCGACTGGAATAACTTGCCCCACAGTAGATCAAATCCCATCAATATCTACACAGATGGTTCTAAGCTCGATGACAAAGTGTAGCAGGAGGAGTTTTCTCCACCGACCTAAAGATGGAAACCAAACAGAATTGGTGGCCATCTAGGAGAACGCCAAATAACTTAGCACATTCATGATCGAAGAAGGGAACATTTACATTTACACAGATAGTAAAGCAGCTCTAAGGGCTCTTGACTCGTACACCAATAATGCCAAGACGCTCACGGAATGAAGTAGATTCTTAAATGCAATCGCTCAGCATCCACCTCATCTGGGTGTCTAGACATCGCAACATTGAGGGTAAGGAGTCAGCCGACAAACTACCAGCTCCTCCCGGAGAAACGCTTGATAGGGATGCCCTTAGCCTCATACAAGTTAGTCACAAGAAATGAAACCTGGCGCCTGGCTACGGAACGATGGAATAACCTTCCCGTTTGCGCTGTATCTAGGGTCACGAGCCTACGTTTAAACTGAAACGAATCAATAGTCTTTTGCGCCAACTAAGTAACGATGGAATAAACTTTCCGTTTGCGTTGTATCTAGAGCAGGGGCCGGCAAAACACACATGCACATTTTGTGCGTTGTGTGTGTGTGTTTAGCTACGCGAGAGCGCGCTCATTTAGCACATCTTTGCTGTTGCAAAAGAGAGCGATATAAGCTCGTATACTGTCGGTGTGTCGACGTCGCTGCCGCAGAGCCCTGTTCAATACACTGGAGACTGAGACGTGCCGGACTCTGATCGAGTCACATGGCCCTCGTTTAGCCTGAAACAAACCAGTAGTCTTTTGCGACAAAGTAGATAAAACATCTCATTTCTGGTTGGGCAGCCTCATGCCTCATGCCTCATTGGCAGGCATGCAGCACGCTTAGGCGTCGCTCACAACGACTTTTGCAGAAGCTGCAAGTGTGAGAAAGCAAACTGCATGAAGAAAATCAAGGGAATTCTACTAGATTTGTTGAACTTTGAATGTATAGAATCACATTTGTGTCTCTCGCCAACTGAGAAAACTTCATAAAGTTTACTTTATCGTGTAAGCATTAATTTTGACTGGTTTAAGCGATAGTGCCTTATATACATTGTTTAGATACTTTAAAGTGCCACATAGGAAATCACGGTGGTTAGAGCGAGACGGTCATATTCCCAAATGTACCCAGAGAGCGTAAGTGAGAGCGAACAGCTGACCGAGGCAGCGCAAATTTTATCTCTAATACTCATGGTTCCATGGTGTAAGTCCCATCTAAGTCAGCTTATATTCCTAATGACTAAAAACAGATCAAGCAACTGTGGTTCCTTAGATCAAGACAAGGTAGAAAATGAGTTGGCCTATAAAATCTCCAGTGAAACAATCGGTAAGTGGGAGACTTTAAGAAAGCCGGTAGGAGGGAACGACCTAAACTTGAAAATCAAGGGAATTCTACTAGATTTGTTGAACTTTGAATGTATAGAATCACACTTGTGTGAGATAAGAAGCCCAGTTGCAGTTAGGGCAAGACATTCCCAAGTATGGTTTAAGTAACTGAAGCCTGCGAGAGCCAAAGCAACACTGTCACTGACATCTGTGCAAAATTACACTTCAAAATATTCATTAGCGTTCTTTTGTAAACAATTAAAAGTGCATTTTTTTTGTTTTTATAAAGTCTGAAACTATTCAGCAACGCAGTTCCATTGAATTTTTTGTTGAAAATGGTGCAGAAGGCCTTCGGTGAGCAATCTCTATCGAAATAAGAGTTTATGAGTGGTACAAAATGTTCAAAGAGGGTTGAGAAGATGACGAGTCGCGGCCAGAACTACCATCAACATCAATTATGAGCCACACGTCAACAAAATCAAAGAATTGGTGCTTCAAAATCGTCGATTGACAATCCGAGACCTTACTGACCTTGTTGGAATATCGGAAGGATCAGTGAAAACCATTTTGGGTGTTCGTTTGGGTCACAATAATGCACCACCATCTCACACTGCACTCGTAATTCGTGATCATTTCGCCAAAAACTCAACCCATATCGTTCCGCGACCACTGTATTCGCCTGACTTAACACTATGTTTCTGCTGGCAAATCGCTTAACTCAAGAGACCGCTCCGTGGACACCGTTTTCAATCGATAGAAGAGTTAGAAATCGAAACAAAGCAGGAATTGAAGACTATACAGGAAGAGGACTTTGCAGCATGTTTAGAAAATTGGCAAAAGGGGGAAGAGATGAATTTACAAGAATAAATAAAGATTTTTTTTGATTTATAAACAAATTCCCGCAGTAAAATCACTTATTAGCATAGGAAATCTATACAATAATCTGCTAAACTTGTTTCGATTATAATCGAAAGATGATTCAGTTTAAGTTTAAATTACATTTTTGTAGCATACTTTTTTGGGCTCGCTGTTGCATATTGTTATTTCAATAGTTTTTTAACTAACTAATAACTACATTTATATAAAATTGTTTAGTACAAACTAAGCTAAACAAACGCACATAAAAGTGTGTTGTGCATTGTGTGATGATATGAAGGGGCTGCTACTACACGAATTCAGACACGCACAAAACACACACACACACACATACACAGAGTGACATAGAGAGGGGCGGACATATTCTTGGGGGGATGGACACCATAACCATAAGCAGTTTTCTTTTGGTGTGTAAGTATAATTTCACATTTAAAGTGTGGACATCTTGTGTGGATGTGTGTTGTGGTTGTTGTTGTTAGCTTTCTGGGGGGGTCTCTTCTACATGGTGGTTGGGTGAAGTTTGTATGTATGAGAGATTCAATGAAGAGACTTGTTGAACAGTGTGTGTGTGTAATTCTCTGTTGAGTGATTTGATTCATGAAATTGGACACACAAAATTACTTACGCCGCTGCTATTGTTGTTGTTATTATTATTGTTATTGTTGGCCGCCGCCATGCCCATGTTCTTCTTTTTGACCAGCTCCTCGGCACTTTTGATCTCATCAAGCGTAACACCTTGGGTGGAACGGCGCGTTTCACGCACTCGCTTGGCATGCGCTTTACGTTGGGTTTCACTCTCCTCGTCACGTACGGGCGGCACAAAGGATCTAGCGAAGAAATGGAACATTTGTATAATTAGTTAAGAATTTTTGAAAATATTTCTTTCAACTTTATTATTCATGCTATACAAAGTTAGCAGCTCGCAAATCTTTTGGCTTTTTAAGCTTTATGGGGGGGGTTAGCGCTTAGCTTTCAACAACAAATAAACATAATAAAACACAAAATTTCGTTTCTCTTTACTTGAAAAAGTTTTTGAAAATATTGCCCGTTGACTGTTTGGGCGGCGGCTTGGCCATCTCCGCCTCGCTGGCAATGGCAGTTGAGCTGCCATTCGGGGCAGTGTTTGTGGCTGCAACTTGGCTAACAAACCGATGGGCATAAATGTGTTAAAAAGTGTCAAAACAGCTTCCATTTTATACACAACTTACCTACGAATGGGTGGGGTCAGCACAGTCGTTGACGGTGAACTCAGTGTTGTCGTCGTTGTAGCTGCTGTTGTTGTGGGCGTGGCAACTGAAAGTGTTGGTTTCCTGAGACAGAGAAAGAGTTTGGTAGATTAATGATTTGATACTTGAGTTTGAACACAAATAGACGACAAGGTGCGTAGCCTAACTAAATGTTTAAGAAATTAAATTGGTGCAATGAGTTTGTAGGGGGTTGACAGAAAAGCTAAGCAAAAGCACATAGAGTTACATTAGAGGTTAGACATGACATGAATTGACATTAATTAATTAGTATCAAAGTTTCGAGTTATCATTATTATGAGTAGACGTGGCGGGTCTGTTACTTGGTATTCATTTGGCAAGAATGCCTAAATCTAAGCTCCCAAGTTTTCAATGGGATGGACCGCATATTCATAAACTGACTGACTGAACTAAAACTAAGTACATCTGCCCATCTGTTTCTACGCAAATGTTAAGCAATTAAATCAAGAGAAAGAAAAATACAAAGAAAAAACTAAATGAGCAAAGAAACTTAACTTATGGAAAACATGAATTGTCGAATAATATTCAAAGCATTCTGGGGAGGCCCTAAAATCCCTTTAGATTTTCATATAAGCGTTAGCATTTCGAAATAAAATTTTTAACTTAGTTAAGGGGGTCTTCTAGTTTAGAAATTTTTTTTCGATTTTTTTTTATTAACTTTAAAGTTCTATTAGGGTGTTAAAAACATCCTTTAAAACTTTCAAGCAGATCCGACAATATGTTTTACAACAGTAAACTAAATCAATTTTTTTTTTCGACCCTCGAATATGAAAAAAATTTTCATCGACCCTCGTATTTTTCAAAATTCAATGTCTATTCTTTTTTTTTATCAAAAGTCTTCAATTGAAGTTATGAAATGCTCCAAATTCTTTTTAAAAAAAGTTGCTTTTGAAAAAAAAAATTTAATAAGATTTTTTTTACCATGTCTTGACGCTCTTTGACCAAAATTTTTCGATAACTGTTGACACGATTTTTTTCGGTGAAAGCTAACACCTAAATGCATCAAATCCATGTTTGAAATCTATTAAAAATAATTTTTGTAATTTATTTGGCGGCCTTTCTAATGTTTGATTAGTGAGTTTAGCTGGCTCTAGGTACGAAAAAGTTGCGTTTGTTCACAACTGTAAACAACTTATGCATTGTATCACCAAAAAAAGAGCTGGTTGCCTATACAGAACTGTTTCATCGTTATGCCTAACGACTCTTCAGTAGGCTTTTCGCTGAAGAAAGCATGATTGCCAACTGCATCTCCATACAATCATTGCTTAGATCAGTTGGGAACTGCTAAAAGCAATGAAAGCAAAAATAGACTAGCAATGAGTGCTTTCTTTCTTTCTTTTTCAGACCTAGAGCCAGCCAACTCACTAATTAAAAATAATTTTTATTTTATCGAAAACAGTTGTCGAAACTTTGAATGAACGTGATTTTCCAACATGTTTTTCAAACATGTTCGCACGATAGCTGAAGTTTTTTTCGGACCGATTTTGATGAAAAAAGCGACAAACGATGCAGAATTATCAGCACTTCGTGTGAACCTCGATCATCGCAGACTTTTTTTTTATTTTATTATTTATTTTGTTTCTAAATTTTCTGTCACCTAATGTAAATTTGGCAACTTAATTTAGATTGTGTAGATATCCTCATAACTTGTTTTGTGATAATATAAAATATGTTTGGTGTCAAGTTTATTGAATGGGAGGTAGTTGCTAAGTTAGTATATTTGTCTGTTGGGAAGTTCCCTAGGGAAAAGTTTTTTGAGGCGTCGTCTTACTCTATTTCTTGCTTTCTTTCGTCTGCGCAGAAGTCATCTGGCTAGTGTGTTGGGGTGACTTTTTAGTCTCTCCACGTAACGATCATCGCCGAAAATTTTTTTTTCACAAATAAAGTGAAAAATCGATTTTTCATATTTAAATGGCTGCCATTTCTACAAAAATTTTTTATTTTTATACCCTTGTAGAGGGTATATTAAAATTGTCGAAATGTTTGTAACGCATAGAAGGAAGCATCTCCGACCACATAAAGTATATATATTCTTGATCAGCATGTCGAGCTGAGTTGATATAGCCATGTCCGTCTGTTCGTCCGTCTGTCCGTCTGTTTCTATGCTATCTCCTCCGTCAGTTTAAAAGCTATTTTAACCAAACTTTGCACGAAGCCTTTTGGTACAAACACGCTGCACATTTGTCGGAACCAACCGGATCGGATGACTATAGCATATAGCTGCCATAGTCGGTCAAAAAACTAGTTTTAGTGAGAAAAACTGCAAACGCCCCCAAACCTCGTATTTATCAGTTTGCTATGATTTTACATAATTCCACCAAGTTTGATGAAAATCGGACAACTATATAGTATAGCTGCCATACAAAAGTTAGTTCAGAGAAAGTCTAAGTAGGAGAAACTTTTTTGTTTTCATTGCTATCGCTCTCAAACTTGTTACTGATCAATACTATATGATACCACACAAATTTGCCAAGATTGATTAAAATCGGATGACTATAGCTGCCATGGGAACGATCGGTTGAAAAAGTAGTTCTAGTGAGAAAAACTTTTTTTATTTTCAATGGTAGCGTCTGTAAGCTTTCCAGTTGTGAATATTATTGGTTTCCACACCATTTCGACGAGTTTCATTCTGGATCTAGAGGGTTGAGGGCACACAGTTCAAAAAATTGTAGAAGCTGCAAAAGTTTATGAGGACTTGCATAATTGCAGCGAAACCGAGCTGACACAAGAAGTTATTTTGTGGCACAAGAGTTGTGAGAACTCAGAGTTGCAAAAGGCCCAGACTGCACTCGAGGCACTACAGTTCAGGAAATCGAAGAAATTCATTAATTTTTTTCCGAACTTTGCTATATTGTTGCAATTGTTCTCGACGATCTACTAGATTAGATGACGAAAGTTGAGAGATTTGAAACCGCCTGCTCAAAGCCAAGGAGATTTAATGCGTACGGTTTCCCTTCCATATGATCTAGTAGCCGGTCTTATTCTTTTCACTTCACAAATAAAGTAGTCCAAGTTAAGTTCGAAGTGCAATCGTTTATACAAAAATCTCTAGAGATTTCCAGGACACCCCTGAAATAGACATAATAATTTTCACCAAACCTCGTCGTCTTGCAACATTGGATTGTTAATTTCAAGTATTATATACATGTATGAGATTTGACTACAATTCGAAACCAGAATACATTTTCTATTAATGATCTTATAAGAAATGTAAATGAAGTAAGTAATTTAAGTAATTACACAAATAAATTAAAATTTTTCGTTCTAAAATAGTTTTCTTGAGCGCCCTTTGGAGTTTATTCCATAATGAAGGGAGATACCTGAGTGGGCGGATTAAGTGGGAATAGAGAAGGACGGACGGCATCCTCTTCACTAAGTAGAGTACAGGGGAACTATTGTGGTATCGCTGGAAGATATGTTTTAATAGACACGAGAGCGTAATTAAATCGACATACCTTTTACTCAGGGGTAAACGTTTTAATAACTTTCCCTTCATGTTAATTAACATAGCATTAACAATAATGTTAATAGATTAACATTAATGTTAACAGATTAACATTATGTTAACAGACAGTGCATGCTGAGCTCGAAATATATCCTAAAAGCTGTATTTCTTAATAAAAATCTGAAAAGAATGCAACGTGATTTCTATTAACCCGCCATTTGTTATTCTATCTTGACGAAAATTTGCGAGATTTTGGATATTTTGAATATAAATGTGAGTTTAAAATTTCAGACTTCGATATCTTAAAAGTTCAACATTTTTATACCCGTTAATCGTAGGACGTGCCAAAAATTTGAAACTAAAGTCTTGCATCTGCGTGTAACAGACAGATAAGAGTCTAAATTTCAAACTTGGTAATGCTCTAGCTCTTCTTAGTCTCTGACATCTAGGTGTTCATACAGACGGACGTACGGAATATAAATACTTTGTATGGTCGCAAATGTTTCATTCTTCCTGTTTTTATGTATACCTAGTTTTACCCTACCTGTAATCGAAAATGCTTCCTTCTATGCGTTACAAACATCTTATGAGATAAGTTCTTTGACGCCCTGTCTACCTTTGGTATACCAGCAAAGTCACGTTCGACTTTGCGTGATGACATTGAGAACCGCACTCGAAGCTCCGTCAATAAAAGGAAAGAACCTCTCCGAACCATTTAACTACCAAAAGCAGGTTTTAGGCAGGAAGATACCTTATCGTGTAACTACTTTAAAACTGCTGATGGAGTATATACTGCGCCAGTGCCCAAATGCCAAAAAATTGAGCACATTTTTTCGTAAAGATCTAATGCTACTCTCATACGCCGATAATATTGACATTATCGGCAAAAACGAAATAGCGGTAAGCCGGGCGTTTTCAGAGATTGAGAAGCAGTCTAAGCTGATGGGCTTAGCTGTAAACGAGGACAAGACAAAGTACCTAGTATCCATGGATTAGAAGTCTAGGCGTCTTGGACAATTTGTTATTATGGGGGAGTACAACTTTAAGGTTGTAGAGGATTTTGTCTACCTCGGGACGATGATTACCGGCGACAACAACATCAGCCTAGAGATCAGAAGAAGAATTACTCTTGGAAACCGATGCTTCTACGGGCTCAGTAGGGAGTTCAAGAGCAGAGCCTTTTCTCACAGAACAAAAATAGCGCTATACAAGTCTGCTCATCATCCCAGTCCTGCAATACGGCGCAGAAGCATGAACATTGACAGCAGCGGATGAGGAGGCGATTGGCGTGTTCGAGCGAAAAATCCTTCGGAGGATCTATGGACCGTTTAAAAGTTGGCGATGGATACCGCCTTCGAATGAATCACGAACTGTATGAGCTCTATAAGGACATCAGTCTAGTCAAGCGCATAAAGCAACAGCGGCTGCGCTGGTTAGGACATGTAATCCGGATGGATGAAGAAGCTCCAGTAAAAAAAGACTACAAAGCGAAGGCGGCTGACTATGGAGAACCAGGCAGGAGGTGTCGCCCACCACTAAAATGGGATGATCAAGTGCGGAAAGACATTTCCAACTTTGGTGTCAACAACTGGCGCCAGCTCGCACAATGCAGAAGTGAGTGGAGGGCATTCATAGCAGAGGCCGAGACCGTCAAACCGAAGAATAGAAATGAAACCAAGGCAGCCAATGGTATTAAAATCTAAATTTTGAAATAGCTAAAGTTATGCTGTAATTTCTTATTGAGACATATATTTTATTGAAGTAAACGTCCAGCGTTTCGAAACTGTTAAAAACTGTACTGAATACCCGAATCAACCTCATTCATTGTAGTTAATTATCAAAAAAAGTCTGGATGAGTGAAGCTAGCCTCACCTTCTATGCACAAGAATATACGAACTTCTTTTGTCAATTTGAATTGTGATTTATTTGCCTTCTCAAAGTCGTAAGATGCTGAGTTTGGATATGATTTTAAAATAGAAAGGCTGCGATTCAAATCTACAACATTTTTTTAATCTGAAGAGTATATTGTGATAGTTATAAAAGTTCTAAAACAAAACTGACTAAAAAAAGATTCTATGAACCAAACATTTTTCCCAGCTAAGGGGGTATACGGTTCGTGAGGTAAACAATTTATAAGATTTGGTTTTGGGTCCGGTTCGATTGACCCAAAAAACCACGATCCTGACCGGTTTGCAGTTCTGAAATTTTTTTAAGTCTTTGAATATGTTGCTGAAACGAACCGAAAATTTAGATTCGGAGTAGGTTCAACGATTAATTCAAAAGAGATTCGGTTTAAGTATGTTTTCACAGTTTTGCCGTTTGCGAGCCACCCGTGTAATCGATAATAGCTCAGTGAGCTTCGTAGATGCGAAGATTCAATCTATTGTTTTCCCAAATTAAACATAAAAATTTCGTTTTAACAAACAAATCCTTCCATTAATGAACATATAATATGTAACAGACCCATTATTTAATCCGTGCACACACACAAACGGACAGAGAGACCAAACAAACCTGTAATACATTGAGTTATCTTTGAGTGAGGCCGATCTTTGTACGCTATAGAATTGATTAGTGTCTGCTGTTGCCGAAGATGCTGCTGCTGCTTGTGTTGTTGTTGTTGTTGTTGGAGTTGTTGCTGGTGTAGTGTGGTTGGTGGTGTGCGTGTTGGATGTGCTTGTTGTGTTTGTTGTTGTGGCAGGGCATTTGTTGTTGTTGTTGCTCTGGTTATTATTGTTGTTATTGCTACTTAGATTATTGTTGTTATTTGGATTGGCGGCATGGCCCGGCGCTGTCGCTGGCAGTATGGGACATGAATTGGCCTTTATGCGTGCACGCAGCTCATTGTACTTTTGATAGAATCTGTGATGGGCGGACGGGCGTTTTGGGCGAGGCGAGGCAGGCAGGCGGACGAGCGGGCAGGTTAGATATTGGATAAGCGTTTGATGAGTTGTTTTGTGGTGGTGCGTTGTTTTGTGGTGAGTGATTTATATATTTTTGTTTGATTTAAGAAAAGAAAAACACACAAAGAAAAAAAAAACACAAATCAAATATTGAATTTCAAATAAAAGAGTTAAATCGTGTTAATGTAGGTTGTTGTTGTTGTTGCCGTTTGTGCTTCACTTTTGCACGGGGAGAAATGTGCGAACAAAAAAAGCTCAAAGCTAAAGCTGATTCACAAGTCAACTTTGTTTGTTTTTTTTGTGGAAAAGCAGTGAGAGTTTTTGTCTAAATTTAAAAGTTATGGTATAAATTTGCTTTGTTATCGATAATTTGCTTGTTTGTATAGATAAATGTGTAAGCAGCGGTGTGTGAGTGTGTGTGTGTGTGAGATAAGCAAAAGTGAAACACAAACTGCAAAACATTTTAAACAAATTTCTTTTGTGCAATTTGCGTTTATAAAAAAAATCATATTGTGTCTAGATAGGTTAATCTGTGGTGGTATGAGTGGTGGGGTACGCATATTGTCTATGTCTTAAAAGGAGGAATGGGTGGCGGGTACTTACTTTTGATCATTCTCAAAGCTTTGCGTGCGTCGCAGTATAACATCGTTGGCGCTTTCAGCACTCTTACTGCTTGGATCTTTATCAGGAACTTCTGAAAAAGGATAAGATTGTTTAGTAATGCAATAGAGTTTCATATGGATGATAGAGCAGGACTCTCACAAATGGAGAAACTATTTAAGTGATTGGGAACATAATCTGAATCAAGAATTTAAATCAGACATAAATAGAAAACGGAACGGTAAGGCCAACTTTTCCGCTGCCGAAGTACAAAATTCCTAAAGGTAGTCCAACAGAATCAATGCTAGTTTGATCATGGCCAAGCAAATGGTCAACTGTTTCAACTGAAACAGTTTCTCAACTGAGAAACTTAATACAGTCAATTGGAAATGGAATAAACCATTTGTTTGCCAACAAATTATAGCAGAATTGAATGACCAACCCCATAAGAGGCTGTTGAAGCCGTCAAACCTGGTTTTAGAGGTACCACCTGCTGAGTGGAGAAACAATAGAACTGGAAAACACCTGGACTTTATTAATGTAGCCAAATCTAAATATATAGATACGTAGCGACTGACGTACGCTGTAAAATGCTTGTTCCGACTGATCTTTCCTATGGGATATTCAATCATGGACAGTCAACAAAATGTCGAGCACATCACTAAAGCTTAATAAAGGCGAAAAAGGTACGAAGAATACAAAAAAAAAATTCATTCTATGGGTTAAATATGACACTTTCAACCCTATTTTCTGTCACTGACCGAAAGAACACAATAACAAAAAAAAAACGGGCTCGGGCTTCCCTCAACGTGTGATGTAATCGCGCTCACTGTTTAAGTGGCTGTGGTTGAACACACAGCACTGAACGGGCTGCCTGCAACCGAATAACAGGCCCATGTCAGTCAATCGGTCATAAAATGTGTGTTTTTCGAAGTCCGATATGTGAAAATGTTATGTTCAAAAGGTTGCGTGTGCTCGAACTAAGCATAAGCAGAGAGAGTCAGTGTGAGAGAGAACGAGAGAGCGCAGATAGTTTGTCGCATACACTCATATCGTTAGCCGAAAATTACACACCGATACATACACACGAAAACGACCTTTTGAATGCGTGAATTATGCCAAAAGGGCCCACCCAGACCTGAGAGGAAAAAAAAAAAGCAACAAATAAATGTGTTTCTCTCCTCTCACAACCAAAGAGAAGCAGTGACCGCTGTTAAAGATTGTTTTGATACCTCTACTCAATGTGCCGGTCGAAAGGTGTTATTTTCTGACAAAGGCAAACGCGGGACCTATTACACTGTGACACATTTTTGAACTCAAAAAAGTTGATAGCGTTGAGACCAAAAAATTCTGAAATTGTGGGTGCATGTAATAACTCCCTCGGACACAACGCCCGCGGGCTTTATGTTACTTTTGAAAGTGTCATAACGCCAACTTTCAGTGCGACATAACATCCGCGGGCGTTATGTCACTTTCAACAGTGACATAGCGCCCTCATTATCAACAAGAAAGAAAGTTTGTCAAGCCCGACTATAACATACTCTGTACCCTTCATGTCGCAGCTCGTATTTGCTCACGAGTTATACGCGCTCATCTCTAAGTTTCTCTCTCTCTGCCTTTCACTAAGATTACCTTTGTTGAACGGAATGCTGTGGTTATGGGTGGTTGGGTTGGTTCTTTCAACTGGCCGTTTTTTGCTCATAACTTGAGTATCGTTCATCCGATCTTTTTCATTCACTCGATAAATAGTTTTGACAACTAGATATCTCTAGAAGGTACGAACAATCTATCATCAAAACAGTGGGAGATATGACGTTTTTTTCAACTTGCGGGGGCGTGGCAAAAATTGAAAATAAACTTGATCTGCCTGCAAGTAAAAGAATATATGTCCCGTACATGTCAAACCTCTATCTCTTACCATCTCTGAGATCTCTTCGTTCATACGGACGGACGGACAGACTGACAGACAGACGGACAAGGCTATATCGACTCGGCTGTTGATGCTGATCAAGAATATATATACTTTATAGGGTCGGAAACGATTCCTTCTCCCTGTTACATACTTTTGCACAATCTTAATATACTCTGTGTACCTTTGGTACAGAGTATAAAAATATGCATTTTGCATACACAGCGAGAACCTACAGCTAGAAGTATTACTTAAAGTACCGCTTAATGAGCGGTTATCTCTTGAATGAAAGTACCGTTCATTATGTCTTATCTTTCTGCATCTTACGCATGATGATATTCTTATTAGTGTATCATTGATGTTTGAGCAGCGTGGCCGCGAAATGGAGTTAGTTTATGAGAACAGATTTGTTGCTGGATTTTGAAAAAATTCGAAACTGTTGTTGCTTCCAACACAGCAACAATTGTTTAAAAATTAAGGATTCGACCCAAAATAGTTCGCGGTTTGTTTTCTATATTAAAAATTGTGGTGTTTGTCCAGTACTGGCTTGTGCACTCAGTTGAGTCTCGAACATAACCACAACCATGCTTTTCCAGAAGATTTAATAAAAAGGCTGGATTTGCTCAACAATGTGAAAGGCCAATGTGAAGTAAGAGATTTAAAAAGAAAAGGATTTTGTGAAATCTTCGACGGAGAATGCCAAAAAATTGGGGATGCTGTACCCTCAGTTTCATTTCCCAAAATAAGAAGGCAATTCTTTAGGATCAGGAGTAAGCAAATGCCGAAAAATCCTACAACTCCAAATGAAACGAAATCGTTTTTGAAGACGACGCGTTCATGGAAGAATTTGGCATTTCGAAGCACAAGCAGCAACCCATTTATCGGGCTACAATTTTGGAGGAAAACTTTGCCTATTCCGTGTTCAAATCGCCAAGCGTTGTGGAACTAATTAAAATAAAATCCAAGTGAACGTCACTACTCCATGGATGGCACTTTTGTTACTGTGCCTTTGTGTGGATATAAGCAATTATTAATTGTTCATTATCAATTAAGGAACCATGTAAGTATAACTAGTTCTTAGTCTGCTAACGATTAATATCACGAATCTTTTAACTTTTATTGCAGACCTTCCCATTTATTTACGTTTTGCTGAAAATAAAAAGAGGCCTACGAGCATCTGTTTTCATGTATCAACAGCAACCATTTTAAGTTTAAACCAACCAGCTTCATAACGGATTATGAAATAGCACTACGAAAACTTTTCCTACAGCAAAATTATACGTCTGCTGGTTCCATTATTGCCAAGCATTAAGACGTAACAGCTTGAAAATACAAAATATGGGTGCATTGCTTCGAAAAAATGTTGATTGCTACAAATGGTACCGCACTTTTCTCAGCTTGCCATTAGTTAATCCGCAGCTGATTGAAGAAATGTTTACCAACTTAAAGGGTAAACTGTCGGAGATGCGAAAAGAAGAGCAGCTCATTCTCTCAATATTTTTATATATTTAGAATAAACAATTGTGCTACTTGTTTAGTAGAATTACCCGTACTCCAAAAATTGTGAAAAAATATATATTTATGTGAACAATTCAGAATGCGAAGCAGGCAAAAAAAAATTTAAAAAATAAGTATAGACAATAATTAAAAAAAAAAAATCGCGCGATCACTGCCTCTACGGCAAATGCTCTTTGCACGTTGCTTCACCTCATGACCACGCCTGACTGGGAGGTAACAAAACTTTAAGACCCCATCTTTCGAATGAGACCACGCCCAGCCCACCAGATTATCGTTGAGCGGAATGACGCTCATTTCAGATACGGTAGTTATGTTGCCCCACCCTGTATTAGTCTGTCTCAGAACATTTTCTAAGACTCCCAGGTTGACTAGTTGACTATTACACTATCTGAGCAATTTATATGAAAAATCATATGAGATAGCAGACAAGTGTAAAAATAGCTTTAGACTTCATAACATGTTTCGAAAACTTGAACCAAAGTTTTTGCAAAATTTTTGGGGTACTTAAGGGTAAGGGTGTTGACTACAGAAACTCGAAAATATAAAGTCGTTTTATTAACGGATGATAATGCCAGATCGACTTTGCAGTTTTCATATATTAAATATTTTTGAACCAATCCCTTTTCAAAACTGAAAGGACCCAAAACAAGTCGAGCCAAACACCATTGCTTTATTAGATTTGATTATTGTCTTTGTCAATGAGTGGCTACAAGTGTTTGTTGATGACAGGCACAATCGTATCGAACAGCGCAAAAGCGGTACAAAAAACAAAATTTTTTCTCTCGATTTGCTTGTTTTTGTGATGAAACAGCAGAGAATAAAACTTTATTTTGACGTGAGTAGCTCGGAAGTCCTGAGTGGGAACATTGTAAATGTATTTGCAGACAGATTAGGCAATAATTTTCCATTTACCTGCCATTTTTCCACAATATTAGAACATCGTTCTTAAACTCGTAGAAGCTTTTTACTTTCAGTGTTAAATTCTCATGATTGAAAACAAACAAAAACCAGGGCTACACTGTTATTGACAGATGTTATGTACCAGCAACTTGAAAGCGGTCAATTCAGTTCGATATAACGTGTGATTATTGTATCATGTCAAAGTCTTGATATTGACAACATCATAACACAGGTACCAAGACATCGAGAACGACCCTTTTCATTAAACTAGGTCAAAGTTTGTCGGAATTAAGAAAAAATATAAGCAGATGCGAGGTCAGACATTGGGTTTTTGGAAGATTTATATAAAAATATATAAAAAAATCAAATTAGTTTTCAGTTTTGGCAGGTAAAATTGAGTCGTATGTGTTCATGGCACAAAGAAAAAAAACGTTACTCGGTCAACTCCAGTGTCGAGTGGCTTGCAGAGTTAATGCTCAGAACGAAATAGTATAAGCAAACGACATTTCTTAAGTTCAATCCCAATTTGTGAGTGTCCCCTCGCATATTTAAACTTACGATTCTTAGTGGGACTGTCGTTGGGTGTGCGTGGTGGCATTTTGCGTCGCCAGGGTGCATCCTCCTCGACAGAATGCTCGGCGGCATGTATTTGTTGATTGGGTTTGATATTTTCGGCTGGAAAAGTGACACCAAACAAGAAACAGAAACACGTATAAATAACTAGCATAACAAGATACAGATTGTAAAACACTTAAAACTTGATTAGTAATCTCATTTGGCGGCGCTTAGCACAATAAAAAAAAGGGAGCTCAGTCATTCATAACACCACAAATTGCCCACTACCTTCACTCTCGGTTAGACTGGTTGAGTGCGAGCTTTCTGTAGAATCACTTAGCCCTTCCAAGTCACTTTCATTATCATCATCATCATCATCCCCATCATTATGATCAGGCGGTTGATCAGCAGCAGGTGGCTTCTTAGTGACCAACATATCTTCATCTTCAACAGTTTCAATGCCGGAGCAGAACGAGCTGCTGGCAGCTGCAGTGTGTGTGAGTGACAAGCAAAGACAAGACACAAATATATATAGAGAGAGAGAGAGAGACATAGAGAGAAAGCACAAGAGGGGTAGAAAACAAACAAGATACAAGAGCTAAAAATGAATCTGAAAGATTTGATGATGATAACAATAATGGTCAGCGAATGAAGGAAAGGCAGAGTGGCAAATGTTTTATACGAGTAAATGCTCCAACTGAATAATGTTAGCGCGCATGAGAACCTATGCAATAAGGGATAACCAGGGACAAACGCAAAAGTTGTGTGTAACAGTATGTAAAAAAAAAAAGTAAACAAAGCGAAAATTAAGCTCACGTAAAAAGAACTGGGAGCTACTTACCATCCTTTGTGGCATCAGTTCTCACTTCAACGCGCACCAGTTTCGTTGGTGTCTTATCCACATGATTTTCAATCGCATCTGAGATTCGGCTGCTTAAAACAGAAAGAAAAATCAAAGAAATCATATCAATCTTCCTCTCAAAAAGCCAACTCTTCACTCCACACACTCACCTGATTTGACTAGATGGACGCCGCTTGTTGCGTTTGTTGGCTCGCAATTCCTCCAAGAATTTCACCATTTTACGATCAGCCACATCGATGCACGACTGTCCAGCATAATTGCGTATATCCATGTCGGCCAATGACTCTACCAGCATTTCCGCTGTCTCCTTTTGACCCCAATGCGAGGCTGCATGTAATGGCGTCCAACCATCATTATCCTGACGATCGACATTGCCCCGGCCGGCTAAAAGCAGACTCAACACTTTCGTATATCCCTTGGCAGCCGCTACATGCAAAGCGGTGGCTCCGGTTTTTGGATGTGGTCGATCCACTTCGGCTGCATCGCTGCGTAACCATTTCTTGGCATCATTCAGCATGGCCTGCTCTTCAGCCTTGCGTGCCTGTTCCACATCAATCTGTAGCTCCTGCACCATCTTCTCCATATATTCAATCATGCCCCGGTGTTGCACATCAATGGCCAAATCCAAGGCCAAGTCACCATCGCTATTCACAGCGGCCACTTCGGCTCCATTCTCTACCAGATATCGCGCTATGCTGACAAATCTGTGGAGAGGTCAAGGTTTAGGTTAGACATAGCGCTTTGGGTAGGGGACAAATGGATACTCACCCGCAGGAGGCAGTGGCATGTAGAGGCGTCCAGCCCTCATTATCTTGCCGATTTATATCCGCACCATGTTCCACCAAAAACTCAACCATATCCAAATTGTCATCAATGCAAGCCTGTAAAGGAAAGATAAGAGGAGGGATTTTGTTAGTTGCTAAACGGAATAAGGTGAATAATGTTTTATGATTCATATTTGACTGGAACCAACCCTTCGTAAAGTTAAGGTTTTGTCGAAAAGCCTCCCATACAAAAATCTAAAAAAAAATTAATTTTTCTATTTTATACTGGATAATGCAAGGTATAAGACCAAATATAGTCATTTCGTAAGATCGGAAAATAAAGTACATTTTCGTTAAAAGGGGAATACCTTACAAAATATATATACTTTATACCAGAGATGGGCGCGTCGCGACGTTCCAATGCACACGAGGCAGCGTGTGCATGGGACCTCTGCCGCGGCCGACTGCACAAAATCACACGTACGCTATAAGCATTGAAAGCTATTTATAGAACACGAATGCGGTGCACGCAAATTGTGCTTGTATGCGTGTGAAAAGTGTGACGATATGTGTGCATGCCCATCTCTGCTTTATACTATTTGAAAAGAATACTTGACGCAGGGCTGCTTGCTCCAATACTGTTCTCTTTCTATATAGACGATATAGTCCCTTTTCTTCCTAGAGGAATCAAATTTGCAGGTCAGACAATTATGGCCCTGATATACGCGGACGATATAGATGTTATGTCAGAATCACCCAAAGGACTTAAAAATATGCTAAACTCGTTGCATAGCTACTGTCAAAAGTGGAGCCTGAAGATCAACGTCTCTAAAACAAAAGTACTGACGATTCGCTACGGCGTAGGGCGAACGGCAACAACTGAAAACTGGCTTAGGAACTGGGAAGTACTGAAGAAAGTTTCTCACTACAAGTTCCTTGGAGTGGTAATTGAGCAGAACATGCAGCTTAAAAAACACATGTAAGAAAAACTAAGTAAAGAAGTCACTGCTCGGTAAACAAGAAATGGCTCATAGTGTTAAGTATAAATACTTCACGGCAACCTCCAAAGCCATAATAGCTAAAAAAGCTTTTCAGACTACCAAGGAGTACGCCAAACTATGCAGTGCACATCGAATCAGGGCTAAGCCCGTTGTATTTGGACACACTGCGATTGCACTTCAACTACATTCAAAGAATGATGAGCATGCCAGATAGTCGACTTCCAAAAATTTTAACAAGTTATCTCATTGAGAATAGTCTCCAGTTTTTCCAAGAGTGGGAAAGGGTAGGCAGTGAGCTAGATGTTACCATCAACTTATCAGATCACATCACATGGAATAACTAGCATACAGAGATTATCCTGGGGGAGCAAAGCACTACCCGAACGATCTATAGAAAACTAAACTTAAGCCTAGGAGATAACAACTATTTTATCGATGAAAATACACTGCATCATATCAGCTTAATATGTCGCGCTCGCTCGGAAATGTTACCACACAACTTTAAGCACCACATGGGAACGTCAAACATGCAGTGCACCTTATGCAACCTTGGAGCTGTCGAAGATGTGGTACACTTTATTGCCATGTACCCAATAGTCAGCAAAATTAGAAATCTGCACCTCAAGCAACGCTTCCTGAATATTGAAGAAGTCGACGAATGGTTAAATGGAAAAACACTGGAAGACGCTCACGAACTTTCTTTACCATGCACTCAAATATAGAGGCCAAATATTAGCAGAATATTTCTAAATGAAAGAAAATTAAACATACAAAATTTCACGTACTTATAAATAGTATCTTAAATATCTTTAAATAACAACGACGGCTATAGCCATTGTCACACACATATAAATTAACTACACTATTTATTAAAAAAAAACCTTGTAAGCTTTATCTACTCTATATATAAAACAGTGTGTCCTGACTGACTGACTGATTGGTAAGAGATAGAAGGCTGAAATTTGGACAGGAGATTCCATTAGTGGTGAAAGTGCGTACTAAGACGGGGTTTTGGAAAATTCCAACCGAAAAAGCCGGAAAAGCGTCGGAATAGTTTGTATGGGAAAATTTTTGTTTTTCATCCGATTGACATGAAATTTGGTTTGTAAGCGTAGCACGCGACACGTGTTTTCCCGACTTTAGAAAATCCGACCAGGAGGAAAATGGCCGGAAAATTCTGCATGCAAAAAACTATTTTTCATCCGATTGAGTTGAAATTCGGTTTGTAAGGATAGAATTCGAAATAATTTGAAATTTTATTTTCCAATGTAGGAAAATCCGCCCCAGACGTGAAAATTCCCGAAAAATTCTGTATGCAAAAAATTATTTTTCATCCGATTGGCTTGAAACTCGGTTTGTAAGGATAGAATACGAAATAAAGTGAAATGGGGCGGTAACGATAACGATAAGGATATGGATAACGATAACTATAACGATAACGCTATTAATGTCGTTACGGGAAAAAGACGAGGTAAGACGATGAATTCAAGCTGATCTATGTAAGATTCGCTTTGTGGGCTTTAAGGGGAACACAAATTAACAAGGCTATACAATTGGCGACGCAGCGAAGCGCGACGGGTTATATGCTAGTGTATAATAAAACCTACCTACCTACCTATTATACTATTCCATAACTTCGACCAATTTCGACCTAGATTTTTGAAAATTGTCATTTTAGAGTAGATTGGAAATATAACGAGGTAACTTTTCGTTCTAAACTAAACTCAGCTTCATAATGATAAAGATGATATGAAGATCCAAGAGGAAAGGCTAAAAAAAAAGGCCATTAAGATGCTGAAGCGGTCTTTTAACCTCTCTAAAGTTTTGGATCAAAATTTTAGTGGTGCGTTCAACAACATTTATTCAGACGTCTGAACTAGAAAGAAGCGTGGGCTCAAGGACAATGGTTGATTATAATTTAATAATTAACACAAATCAACAACAAAGATTTATTATATTGGTTTTGTCTGTACAGTACTGTTTCCAAGACCATCTGGTCCTCTCATCAGCAGACCTTCTTGCTGTCACACTTCAACACGATACGCAAGTTACTTTCATATCAAATGCCCATGGCGAATATACATTTGGGGTTTTATATGGAACGTCCAAAGAACAATTATTCATATAGAATCCACTGCTTCTTTAAGGGTGTCATTTTCAGAACAGCCGAAAGCAATTAATCAGCCATGTTTTCAATTCCACTTTCGATAAAAATTATGTGATTTAAAACCTGTTTTAGTACTAGATTTCGACTCTAAATTCACAAAACTTTTGTGGATGTGGAGTTGAGAACATGGCTGAATACGACTGCTATAAGCTGTTGATCCCGTCCTCAGTGTTCGTTTTAACAGGGCCAAGAGGGCCATAAACATATCTATACATATAGATTTGTGCGCCCGACTAACTGACTGATTATCAACCTACAGTCCAGACCGCTTATCCCAGTGTTCTATGACTTAACACAGACTTTAGTTTAGTAATGTAGGTGTGCAATATGAATGAAAATTTGAAGGATCTTGACCCGAAATTCACTATGTGGTCGTCCGGAAAGAACATGACAGGAAGAGAATAATTTGTAATCTAGAGTCTAAAAGACAACGGCCATACAAGTAAATGGCAGGGGAAAGTTTCAATGTTGACCTTCAAAATTTCCCCTGAAAATCCACTTACGAGTTCTAGCGTCTTTAGTTCAAACTTATTTATATGTCAGAAATTATTTAAATTATGAACTAAAAACCTGGTGTTTAGATGGATAATATGGAGCTGCATATGGGCATTTCCACTTTTTGTCACGTTCGACAGTAATTATCTTGAAAACAAAAATTTGCCCAAAATCATCATTAGCACCAATAATAGGGCTTATCTACCTCTTAGGAAGGCAGTCCCACGTGGATTTCAGAGGAGCAACGTCAGGTAACAGGAAGCTAAAGCAGGGAGTATCACAAGGTGGAGTCCTCTCACCTTTGCTGTTCAATTTTTACATTTTCAACCTTCCCTTCCCGCCTCCAGATGTCAAAATGGTGTCATATGATGACGACAGCACCATCATAACATCAGAGAAAGACGTAAAAACCCTTGAAGGTAGATTGAATAGTTAACCTTGCACTGTCAGCCACCAAACTCCGCAACGCTCCTCACAACGTGGACTAAGGAGGACAAACAAATGCTTGACACGCGTATCAACGGACAGAGCATTCACACCCTGAACAACCCTAAGATTCTTGGGGTTACGTTTGACTCTCTCAATGTATTCGCCAAACACGCAGAGACCGTGGCCAGAAATGCCAGAAGCAGAAATAAGGTGCTTAAAGCCATAGCCGGGAGTTGCTCGGTCAAGGAGAAGGAGACGATCGCGTTCACTTATAAGTCGATCGGCAGATCGCTCATCAGCTATGCTGCCCCTATTTGGTCACCCTCCATCAGTGACATTCAGTGCAAACGGTGCAAAATGCCGCCCTCCGTGTGGCCACAGGCTGTCACATGATGTCACATCCTGACCACCACCTGCACCAAGAAACAGAAATCCTCCCAGTCAGGCAACACAACGAGCTCCTTACTCAGCAGTTCCTTATTAACTGCCAGAACCCTGCCCATACCAACCACAACAGCACTAGAGCAGAAGAAACAGGCCAGTGAGATATGACCTGAGAACGGCATATCCCTCCACATCGAGCGCTTTCTGGCTCCCAAGCCCATGACTCACGCAGAATGTATTGAAGCCAGGAACTTGGCCCACACCAGCATGGTCGAAAACACCTTCATGGCCTTGCATCACAGCGTGGTACTGGGTGGTAGACCACCGCCTATTGATCCGAGTGAGAAATCCCTGCCCAGATCAACCAGAACCACGCTTGCACAGCTCCGCTCGGGGAAGAGCACGCAGACATATAGGTGGCAGACATATGCCCAAAATGTGGACAAGGGCCACATGACATCTAGCACCTTTTCAACTACGCTTTAAGCCCCACCACACTTACTCCGATCACACTTTGGACCAATGCCATCGAGGCAATCAACTTCCTTTTTTTGGACATGGGTACCTTTAACCTTTAAACCAGAGTTCCCCATCCATAGCCCCTGGGGCACGAACATACTCGCCAATTTACACCGAATGCTTGCCGAAGTCATGCATCACTGTGTATTAGAGAGAGAGACACAGTCGCATTTTCGCGCTCTCTGCTTGGGGAACCCTGCTTTAAACGTCTTCTATAATTTCACTCTCTCTCTCTTCTTTCTTTTCATACTAACGTGCATACTTGTCGAACCAGCCGTTACAACGACAACATAATAGGGCTTATTAAAAGTTATAAGTTAAGCCTATTTAGTCTTTTATTTAATTTAAATGTGTTTTATGGTCCCGTTCGGCTTATGACCAGTTTTCAGTTTTTAGATGGTTCATAACTATGTATATTTCGGAAATAATTTGATCTATGGGATAGAAATTTTGACTGTAGAATGAACATACATCTCACAAATTATTTAATCTGTGATTTAGCCACAATCTAATGTTGCTTCAAAACGAAATCGAAGAGAGCTTCCTGAAGCTCTATTCTATAAAATACCTTGAGTCTATTTGATTGATCGGGAGTGTAAGTATATGAGAGTGCTTACAGCCAGATGGATGCCGAGTTTTTTCAAATTCAACTTTTCGATTTCCTTCGAAACGTCTTTACCTTTTCAGGTTTTCAAAATCAGTATTCCTTTTTTGAACAGATCTCTAATTTTCTTTCTTCAAAGTCGATTTCTGCCAAAAAGATAAGATCCATTTGGAAGGCAAATAAAAGCGGATAAAATACACGGGAAATAAAAACAACAGAAATAAAAACAATTATTTTAATTAATTACTTTAATTATAGTTTATTAAAAGTTTGGGCATAACTGCGACTAACATGATTCATTCTTCCAGACGGTGAGGTATTTGCAGTAGTATTAGTTTCCAATTCCTCAATCTTTCCTAACCCAAAACCTAAATACCATTTATGTAGAATTATAATTTCTATAAAATAAAAGAACTTATTGTCCAATGACTTTTTTGTTACGATTGCCAAATCGCTGATTCACATAAAGCACATGGCTTAATTCGAAATTTAGCTTCTTACGTTTTTTTTTTATCGCATTCCTTTGCTGCTGGCGCATTGTTTATGCTATAACATATTTTAGTCGCTAGTGATGATTTCTGTTAAATTCTTTACGCATTCTTTACTCCAGAATTTGCCAGATGTATTTGTTCCACCTGTTTTGCCAGGTTTCATCGAACTAATAGGCAAATGGGCAATTAATATTTAAAATAATTCAGCGTTCGATTTTTTTTGTTTTCTATTATACAATTTGGCAACCGCAATGTTAAGCATTTAGTGGAGACATATGAGATCTTTCCTCTCAAAATGTTTGATTTTTTGAAAAATTATGAAGACTTGCAATATATTAGAGACGATTTTGTCGATGGATCTCATGCGGCGCAGCCTCGAGACTTTGAATAAGTATTTATAGTATGTGTGTTGATGTGTTTGTATTTGTATATCATATGGTTTATGTATATATTTCATACTTTTGACTGTCTTGTGGCGCTAATTCAAATTTGTAATTTATTAAACACAAGCGGTTTTGTGCACGAGGGGAGCTAGAGAAGTTTTCAGTTTAATAAATTAAAGAAAATGATTTGCCAAAGTTGAAACTGAACAGACATAACTTTAGGAAGAGAAAATATAATAAAAACAATTTCTGCTGGTTTTCATTGTCGGACCTCAAAAAGACAAAATGGAAAAAAGTAGGTCCTCTGCATTCCCACAGCTAATATAATTGTTGTAAATTAAACTATTTTATTTTAATTGTGAATAAGTGTAACAATATTTTAAGTTTTGAATTTTAAATTAGTGCGACAGGGCCTTAAGTTCACCAAATACAAATTTGTACAACGAAGTTATTAGTTCATTTCAATATGCTGTCATCTTTTGAAATTCAAAAAGGCATTTGTGGAAATATGTCAGAAGAGCCTGCTGCTCTTTTGGTCGACTTATTGAGCCCATATTTTGATTACACGCGTTCCTTAAGTCTAGGCCTTTGATGCTGATCAAGAATAAGAGATAAATAAAGGATTGGCTGGTTGATATCGCATACATCAGGGTTCGTAATTAACGATGTACACCTTCTATTTACCCGAATATTTAACCGTCTTTATGACAATCTAAACTCATTATACAATTTGGCAAATTGCGCGTGTGGCCCACACCTCCTATTTACCCTTCGACATTTGCTAACTATTAAACCTTCATGATAATCAAAACATCAAATTTTGCAAAATTCGCGGATATTTTTGGAAAGATTTGCCAAAGCGTCCTTTTTACCCGTCGACAATTGTCAACTATTAAATGTTGATGATAACCTAAACTACGACTACGCAAAAATTTTGCGATTTTGAGTCCAAATTTGTTCAAAAATCCGGGTTTAAATCGCAAAAGTATTGCGAAAATGAAGATTCGGAAGGGAAGTTCAATTTGTAGTTACAGTGTTCAAAATGTTATTGCTATCGTGTGTCGAAATGTAAAATGTTCAACAATGTATGTGTTTAAAACAGGGCTGCAAACCGGTTTTGAACCGAACCGGTTACATACATTTGTACAAATATTCTTTGTGCCTTTGGTACAGAACATAAACAGACACTAAATCAGAGAAAACTGGCACAAATTTTTCATCTTATACATATACATATCGAAAAACTTCATTTCCAGCTTGCCATGAAGCTTTGCCTGCTTTAACTGAACCCCTACACCTCTTCCCTACAAACAAAAACTTCATGGGGAACTTCATGAAGTTTGCTTCACCGTTTAAATGCGGACTAAGAATTTAATTCGTCGTCAAGTGTATACTTATGTATTGTTATTTTCAATAGATATTGGGCTTTTCGGTTAAAGGTTCTATTTCGGTTTTCAATTAATTTCGGATTTCGGTTTCAATACGGTACCCAGATTTTTATTTCGGTATACCGGTATGTACCGTTACGTCCACGTCTTATGTAACTAATCTGGCATTCTTATGATTTGCTCGCGGTAACAAAACTGTATTCAATGTGATGGAGTCCATACAACTTCTTAGCGGATTCATTATAAGTTTATCGCCAGAGAACCTGCGTAGCTGGTACAGAAAGCACGACTTTTGAAATCTCATACAATTCTGAGAACTTTGTGGAGGATTCTGACCACCAGTTAAGATTTGAAACGGTTTATTTCGGTTAACGGTTCCGGTACCGTTGCCGGAATTAAGCCCTGGTTTGCAGCCCTGACCCAAAAATAAAACAATCTTTTTAAAAATTCAAGATTTTCATATTTTTTTAAAAAACATTTTTTCTTACAACCGTAACGTCACGTCAGTTTGGAAATGCCCATATACAAGAAATTAAATATAGGGCCGCCTAAATGCTTTGGTGGACCTAAAAACCTGCTCAGCAAGTAACAATTCGGCTTCCGTAGGGACAACCTAACAGTTGATAGCATTTCTCTTCTAACAAGTACAGCATAAACGTAAATGATGCTAGCATATAGCCCGTCGCGGTTCGCTGCGCCGCCATCAGTATAGCCTTCATCAATATAGACTTTATCAGTATAGGTGAAAAAGCCGATATCAGTATCTGTTTGAAGTCAATGAAGAGAGACATACATACGGGGAGTGACATAGAAATCAATAGAGATTTTGGTATAAACGTTTGCATTTCCAAAATTGGAGCATAGTTTTTCCATTTATTTGGTCAAAAAGACTTAACAACGGAATTTCATTCAGATAGGCTAGACCCCCCTCTTATTTCCCACCTTGGGGGTGATTTTCCAAGACTGAATCATTTTTTTCCCCATTTATTTGAAGCCTAGAGCTTAAAAACAGAATTTTATACTGCCGGGATTAAAAATATCGTTTGGCATTGAACCCACCACACCCTTAACCCATTTCTTACCATATCGGCGGAAATTTGTCAATATCGTGAAATCACAATACACATTTTTTCGCACACTATTCCTTACAAACCGAGTTCCAACTCATTCGGATGAAAAATAGTGATTTCCATTCAGACTTTTCCAGCCATTTTCAAAATTGAAAACTGAAATCGTCAATTATTTGACATTTTATCCTTACAAACCGAGTTTTAAGTCAATTGTGTATAGAATTTACTGGTGCATTTCACATAATAGGGCGGATTCGTCAACATTGGAAAATGAAATCACAAATGAATTCGACATTCTATACTTATCAAACCGAGTTTCGTGTCAATCGGATAAAAAATAGTTTTTTGCATGCAGAATTTGCCGGGCATTTTCACACCCTGGGAGTGGATATTCCAACATTAGGAAATCACATAACAAATTATTTCATACTCTATCCCTACACACCGAGTTTCAAGTCAATCGGATGAAAAATATTTTTTGGCATTCAGAATTTTCGTCCATTTTTCTCCAAAATCGGGGAAAATACGTGTCCAATTATTTCGCGTACTATGCTTACAAACCGAGTTTCAAGTCAATCTGGTGAACAAAATTTATTCTTTCTTTCTTTCTTTATTGGCTAATCATCCTAACGCTACAAGTACATTATACTTATAATTTAAAGCGCTAGTCACATTCCCATGCAAACTTTTCCACCGTTTTACACTTGGGGTTGAAATTTTCCGTCTTAGGGCTCACTTTCATCACAAATGGAAAAGCCTGTCTTAATTTATATTTATGACGGATATGATAAGTACGTAGGTGTCACACTGAGACAGAAAATGTCGTTTGAGTCACATAAGCAGAAGCAGGTAATGCAATCAACAGCACGAGGAAACGTTTCATAATATCATCTTTTTGAAGCTACATAATACCAAATTTTATTAATATTTGCTTGTGCGAAAATAGCTGAAGATGCAAATATTTCGGAGAAAGGCTGTTTACACTCTTTACCAAAGGTACATAGACTACTACTGTCCGCAACATCGATGGGAAGCACTTAACAGACTTTGTCTTTTTTGCCACTTTATGTGGCTTCTAACTTAAATTGATCAGATATATACAAGCTTTGGGGGTACAGAGTATGTTATAGTCAGGCTGGTCCGTTTTTATTTCTTGTTACATTAGAAAAAACCTAGAGATCGACTCAACAGAGAAAACTGGATTACTCTTGTGTGTTATTTTCAGTTCCTTATTATGGGCTCGGAATTGTGGATAAAATATATGAGCTATAAAAGAGTATATTATTGGAACCACTAGGTCGTTATCTCTCGATTCCTAAGTTAACTAAATATATTCTGCGCTTTTCGAATTGCTTTAGAATCTTATAAAAGGTCATTGATTTGTCATTAAAGAGAATCAGAACCGTTATCTTCTGCGCTGCTGTTTGCTTTCCTGGATGAAGTATGCCTTCTTATTTTTAAGAACTGTTTCAGGACTAGGTTAGCTTTTGTCTCTTTTTTTTATGAGTATATGTTAAACAAAGACTTATTTTGGTTTTCAGCATTGAGAGCTGAGCTGAGCAGAGCTACCATAAGGGATTACCCCCATTTTGTAAGCCATGAGCTGGCGTTGAGCCGTTTCAACAAGTCTCTCTCTGTCTGGCATATTACGCTGCGTATACGTAATGTGGCGAGGTGAATAACATTTTGGCGCGGCAGCGAGCGAGCGAGCCAAGCGGTTAGCAAAATGCCGCTCAATGGCGTGCCAAAAACAAAAGGCTAAACTTAGCATGCAATTTTTTTTTTTTTTTGTTGTTTTTGGTTGTTGCCTCCGCTCCGCTCAGCTCCTCTGCCTCGCCTCTGGCCAAGAAAATTCGCTTTCAATGCAAATGGAAATAGCACAGAATTTGTTGCTCTGACATTAAGGCACAAGACCAGAAATCAACCGACAACTTTGACGAGAAATAGCTCATGTCAAATTTTGCATGCCAACATCTCCATAGTCGTCGTTGTCGTCGTCGTCGTCGGGGCTGGTCACGCGTGGGCGGGCCATATTCTGGTCAGTTTATCAAAATTGTTCATAATTAATTAATTGGCTGCGTTCCAGATTTACAAATTGTTTGCCATCGCTTGCCTTTTATGCGTTTTACTGCGAAATGGAAATTGCTTTTGGATTTTCAAAGCAAAATAACAGCAGGCAGAGCAGCACTTTGAAGCCCAACTCCCCCCACCCCCCCTTCCCCCTTTCTCTAAATTAACATATGGTCATTTGATTTTTAATGCCCCCAACGTGCTCTTATCATGGATATGAAGTGGGGAGGGGCAGTGGAATAGAGTTGACTGGCTGGCGCTGTCTTTTGTTATGTTTCTTGTTTCTTTTTTTTTTTTATATTTTTGCTTATCGGCATTTTAACCACTAGACGTTGTTGTTGCTGTTGTTGTTGTCGCTATTGTTATTGGGTGGGTTGTTGGTTAGAAGATAACGGTACCAAAGAGGCGCGCGCTGTCTTCAGACGCGGGAGCCATACCATGATGATATCATCGTTGTCGCTGGGTGTTGTGCATGTGTCTTGAATTCAACGGAAATCCGCATAAACAACATGCCCATGCTGGAGGAGTGTATGTGTGTGTGTGTGTGTGTGTGTGCAAGTGCAGAGAGCAAATGAGAGTGTTTATATTAACGTTTTAGCAAGATAAACAACAATTTGTTGCAGGGCAATTAAAACATTTAACCAACTCTTGGGCACAGAAGACAATTCTAAAACAAAATCTGCTCAGTTTTATTTTATGGTTGTACTGCGATGATTCAATATAAACAATTTTTTTATTACCCTAATTGTACGACTCATAGCTGTTACCTTTGGTACAACTTTTGTCTTGGGGAAGGGGGTATGATAATAACAACCAAACAGGCCAAACCATATCAATATTAAACAGATTTGAGTAATCCAATCAGCAACTTAAACTACATTTAACACAGAAAAATAAAAACAAGAGGCTAAGCTAACTTTGTCTGTGCCGAAGATTTTATAACCTTGCAAATGATGATACAATAGGTTCGATGACTCAAAGTTGTAATTTGGTGTAACGAACCGACATGGTCGCCTTCGATTTCCTGATGTAGTGCGAAAATTCTATCGAAAGCTGTAAAAAAATGTATACGACTGTGTTTCAACCAGGGCACATTGGGCCCAATGGCCGATTTTTTGGCATAAAGTCGAAAATTTCACGGAAACAAACCTCATTTTTAATAATACACCTTTAAACTACATAGTTTATATACAAAGAATCAAATAATATTCTCGATTGTTTGGCAACCCCGAAATTTTTATCGATTATCGAAGTCAGCTGTTGAGTGAAGGAATTGTTGCAATAAAATTGGCGTCAATTATTTGGTAACTTTGTGAACTTGCAGATCATATAAGTTTGCACAATAAGTTACTGCAAATAATCGATATTGAAGGCCTGATATGTAGAATGTATAAATGGAACCATTTTTTGATGTGTTTTCCATATACAGAGAAAACTTAACCAAAGTGCTCGTCTTGCATAGAAGAGAACTAAATTGGAATTCATTGGAATCAATCATAATATGTGTTAAAATAAACTTATAAATGTATTATTACATTATGTTATGTTGCTTTTTGCGGCCATTTGCGGCCCTTGCGGTATTCTGAACTTGTAGGTAGGCTTGTGTTCTCTCATGCAACGCTGCTCGACATATGGATTAACAACCATCGAGATGGTTCCGCTATTAAAAGCTGGGTTTTTGAGCAACTAAGTGACCACAAGCTGAACAATGAGAAAAAGGATGAAATAAACTTAAAAGTAAGCTGCATAGAAAAATATGTTAATATGTTGGCTTTCGAGTTAGCAGACAATAATGGAAAAAGCACCAGTCTTCTTATGCATGCAGCAGTGGTTTTCGCCAAAGCACAAATGAATGTGATACAGCATATGTCCTAAAGAAAACCATTAGCTCACTTCAAATGGACTAAGTGAAGTTCAAAAAAAGTTTTTGCATCAGAACGGAGTAGCGTTAGAATTTATTCTTTGAGCAAAAAACGATCAAATTCAATGCTAAAGCTAAACAAAAAGCAAATTTCGGACATATATCCTAGCTACAGAAGATTTCCGGAAGCCAAATTACAATTGAGACCTGCAGGAATAGCTGCTACTGAAACATTGGCTGAAGTTTATTTAAATAAAATTGCATAAATAAGGTATGCGAAATAAGTCACCTTATAAATCTTATGATCTGCTGCCAGAGATTTGCTAATCATTTTTTCAATTTCTCTTTTTTTGCTTAGTTTCCTCAAAGACAATTTCCATGCTTGCAATAACAATGTTAAGCACAAGACTCTATAAGGTGTCGTTAATTTTATTAAAAAGCTCATGCGCCTCGCATTACGGAACTAAAATAATTGAGCTTACATAATCAGTTTTTGTCTTCGTACACGTGCATACAGGCGTAAATTTAAAGGAGATTTTTCGCCATTAGTTTTAGCAAATAAAAAAGTGATGTTTGATTCATAATCTGTAGATTTGAATCTAAAATTAACTTCAATTTTGCAGAAATGTTTCAAAGCCAATACCTCTCTAATGAAGAGCGAGCTAAAATATCGCCATATCGCGAAATGGGGATGCCTCTACAGGAATTTGCTTCCGAAATGACGAGAAGATATTTTAAAATTCTAAAGTATTTCAAAGATTTCGAAAATCACAGGAAAAGAATCACGGTGACTAAACCTTATTAAAATCGTAATATTCTGAAATTATCAGTTCACTTATTTCGTTCTGAAAAATATAAATTAAATTTTTTTTAAAGTATTATGATTTCGTGAAATCTTTTAAGAATTGGAAATGAATTGTTACTTCGTTAAGTTGAAAGAAAAAACAAAAATATTTGAATATATTTCCAGCTTTAGTATATATCAAGAATTATCTGATTGTAAGGTGACTTATTTCGCATACCTTATGTTTTCACATCATTTATATTACATGAATGTTGTCTTTTATTTTAACTATTGTATAACCGTATTAAGGTAATATTGTAAAATGCAAAATTGCACCTCCAAAGGGCCAGGGCCAAGCTTCTCTCAATATAAGGTAATATTGCATAACGGAATTATGGTAATATTTCTTTTAAATTTAAAATTTTTATACAGCTATTTGTAGTGGAAATCAAAAAAATCAAAATTACGGTACGTATGCGCAATGCATTCTTAAATGGGCAATAAGGGTACACGTGTCCAGAGTCATCCAAAAATTTTTCCATATATTATGCATTATATAATTATCATATATACCAAGTTTCAGATCTGCAGCATCAATATAAGACTTTATGCCAAAAAAAAAGCGGCAATTGGGCCCAATGTGCAGGGTTTTTAAAATGTCACTCAACATATAGAAGGCCTTTATTTTCTAGTTAAGTAAAATTCAACAATGATATTTACGAATTATTCTCAAAAATATATATCACAAAAATATCACCTGATATCTATCTCAAGTGATAAATATCACTAATTTTTTTTATCCCGAGTGGTTCAAGCATTTTTTTTATCAAACTAGAATAAAAGAAAAATCGGGGACAATACTTCGCGTCACACAGTTTTGATCACTAAAATTAAAAATTGTACATTCAGTGCCATAATACTGCGATTCGTTCCGTGTTTCAATGTCCATTTTAAGTCGCACCATACGATCCTTAACTGGTTCTGCAATTACGCTCATTTATTTTGTTTGTTGTCATGTCTATTTGATATGCAATATTTCTCAGAGTTAGTATTTGCGATTATATGCCATCGTGTTCAAGCCTGCGAGTATATGCTTGGAAGGTATCGTTGTCGAAGATCCGAAAAGGCAACGTAACGTTAAAAGCTTCAAATAGATTCCAAAACATCGCTTTTGCTTAATTTTAAAGTCACCGGGGTATTTGTCCTCTTTGGGGTAATTTTTACATCAAAATTTTTACATTTAGTGAACTAGTTTTCAACAACAAGACAAACCCATGCTGGATCTTCTGTTGGCAATGTCACAGTATTGCTATGGAATTGCCTTATTCTTCCCATTTTACTTTACAGCACACAAAGAAAGAGAGAACTGTATTTTAATTTTCTACAAAATCTTTGAATCACTCGTGATGAAAATGTTAGTGATATTTATGCCTTGTGATAAATATCATGTGATATTTTTGTGATATATATTTTTGAGAACAATGACAATTTTTTTTCTCGCTCATGATATTTAAGATTTTGATAAAAAAGATTTTCTTACTTAGACCCATTTTCCGACCGATCGGTTCTATGGCAGCCGTAAGATATAGTCTTCCGATTTTAACGAAATTTTACAAATCTGTTTGAAAGCTTTTTAAATTAATAATGAAAGAGCTGATGAGCGCTAACACTGAAAACAAAAAGTTTTCCTCACTAAGATCCATTTTCCGACCAATGGTTCCTATGGCAACTATAAGAGATATAGTCATCCAATCCGTGCGGTTTCGGACACATCAACTCGGCTCGCCGCCCTGATCAAAAAGTAAATGCCGCATCCTTACCAAACATTTTGCGTGGCTGAAAATGTCGGTAACTTGAAAATTGAGAAAGTTGTAGCCATTTTTGTCATGTAATCTCAAAAATAACAGTATACAAAATTTGCCAAAAATTGCTAATTCAATTTTATTTTTGGTTTAATTAAGCCTTATTATCATAAAAATAGGTTCAGTATAACTTTGGCAATCATGCACACCAGTACAAAAAACGCCCTTTCGATATGAACGCGTTTAAAATAAGCTGGATTCAGACCGGTTCAAACATGAATACTTTGAATTTCATGATGAATGTGATGTCGGCGATGTATGGCGAAATTAGTTCGGCCCCACCGACCAGACGTATCCATCCCTGGCGTAAGATATTTCAATTATTGGTAATGTTATCAGAACTTTTTGTAAATGGTCGAGTTTCTCCATTTTTAATTTAATTATCAAGTCTGTTCGCATTTTCGATTTCGATCAAACTATGCGGAATTGGAATGGTTAAAAATTCTCGTTTCCTAAAAACAACTTAAAATTACCATTTATCTTCATTCGACTATGTTTGATGTCATTTCTTGTCAGGCGAAGACTCCTCTATAGATTCATGGTAATCAGAACTTATACCAATTTCGATTCATCAAATTCGGAAACCACTGCTGACTTTAGGAACCATTGAGCTCCTGCATATAACCCATAATAATCGTCGTGATATTTTGTTTATTATTTGATATTCACAGTGTGAATATCAGAATTATTCTGATAGAGCCCTGCACGAGTAGGGTTTAAAATCAGTTCATGCTTGATTCTAATCTGAGTCAACGATTCATTGATTCAATAGCTTTTGACATTAGGAATATTTCAAACGATTCGTTTTAGCAGTTCAGTTTAAACAGCTTATGCTAGGAAAGCAAATAGAACAAAAAAGCTGAACTAAATGATAAAATATCTTATAGGGTCAGTGTTGGAAATCGATCTTTACTCGCAGCTCTCATCTCATGACACTCAGAGTTCTTGGCTATGAGCTGAGTGGTAGAAGTGGGAAAACTATCGATAGTATTATCGTCACTATCGATGGTTGGGCGCTCTCGAGCCGCCATCGATGGTAGCCCTGCACTATCGATAGTTTTTCATGACGCTTCATGCATCACAGAAAAGAGCGCATTTGGCAGCTGCAGCTTTCCGAATAGTATAATAAATTTTAAAAATAAACGTATTTATATGTTTCCGATATGGATAAGTGCCTGACTAGAGTCGAAAGAGGTAATATTTGATGTAAGTTTTATTTGAAGTGCTCAAATCGTTTATGCTTCATCAGTGCTTCTAGAATTCTAGAAAACGACCTCGTCAATGTATCTCACCAAAAACTGCAACCCAATTCGACTTTAACAGTTGACGCAAAAAAAAACGAATCAATGCTTTTTGATTCTGTTCAAAAAAAAAAAAACAGGAAGTAAAACCGAACGATTTTCCATATCAGTTGCGATGTCTTACACGGCCAATTGCTTAATTTTGGGTTGTCCGTTACCCATACATTTAAAATAGCTTTAAGAGGGTTGACCCGTGTGACGGCCGTTTTTTTTTTAACTGTTTTTTGGGAATTTCTTTTGAAGAGCGATTTAAACTTAGAACTTTGAATTTTGTACCATTTATTAAGTAACTATTGAAGTACATTTAGAATTTTTTTGAAGTCTAAATAATGAAAACTTTCCGTTATACAGTGCGGGAAAGTAATTCATATTAAAAAAAAAACAGCACTGGTAAACACGATTCCGGCCGACTGAGTGATCAGAAATCAAAATGGAAAAAAGCATTTTAATCTGTGTGGCTGTAGCTACGATAGTATAGCTTGTAGCCCCACCACATGTGCTGAACATACCCTACAAATTTCAAGGCGATCGGTCAAGTCGTTTTTGAAATATCATGTTGACCAGTTGAAAAGTGATTTCGAGAAAAACGTGTTTGAAAGTTCAGTGTATCTTCAAGATTATACGTATATTCTTAGCACTACAACTTTCGAACGACATCGAATATCGAAAAATCCATTTTACCACATATTTTACATAATTTATAGATGCGATTTATGAAAACGCGATTTATGTTTCCATTTTTGGAAACCATCACACGGGTCAGGCAATATAAATGCCTTGACCGAAACAGAAAATCAATGGAAAAAACTAACCAAAAGTCGAAGTGATGCCATAATACTTAAATCACAGTATCTATAAAGAGCTGTTGCATCATAGGATACAAATACACTGCTGTGGATAAAAGTACGCCTTCATATATTTAAAGTTGCTTTTTCAACAAACTTTAAGACTAAGATATTCTGCGGCTTTAGTACTTTTTATCAAAAGAAAAACAACTCACACAAATAAACTTCAATAAGTAGATTTCATGTGAATGTTTAGACCTTGCATTGGTAAGCAGTCATACTTTTTTTTTTTTTTGATCCTCTTTGGTATTTTTCCGGTATTTAATGATTTGTCAGTCACGGAAAGAGGTTTGAAACATTCTTTATGATCTTTACTATATTCTTTAATATTGATCATCCATGTCATTAATCGCGGTTCAGTATTGTCAAAATTATAGTTATGATGCGTGGTCATTTGTGGCCTTGAACTACGAGTAGACTCGTGCAGGGCTCTTATTTACACACTTCACATAATTTCGGGTTCCTCGGAATTTCCGTTCTGGCAGTCCCTTCCCGATTCTTTCACTGCTTCAGTTTTAACAAGACTAGGGTAAGGTTACGAATATAAGCTCTGGTTCTTAGGCGACCTCAATAAGAGGCAATAAAGTAACCAAATCGCAATTTCGGACAGCTTTATCTCATAATTCCATTTAAATTTGCAGCATTGTTTGACTTGGATAATTCGTTTTAAAAGATCATTTGTGTAACTTTGGATACATTAATAGCTGCTGTGTCAGTTTCCATTTAATTTACAAAATCTTCCCTAATTACAAAACATTTGTAAACTTGATTGATTCGTTTCAAATGAAAATTTAAACAATTTTGCCCAAGTTTCGTGCTAAGGAATAAACAAAATGTGGGCAACTATTTTTGGTTTAATGTCGTCATATAGTTTTTAGCAAACGTGCCTGTAAAAATGAAATTTTCGTTTTCCCAGTTTTTCCCCAATTGGCAAAATAGAAGAAAGAGGTGAAAATGAAACATTTTGCTTGAAATGGTATTATGCAATTGCTGCTTCACACACTGCAGACATCAACATTTTGTTCATTTTGATCATTCGCAAGATTTTTAGCATCATTTGTTATTTTGGGTGTAAAACACCAAACGAGAAATAAATCAAATCAAGTGTTGCCCGCATCCATTTATATACAAACAGACGCACAACAGCACCGGGGAATAGATAGAGAGACAGAGTGAGAGCGACTTCTATGTACGCAACAACACGCGCTATGAATTCTTGAGGATGTTTGATGCTGTAGCTGTGGCTATGGCTGTTGTCTCACTCAGTGCGTTCAACAGCTGTCCGTTCCGTCAGTCCGTCGAGAACCGGGCCAAGGTTAGAAAACACGTCAATAAAACACGTTAGCCAAACGATCGATCGACCGCAACAGCAACAAAAACATCAAAATTATTTGTTGCATTGTTGATTTTTGGAAAAACTCACGCACACTCAACGCAAGCGGCAGGACGAGTGGTGGAGCATTTGGTCACGATCATCGACTGCTGTGTTATGATTATTATGCATACAAACTTGACAAAATAATTAGCTAATTTATCTTCGATTCACTCAGCGAGGCAGATAATTAAATAAATATATAGTATTCCAATTAAAATTCTAAAAATTCAATGGATTTATGTATAGGCGGCATGTGTGACCATCATCATATCCTTGAACTATACACGCATCTTATAGAAAAACTCGTGTAATTTATGGCAATGTCTTTGATAATTTTTCTTACTTGTCCCCACCAAGTGAGTTTGAATGTCAACGCACGCCAACCAATTGCAGGCCAAAAACTCAAAGTCAGCCAGCGGCATGGACACCTCGGTTTCGCAAGACCCCCCCCGCCCCGCCACTTCCCCACTGTCTGTCTCTTTCTTCGTCATCATCATTCATACTTGGCCCCCAAGGTGCCTGGGACTGACCGTTGTGTTTTGATCATTGGCTGCGCGCGCACAGTGGCACAATTTTAGATGGATGGATGAAATTTCAATGAATTTTTTAATACGAAGGATTTGTTTGATAAATCTCAAATTTTGTTCAAACTGAGCTATTTTGTTTGTGTTTTAAAAGCCATTGAGAGCAGACAACATTGTGAATTTTGACCAAAATGGAAATAAAGCAGACTGCACAGCAGAAACTAACACCTCAGAATTCAGAAATCGCTTCGAAGTGAGTTACAACAAGCAGACGGCGCAACAAGAGCAGTACGATACGGCTTAGGAACCGTATCTGGTCCCCGTCAATTAGTGACAACCCATAGCTTAACCTCCAGCTAGCACAAAATGCAGAGCTGAGAATAGCCACCGACCAACTTCATCAGGATACCGATATTCTCCCAATCCAGAAACACCACAAACTTTTCACTCAGCATTTACTTACAGTATGACACTGCGAATCTCACCCAAACCATATCTTTACCACTCAGAGCATGTCCAGGCGAACCCAAGCAGTGTGATTAGAGCTGAGATTTTAACTTGTCCGTCGACTCCTATTAGATGCGCAGAAGCCAAGAAGAAGACCCACACTTCCACGCCTTCTAAAACAACACCGTGCTGGAAGTAAAGACCCGGCAGAGACGACACTCCCTCGATAATTTTGTGTCATGCTGGCACAGTTTGTGGATATTTGTGGTTATATTTTCTGTTGTTGTTGGACGTTGGACTTCTCCCAAACTTAAAGTTCGTGCCCACCGCTGTTCTAGATCAATCGGAATAGAATTTATCCCGTTTTGTACTTAAAGGGCGGTGTCCATGGGTACGGAAACGGCCGCGAAATGAAAAAATCTATATAGAAAAAACTGCTAAGGCAATGCTTACGTTTTCCACTACGTTTTGTTCAAGCGCTGTTAAGTGCTTTAAGTGCTGTTAACGCCTCTTTTTTGCCGTAACGTGAGCAAAATCGGTTTCGATTCTAATTTGTGCGGCCAAATTGGAACGCCAAATTGAAAATGAGCGCATCTAAAAAAGATTCCTGCAGAAAGCTTCGTCTAAGGCAATTTCTATGGCGGGCAAGCTGAATTTAATAAACGCCGTAAAAGTGAAGAGCGAGGTGCGGGACTTGGCGGATAAGAAACACTCGGAAACCCGCCAAAGAACACCGGCGGACCGGAGCACGATCTGCAACATCATGTGCAGTCTCCTTTCACCACAAACCACAAGTGAGGAACTTAAAATCTATTTGGCCAGCATTCGAACACTTCACACTCCAATCCCCTCAATCAGTTCGATTTGATTCGCTTCAACTATGTCTTCGATCACAGCTACCAGACCAAAAGGAAAATCATTGAACAGCCGCCGGTGCTCAATGATCGCGACAGTAAAACGGCCACAAACCAAATGCCCGCTCCCAGTTCAGTGGACACCGAACTGCTGGCCTCCTATCAAGCGGTAGTATAGCGGATAGTGCAGCCACAATTGACCCCCTGTAGGTGACCGAGCAAAAGGGGATCGGGCAACGAGTATGTGCCCTACATCAATGCCAATTATATCAAGGTAAGAAATGAGCGAACCAAACTTCAGCTTTATAAATCCATTCCATTTCTTAACGTTTCCCTGACAGGGCCCCGACAACGTGGCCAAGTGCTATGTGACCACCCAGGGACCGCTGCCCAATACCATTTTCGCGTTCGTTCAGCGGAGCTATATACGCCGCCAAGTCACACATGCTACAGCAGTACATCCCCAGAAGATCATCATGCTGACCTGAACAACTTTACGGAGGTAAATCGCTAGAAATGCGCGAATTACTTTCCAATCGAGATGAACGACATCTGTTAGTTAAGTGCCGCTGCTAGGAACTACATCGAACTGCATTTAATGCCATTGATTGTGCCAGACACAATTTTAAGGAAAATGTCGGAAGAGGAAATTACTAACGTTCACTTCGCTAATACTGCAGATTGTCAAAAGACATAATGATAACAATTAATTTATTATTAATTTTATTGAATAATAAAAATATATTAAAATATCACATTAAATATGTTAAATTCATATTCCTGCCAGGTGTTGTTTGTAAGTTCGCGGGCATATTTAACAGCGCCAGAGCAGCGCAAGGTTTCTTTGAAACGTTTATCGACAGAGTAAATTCTGTTATCGTGTTATTAACATAGGCTTAGCAGACTCTGTTAAGAATCTGCGGAATATCAACTTTTTCACAGGAATTTTTTGGTAACCCGTGGATACCGCCCTTAAAGAACGAAACAATCTTAAATCGAAAACCGACTTTAAGTAAAATTTAGAATATAAAAAAAAAAAAAACACTAAGTATTATTGAATAAGGAACCAACTTTCTTGAATCGGCATCTTTTTGTACATTCAATCAGCAGAAAAATTGTAAAATTCTAAAATATCTTAGATTAAGAACTTAATAGACTACAAAAAGCATAAAAAGCTCAGCTCTTCTTTATATTCCCAAGCAGTTTAAACATTTTAAAAAATAAATTCAAACTAGCTTACATTACAATTGCCATCTATTAAATCTTCATGATTATCTAAACTCTATTTAAAATAGAGCAAATTTCGGGATTTTGTGGACACTTTGATCTTCATCACTTATCTTTTTAGCCGTGTTCAGGTTAATATAAAATCATACGAAAATTAAGTAATTTTTGCAATTTATTAGAACTTCTGATCTTTACCATCCGTCTATTTGATAATCAAAACTCATAAAATTTTTAGATTTTTTGGAAAGTTTGATTTACATCCTATTTACACGTCTATTTACCCATCTATTGAACCGTCTTTTTGTATAAAGACTAAGCTAGAGATGGGGGATGTCCGCTGGACTCCAAATAATAGTGCGGTATTGGGAGGGACGGAATTGAATTGAAACATTGTTGGTCGGGATCGGGACGGGACAGGGATTGCACTATCCCTAACTTTAAATGGATAGAAGCCAGTCACAAGCAGGTGGATTTTGTATTTTGTGTAACAGTGCAAAGATGTGTTGCCATATGCTGGCCGCACTGGCACAAATGGATTACAAAAGATGTCAGATGCCACAAGCGAAAGCAACCCATGAACCATTTCATGAAAAGAAAAGTTCCACCTACAGTCATCGAAAATCTAGCTCGACAGCAGCTATTCTATGTGACGAAGGATTTGCGGCGACTTTCCACAACCGAAGGTATGTTTTTTTCTTATCATTTTGTTTAAAGCAACTGTCTTCAATTCCTAAAAAAAATATTTAAGGTCTGAATCGGGACGGGACGGGACGGGATAGATGTGGCCGGGATCGGGACGGAAACGAATTTTTCCTTGCGCGCGCCCATCTCTAGTCTAAACCAGAGGTGCTCAGAATGCACGCATGAACACCAATAAAAATGCAGAAAATATGTCTTAAGCAACAACAACCACAAAAAATAGATAAACTTGTTTTTTTTTTTTATTTTTGTGTATGAAAGAAAGAGAAGAGAGTACAAATTTTCTCTATAAATATGTTATTTTATTTGCACTTAAAATTAAAGTTTACATTTGTTTTTTTTAAGCTTCAATCCTAAAAATTGCAAGCGTCTTCGGAACACAGCGATCAATTCAAAGCTTTCGATTCTTTATTATATGAGCGAAGGCGAGACTGTAGACCGCGTCTAGCAGTGTGAAGTTGTCAGTATGCCTGCGTAGGAATTTGAATAGATTGCCGATGCAGCTAAGCATTAAAAGGGTCAGTATGATTGCGAAGATGAGACGATAGACTTGTTCTATGGGTAAAGGCTTTCGAACAATGTGTGCATCTGGAAAGGTCGCTCGCCATGTATGGGTGCGACAGGTGAATATTCAAATATGTGATTTGGGCCTATAGGCTTATTCGAACAATGGGAGCCATTTGAAAGGACGCTCCCCAGTATGAGTTTGCATACAGGTGTATCTGAAGCTCTCGCTATTATATGTAAACCGGTTGTAGAGCAATGGACAGCACTTCGAAGGGTCAGCTCGCCAGTATGCCAGTCATGAAAGGTGAGTTTTCTAAACTGTATGCGATTGGTTAGAAAGTCTCAGGAGCCTTCCAAAGGTCTGCTCGTTAGTATGAGTGAGGAGTGCGAATCACAAACATCGTGTCCTTATCGATGAAGGTTTTCATATAGTTAGCTTAACGTAAAAGCTTTGCTATAGTTGTTGGTTAATCGGCACCAATGTATGTATGCTTTTACTGTGTGCGAGTCAGCGTAGAGAGCACAAATAAAGTTACTGGTGCTCAATGTCGAGCCATAAGTCGTGCGTAATACAACTACGTATGCGCTTGTGTGCGTTATAAGTTTGGTCGCACGTTGGAACGGGACTCGTACATGAATTTAACGCCGATTTCGATACTTTTTGGTCCAAGTTTGAAGCGAAGCTTATTCATGACTGATTACTGCTCAGCTGGCGCCATGTATGCTTCTGGTAAAGGGCACCGGGTTGGGTAAAAGAGGCTGAATGGATCCCACACCTAAATCGCAATGAACCTAGGTACAAACTAAAACCTTAGGTTAGATCAGTCTGAGGAATCGATAATTAAAGGTGCTCTGTCAACATGACAAGGCGCTACATGAAGTCTGATGTCTGTTCCAAGAGGACACTTGCCCGGGGCGCAAAAGCAATCATCCCTGCCAAAAATTTGCTTTAATTTTATTTTTCAAACATTTAAGTTTCTTTATGTTTAAATAATACCTCAACTATTTGGTGGGCACCAAAATCTAACGAAATGGTACTACAACCACAATCCGTTTTTTCACTTAATTTCTCAACCCTTCACCTACTGCGTCGCAGAGTCGCATTGCTTATACTTGTGTTGCTGTTTTGCATGGGAATAAGCAGGAAGCAGAGTTTCTTTCTAACAAGACCACAAACCACTGTGCCCCTCGTCCGTCTGCAGACTTTTTGTAGTTGTCGCCTGCCATTTTCAATGGCATGCAGGTGTGGTGCTTGCTTGGTGGGACTGCCTGCTTTTGCTAGGTGTCAATGTTTATGAATGAAAGGCAAACAAACAACAGCAACAACAACAACTAAAAGTTCGAGTGAAAATTGTTTGTGTTTTATGTTTGGTTTTGTTATGCGTTTAATGTTAAAAGAAAGCATAAAGTGAGGGCGTGAAGTGATGCGAAACTTGTAAAAAAAAAAAATATCCAGCGATGAGTTAATTAATATAATAAATGCAATCAAATTCAGTTTTGCGGTTTAACAACAACAACAACAACAGCTGCAAACAAATAGCCGCAGGTAATTCAAAACTTTTACACAGTTCCCATTGTTATTGTTGTTATAATTACAGTGAACCCCCCTCAACCAGAGACTACACTTGTTGTTTTGTCAGCCCCTCCTCCTCTTGAACGGTCTGTGTTCATTCAGCAAATAGCAAATTAGCATCTGGTTAACAAGTGCGTCGCGGGATAAATAGTGAAAATCTACAACTCTTAGCGCAGACACAGCAGCAGCAGCAGCATAATTAAAATCAATTATCTAGAATTGGAGCAACAGTGTGTGTAAAATGTCTACATACAGAGCAAAGAAATGAGTATCTTTATCAAGATTTCCTTTTGTGAACTTATTTGAATTATCCCTAAAAAATCTTTATAGATTTCGCTTTAAAATTGCAAACGATATGTGTTGAAACTGACACCTCAAAGTAATTCATTCATTTGCCAAAGGAATGATATAGATCGGATGAACGATAATCGAGTAATACGGAAAACAAAGAATTATGATGGGTAGCACTGGCCGCAAAGACGATTAGCAGCACTTCATACACTTTATGGCATTTTTGGCACTTTATGTGGCTTCTAACTTAAATAGATCAGATATACACCAGCTTTGGGGGTACAGAGCATGTTATAGGCGGGTTTGACCGGCTTTCTTTATTCTATCCTAAATTGAACCATCTGAATGGGCAACTTACGGCATAGTCGCGGTCAACATTTGACTGAAACTATCTGTTAAAAGTAAATGTCAGTGATAGTTCAGCCCATATTAATGATTCCACCATTCAATTCCATTTTGTGTGTTTTATTTGTAATATAAAAAAACAAGTGAGTAAGTCGTTTAACTTTTTTTGCTCATAACTTGTGAATCGTTCACCCGATCTTTATCATTCCTTCGGCAAATCGATAAAGAATTTTGATTACTAGATATCTCTAGAGGGTACAAACAATCTATCATTAAAACTGTGGGAGATATGTCGTTTTTTTCCGAATTGCGGGGGCGTGGCAAAAATTGAAAATAAACTTGATCTGCCTGCAAGTATAAGAAATATATGTCCCATACATGTCAAACCTATATCTCATACCATCTCTGAGATCTCTTCGTTCATACGGACGGACGGACACACGGACATGGCTATATCGACTCGACTGTTGATGCTGATCAAGAATATATACAATAGCGCCTTGTTCCAATATACGGATGATTTCTTTCTAGTGTGCTTTCACAAGGATCTCAGTCAGGCCAGAGATATCTTACAGAGTAGTATGATCCTTTTTGGAGAAGAATGTAGATTGATAAATTTATCCTTCAACCCAAATAAATGCAGTGTGATTCACTTTAATAATCGTAGAGTGCAATTGAACATTTCTCATCAGGGGATATGTATCAAGGAGGTAGATCAAATAAGATATCTTGGTAGAGTAGTAGCAGCAAACAACTCTGCATGCTCTCATGTGGATAAGGCTATATCAGACTCAAATAGAAGTTGCGATTTTTTGGGATTGCTTAGTGGTTGTAGATTCGGGGTTAATCCGGAGAAAAGTCTAATTTTGCATAAAGCATTTGTAAGAAGCAAGCTTGAATACGCATGCTCCTCCTTCAGCAACCTGTCTAAGACGGCAATGGATAAAGTCAAAGTTCATACAAATCAACATCTTAGGAAGGCCTTAGGGCTTATTAAATGTACTCCAGTCCCGGTTATCTATCACATGGCTGCTGAGCTGCCTCCTGAATACAGGTACAAATTCCTCACTGCTAAAGAGTTAGCCAAATCGTTTGCATACAATTTACCAATATGTGATACAATTAGGGAAGACTTAGGAATAAATACTAGCTACAGTAGGGTTTATAGAGAGTTTGAAGAAATCGTAGGACGCATAGAAGGAGTAGGATCAGGAAATATACAATGTAAAAAGCTAAAAGTGGCCATAGACTTTTTTAAGGGAGCAGCCAAAAACAAAAGATCCATTAGCGAGACATGTATCCTCCGCTGTTTATCTTAAAAGCAGAGGGTTCAACTTGTATTATACAGATAACAAATCGGCACACCAGTGCGGCATTCTTAAAAGACAACTCAGGGTTTACAGCTAGCTATTATACAGATAAAATTCTATCATCTCTCTCATCTGAACTCATTGCTATAGAGAAAGCAGTAGACCATGCCATTTCTAGAAATTTTTCTCATGTTGCCATACTCACAGACAGCAAAAATGGTGCAAACCTGTTAGAAAAGGAAGAGCAATGTAATTACATAGCTAAAAATATTAGACAGAAAATTCAGAATCACTCGGAATACTCGCAGCGAAAATCCATTATATTCCTGGACATATGGCAATAGAGCAAAACGAGATTGTGGACAGAAAGGCAAAGGATGCTCCACAAGAAGGAAATTTTATGGCAATGAAATTGAGCCTAAAAGATGCAATCTGAAATATATATAGAAGTATCAAAGAAGACTGGGAAAAAGAATATGCTGACTTTGTAGCACAAAAAGCCAGGGGATACTGTGATCTCTTTCCAGCTACGATCAACAAACCTTGGTTCAAGGATAAAAGGTGCAAATACAAACCAGAGGAAATAAAACTAATAAACAGACTGTTAAGTGGAAATGGTTTCGATAATTACACTCTAACCAAGATGCATGTGAAAAACGATAACAGATGCGATACTTGCGATGAATTCGATGACGCTTTCGGTAAAAGATTCTGCTTTCGTTCTAATATTATTTTGGTATTCGGTTCCGCATTGGTACCTGGATTTTTATTTCATTATACCGGTACGTACCGGTAAAATAAATATGGATGTGTTCGATTTACATCAATGTTCAATTGTATTCGCAGTTATTTTCCATAGAATATTCTCAAGTTTGTACTAAAATGATACTTTTTATCGGCTATTGGTTATGCGTTTTTCCGATTTATTAGCGGAGACGTAATATAACTTCATCTTCACACTTACATGGGTAGCTGGAACAGCAAGAAGAGCTTTTGATAGCTCCTACAGCTCTGAACACTTAGTCGAATTAGACATTGCAACTTGGAATGATCGCAGTATTATGAGATTGAATGTTAAATTTTTGGATGATTTTAATATTGTGGTATATACCAATATCTAAAGGAAGAGGTGCTTAAGTGTTTGCGGAAATTTCGTCTAAGTCTTGAACAGATTTACTCGATGACAACCGATAACGGTGCAAATGTAATTAAGACATTAAAACTCCTACAAGAGTATGAAGATATTGGAATATCAGAAGGAGATGACTACGATAATTTTGAAGAAATTAATGAAAATATTAAAGTTTCTTTAAGCGTGGTTCATTGCGCAGTGCATTCACTACAATTAGTGTCATGGGACGTTATTAAAACTGTCCAAGTTAAATTAGAAAACTGTTTGAAATTTGTGAAAAACTTCGTACTGACTTTCGCAGACAAAATGAGACTCTTCCTTGACTGGACAACAATACTCGTTAGAGTTCAACGTATAAAATGATTGAATCCACCATCATGCATTGACTGGAATTTCATCAAAGAGTTTTGCTTTTCATTTAAGCCTATTGCGGAGTGTACCACAATGCTGCAGACACAAGACATGGTAATGGGAGATTTCTACCGAGAGTGGCTTCTTCACATAAATATAAAGAACCAACTTTGGGAAAAATTGCCGAAAGTGCTTTTGCTGTGCCATCAACACAAGTCTCTATAAAAAGGCCGATCAGTGCACTACCATATATTTTTGCTTGAGAACATATTATTGGTTCAGCTTAACACTGAATTTTTAAATTATATTTCATTTGAATAAGAATAATATAGCAAGATCACTTAAAACTTTGTGTTTAGTGGTCAGAACTGTAGACGCGAAGTATTGTCCCCGATTTTTCTTTTATTTCCTTAACAGTTTGATAAAAAAAAAAACCTTGAATCACTCGTGATGAAAAAATTAGTGATATTTATCACTTGTGATATATATCAGGTGATATTTTTGTGATATATGTATATCTCTGAGAACAATGCTCACAATTGTTTCATCACTCACGACATTAATTCGTGAATATCATTGTCGAATTTTTCTTAACTAGAAAAAAAAGGCCTTCTCTGTGTTGAGTGATATTTTACGAAACCTGGAAGTAAGTGAATGAGATATGTGAATCGACATCGTCTCCACTATCAGCTTTCATATTGTAGTTGCATTTAAACAGAAATAGATACATATCTGTCAAATTTACCAAAGTAATTTTCAATTCAGAGGTTAGCGTAGTATTATAATGTGTATGAGAAAATGCCGCATAGGAATTTACTTTTTTAAGCCGGGTATCCAGCACCGCGGAAACTAAAAATTCCTGGCAAACTTCATATTAAAAAAATCTGTGCCAGAAATTTTTAGTTTATCATTTCGTTGCTTGTGTATCCAGCAACATGAACGAAACTCACAGTTTCTTATCGATAGTTGGCCTATCGATAGAGCGTGTGAATCGAGAGAACAGCTGAAACACAGCACAGAAATATATTGTTTACAATTATTTTGGACGTGATGAGTGAAAATTTTGGGGGAAGGTTTTTTTTTTTTGTTATGAGCTGTCATTTTGCTGGGGAATCAGCAGCGTGCGCATATTGGCAGGGGATGTTGCCAAGGGGACACTTATGTCAAATTGCTGAGGCGTATAATGGCAAACGATCCAAATCGCTATATAAAGCTGTATGCCTCACATACCAGGGAGCGTCCGGCTTATAGAAGATTCTAGTTTCTTCAGTGTAGAGGAGCATGCTGTACCCCATACCGGTATCTCCTGGTCAAGGAAGGCAAGATGATCAAGGATTTTGGACCGTAACGAAAATCCGCTACGAGGCTTGAGGAGCCAATAGAGCTCCTACGCCTTGGCTGCTATCTCGGCAGTTATCTTTCGTGATCGCTAACACAAGCACATTTTTTCTGTCCTCTCCAATTGACCAGCCCTGATTTCAACAACTCAAAGTAGGCTTGACATATTCATACCAAAGACATTAGAACTCTCAGTGTTCTAGGGTCTTTGGTTATACCCAAGAAAGTATATACAGTGGGGAAGGAGGTTGCCTTACAAATTTTTTTTTAAAGCATTTTATCTCGATTCCATTTGTATCCAGAAACGTTTTAAAATTTTTTAACGATGCAAAAATTGAATTCAAATTTCAAATTCCTCAAAAGTTGTTCTCTAAATTGCCAAAGTGCGTTTGATAGATTTGTAGTATTCCATTCCTTTTAGCATACATATTCAGATAAAGAGCAAAGATATCACTCGATATGTCTATTTCGTTGAAGAGGGCAGAATTCACAAAGCAAATTCTTGGCATTCTCAATGACAGGGCAATGTCACAAAGGGCGAAATGAAAAACGAAATGAAAATTAAGCTTCATCGCTCATGAAATGCCAGTTTTGTATTTTTGGCACCTCTTAGTACAAATATAAACCATATCATCCATATCCTGACAAGGCTAACACAGCATTGTTTTCAGGAAGCAATGCTCTGTCAATGTTTGCAAGGCAAAAATTGATTTCAATTTTTTTTTACAATCCATTCCAAATTGTTTATAGTATTTCTACGCGATGGCAAAAAAAAAAAATCAAAAAGAAATGAAAATGATTTTGCGAAAATCTGTTTTTTTTTTTGTTTCCTTCAATATGAAAACTCTCGTGCATGTGTCTGCGTGTATTGTATATTTTTCTTGGCATTTAAAAATAGAAAATTTTGTATTTTTCTTATTTAATGCTTGCGCCGTTTGCCACCGTTCGCTGTTAGCCATTTGCCACTGTGGTTGTTGTTGCTGTTGTTGTTGGTATTCAACTTGTAAATCGTCGGCTTGCATTAGAAATGTATTTGTTGTACTATTTGTTAATGTTTTAGCTGTTGCCGCAGTGTCGAAACCACAGAAAGAGAGAGAGAAAGAGAGAGGAGCACGAAATACGCAATAACAACAGGCGAATGGGCCTAGCTAGGCGAAAGGCGACTGCACGGTGGTTCAAAAACAATGCTTATGCTATTTTTTCTTAAACTAAATCATAAAAGACTTTATTTAGTGAATTTAGCTGGCTCTAGGTCCGAAAAAGTTGCGCTTGTTCACAACTGTAAACAACTTATGCATTGTACCACCAAAAAGAGCTGGTTGCCTGTTACAGAACTGTTTCATCGTTATCCCTAACGACTCTTCAGTAGGCTTTTCGCTGAAGAAAGCATGATTGCCAACTGCCTCTCCATACAATCATTGCTTAGATCAGTTGGGAACTGCTAAAAGCAATGAAAGCAAAAAATAGACAAGCAATGAGTGCTTTCATCTTTCTGGTGGTAATGCTTAAAGCTTAGGGCTGAACTTTTTAAGTGCAAAAGCTTGAACTTTTGAGCGAACTTAGAAGTGCCCGTTAAATTTGAAATGCGAAGCATTCAAAAACTTTTCTTGAACTTTTGTTAGTTTCATTTACAAAAAAGAGAGCGTGCCGTCTCTTATATAGATTTGTAATTTATTTGACGACCTTTCTAATGTTTAATTAGTGTCAATTGGCTGGCTCTAGGTCCGAAAAGGTTCGGAAAGAATATTTCTTGGAAGAATGTTGACAGTTAGCGCGGTCGAAGAAGCTGTACGGGACCATCAGTTTGGTTTTCGCAGAGGACACTGTGCGCTGCAACAGGTCCACTGACTGTCAAACCACATCTTAAAGGCATTCGAGAACCTACAATACTGCTCTGCCTTTCCGTCTTTCTGGACATAAGAAAGTCGTTCGATCGCGTTTGGCACGAGGGCCTGCTATTCAAGCTTAAGTCCCTACTTCCTCCAGAATAATATCTTCTGATTCGCTCCTTCTCCTAGGAGCTGAGAGGCGAGCGATCAAGCATCCGTCCCATTCTTGCGGGGGTACCTCAGGGTAGTGTTCTCGGACGGGTACTATACTTTCTGTTCACCTCGGATATGCCGTATCTAGTTACGTACGCTGACGATACCACTTTTCTTGCCTCCAGCAATAGCCGCAAAAAAGCATCTGCAAAGGTCCAGCAGTTCCTGAATGGCTTTGGTCGTTGGGCGAACCGCTGGAACATAGCCATTAATCGTTCAAAAAGCCAACACTGCACCTTCGCTATGAGACGCGGGAATGTTGCTCGAGTGCGACCTCTAGGGTCAAGAGTCCCATATTTAAAATCTGCGGTTAAATATCTTGGTGTGACATTGGACCGCCCATGTGGTACGAGCAGCTGCTACAGTAGCAGCTAAGGCGAAGGAGCTCGATTGGCTTCTCAAGCCTCGTAGCGGACTTTCGTTGCGATCCAGAATCCTTGATTACAAGGCTATTATCATGCCTTCCTGGACCTGGGGGATCCCGCTATGGTTTACGGCCTGCTCCACTACACTCAAGAAACTAGAATCTTCTATTTGCCGAGAACTACAGCGCACTGGTGATGCTCCCTGGTATGTGAGGCATTCAACTTTATATCTCGATTTGGATGTTTTGCCATTATGCGCCCAAATCAATATGCATACTAGTAGGTATCATGACCGACTGGTGGCCCACTCCAATAGATTTGCATCTGAATTGGCTACAAACAGGCTCAGAAGACGCCTTAAACGACGACATCCTCAGACCTCTTGGCCCATGGAAGGCGTCCCTCGGGCCGCCTCATCAACTTGGCATAAGTGTCCCCTTGGGACTATCCCCTACTAATATTTGCACGCTGCTGGTTTCCCCAGCAAGATGACAGATTACTCCCAGGACCTGTGCTGCGTGTTAAGTTGTTATCCCAGTCGTTTGCCGTGCTGTCTAAGCCCCGTATAGTATTAGTAATTCTTGTTAACTATTTGTAAATAGATTAAGTTCTATGTATCAAGTATTCTCCTGGCTATCATTAAAAAAAAAAAAAAAAAAAGATCGGGCTGATTTCTTTATAAAGATCTAATGCTACTCGCATACGCCGATGATATTGACATTATCGGCAAAAACGAACGGACGGTAAGCAGGGCGTTTTCAGAGATTGAAAAGCAGTCCTAAACTGATGGGTTTAGCGGTAAACGAGGACAAGACGAAGTACCTTGTATCTACGGACAAGATGTCTACGCGTCTTGGACAATTTGTTACTATTGGGGAGTACAACTTTGAGATTGTAGAGAATTTTGTCTACCTCGGGACGATGATTACCGGCGACAATAACATCAGCCTGGAGATCCGAAGAAGAATTACTCTTGGAAACCATGCTCTACGGGCTTAGTGGGGAATTCAAGAGGCAAAGGCGGCTGACTTTGCAGGACAATGCAGGAGGGGTCGCCCACCATGAAGATGGGATGATCAAGTGCGGAAAGACATTTCCAACCTTGGTGTGAACAACTGGTACCAGCTCGCACAAAGCAGAAGCGAGTGGAGGGCATTCATAGCAGAGGCCGAGTCCGTGAAAAGGTTGTGATGCAACATTGGGCCAATAAAGAAGAAGAAAAAACATGTATACTCCTGTACCACTAATAAAGGACACAATATGGTTAAAATGGTGGAACTCTTAGGTCTAGGGGTTAGATGTGCTGCCTTTCAGTTAGCCGTCAACGTAGTTTTCAAAAAGCCTGGATTCGTCAGCGCTATAACAAATGCCTCGTGAGAGAACAAAATGCTGAACATGCACATCGTAAGAGAGCAAGCCGCCGAGCGTGTTATTAATAGAACAGGGTTCCCCAAGCAGAGAGCGTGAAAATTTGACTGTGTCTCTCTCTCTACGTATTCTCTCTCTCTCTCTCTCTTTATACGTTTGTCGGCTACGATGCCGGCAAAATCATGAGTTCTTATCCCATGGGATAGGCTTTTGGCATTTTTTACACCATTGAAATAGACACACCTTTGCAATAAGCAGGTCTATTGAGGTAATTAGGGTGTGATTTGGCTATTTTTAAAAACTATATTCTGATTGCGTTCAAAATCTAAAGATGGGAGCTCCAAAACAGGGAAAAAATATAGATTTAGGAAGATGTAGTAGATTTGAAATCGGCTCTTAGTGTATTCTTAAGAGTTCCACACGTGATATCTATTTCGAACTAGCAAGTTTTAGCCTGCTCGAGGTCATATTATTACACTAAACAACTCAAAGAAGGTTGGTCCACTCGGCGTATTCCTTTGTCGGTTTTTGCACTTATGCTGACTTGTAATTCCCAAGCAGTCCTAGCAATGCGCTGACTGCTGATTTTGATGGGCAAATACTACTGAAGATAGAGCTGGAATGTTCTGTGGGATTTGCAAGTCCATATCTTGTAAACTAATTGGAATTTCGCATTAATGTCTTAGACGAAGTTGTTGAAACATTTCTAATTAGTAATTCAAAAACGTCACAGCTTTATACTCAAAATAACAAAAATTTTTGAACCATTTTTCAATTTGGTCTTGAAAACTGTAGCGAATTTGACTAAGCAATGCTGAGCAGAAACTAAGCTTAGACTTAAATAAACAAACGCGGTTGCATTATACAAACTTCATTAGATTGGTCCTTCATATAGTTTCGGGTCCTTTAAGCATGTGAAATTTTCACCAAAACTCGAAGAATTACAATTTTTGGTAGCAATTGGCTGACACTGTCAAAAATTTCGATTATTTTGTAATAAATAAAAAAAAAAATAGCAAAACTTTTATGTTGATATTTTTTTCCAAAAATTTAGCAAAATTTTGTTTTTCATTCAAAATTTGCTAACCCAGCCCACAGTGCAATGTCAGAGCTTCGCAGTAGGACGCAACAGTTTTTCGAAATTGCGGCCCCTGCCCGCAGGTCAGTTCCTACCACCCCCCCCCAACCAACCTCCCCCCACGATACGCTCGATTACCAATCGTACTGACGTAATCCCCATAGAACTTATAGATACAATGGGTATATTAATAATATACACACCTGATGCAATGCGGTTAGGCCATCCACATTGGCCGTATTAATATCGGCTCCCTGATCCAACAGTTGAATTACCTCATCCTTGTCGCTGGACAGGCAGGCGGCTAGGAAAACGCAACCCGAACTAAATTTGATGCGACGTCCATGCTCGTGCCGGGGTGTGGGAGCGGCACGATTTGTGTCCGACTCCTCCCAACGTTTGAGCTGCTCGGCGCGCTTCATCATGGCCGAATTGTTGCGCACGTCCAGCGTGGCCATGTTGCAAATGCAGATGCAGCTGCAGCTGCTGCTGGTGCCGAGTGTGATGGAACTTAATCTTGACTTGGTTTAATCTTGGGTGCTTTGTGGTTGTTGTTGTTGTTGTTGTTAACTGGGAATTTGTTTTTTTTATTTTATTTTCTTGCACTATTTTTAGAAAATGTTTCACACTTTCGATTTGTTATTTTTCTCTCTCTCACACACACACACTTGTGCTTGCTAATTATTATTTTTCTATTTTCACGCGATTGTGTGTGAGTGTGTGTGTGTGTGTATATTTCCCTTTTCTGCGCTTTATCAGCAAACTTCTTGGCAATTTTTTTTTTTTTTATTTTTTTTGTTTCGTTTTTCTTTTGCACTTGGGAAAACTCACTCTCCCACACACACAAATGCCGTTGGCGCTCTCTCTTTTGCGCTGGCGGCGGCGTTAAGGCAAAAAACAACAATTCTTATTTTGTAACATTTATCGCACATTTTTTTTTTATTTCTTTTTGGCTGCAAAAGAGAAAATTCAATTTATTTGAATTGTTTCACACTTTTGTTTATCAAACGCAGGCTACGTTTGTGTGCGTGCGTGTGTGTGTGTGTGTGTGTGTGCGTGTTACCAATTTGACATAAATTCAACAGCCGCGACGCTGACGTCGCGGGTAAATAGAACGCCGCAATATTTGTTCACGCATCTATGAAACAAAATTTCACACATTTTATATAATTTAGAAACAAAAATCACTTTACTCAGCCGCATAATTATGTAAAGGCATTTTAAATACACACACACATACACACACACACACACTGACACTTACGCACGTAGAGAAAAATGAATTGCAGTAGAAATTTTTCAACACGAAAAACGCACCTCGCTCGCACTTTGGTAGCTTTGAGATCGTGGTACCATAAAGGGGGGGAGGGGGCCCGAAACAGTGGTTAATTAAAACAACAGCTAAATGCTCTGGCTGTGTAATTGTGCCATGCACAAATATTTCACTTGATTTTGCATATTTTCGTTGGTATTTTCTTTTTTTTTTGACACAAACACAATCTGCACGAAGTCACACACCAAGAGAATCAAAAAACTATGCGGCAGTGTGACCAAAGTTGTTGAACTGGAAAATGCTTAATTAATAAAAATACCAGATTTGCAAATAAAATTTAAAAGCATTTAAAATAACTAATTAAATTTAAAGTAGAGACACTATAAGTGTAAGTTGGGTTAATAATAAAATCTCAAAGTTATTTATGGTGGTTTTTATATGTGATTATTTGCTGTAAGCAGTGTGACCATAAGGTTAAGTTTAACTGTTATTGGTATTTTCAAATTTGTTATCGATAACAAATGTACAATTGGCATTCAAATTCAATTTGGCGTTTTTTTTACGGTTTTCTAAGCACTGAAATACGTTTCTGTTACCCCAATTTTAGGTTTTTAGATATTAAAATATGTTTTTACTGGGTTAATGGCGTTTTTTAACACTAAAATACGCTTTTACTTAATGAATTGTGAATTGAAATACGTTTTCGCTTGCCCAATTTGCATTTTTCGAGCATTAAAATATGTTTTTAGTTTACCAATTTTAGTTTTTAAGACATTAAAATACGTTTTTACTCGCTTAAAACAGTTTTTTAGCTTTAAAATACGTTTATGCTAGCCCAACTGCGGTTTTGAAGCATTAAAATATGTTTTTACTCGCTTAATTGTGTTTTTTAGACATTATAATACTTTTTTCTCGCTGAATAGTGTTTTTTTAACATTAAAATACGCTTTTGCTCGCCCGATTCCGGTTTTTAAAGCATTAAAATGTGTTTTTGATCTCCCAATTTAAGTTTTTCAGACATTAAAATACATTTTAACTCGCTCAATTGCCTTTTCTAGCACTTAAATGCGATTTTACTCGCTGAATTGTATTATTTTAGCATTGAAATACGTTTTTGCACGCCCAATTGCGTTTTTTCGAGCATTAAAATATATTTTTGTTCGCCCAATTTTAGTTTTTAAGACATTCAAAAACGTTTTTACTGACTTAACTGCGTTTTTTCGCTTTAAAATAAGTTTTTGCTCTACCAATTGCGGTTTTTGAAGCATTAAAATATGTTTTTACTCGCTTAATTGCGTTTTTTGGACATTATAATACTTTTTTCTTGCCGAATTGTGTTTTTTTAACATTAAAATACGTTTTTGCTCGCCCGATTCCAGTTTTTAAAGCATTAAAATGTGTTTTTGATTTCCCAATTTAAGTTTTTTGACATTCAAAAACGTTTTTACTCCCTTAATTGCGTTTTTAAGCATTAAAATACGTTTTTGGTAGACTTATAACGTTTTTTCAAGCATTAAATATGTTTTTGCTCTACCATTTTTAGTTTTTTAGACATTAAAATACGTTTTTACTCGCTTAACAGCGTTTTTTAGCTTTAAAATACGCTTTTACTCGCCCAATTGCTGTTTTTGAAGCATTAAAGTATGTTTTCTCTCGATCAATTGTGTTGCAAAATCGTGGCTAACAATTCCGTTTATAACCTAATCATTTTATGCTATAGAACTTCCCAAAATCTGCCGTCATGGTTATTTAGCCTAATTTTCATACAAATTTCCTAAAAATTTGTCAAATTTTATGCCTGTGTGGACTTAGCTTTAGTTGATTTAAAAACTGCCGCCCAGGTATTCAACCACACGCCAACTTTGGTCACACTATAGCACTTTGTTATCGATAAGCACTGCCAGACTGCGAATAAAACACTCACAGCCAGTGTATACAACTTACATTAAATTATAACGATATGGCAACTCTGTTTATAAAAAGCCTGCTGTAACAGATGTTTTTCTATTGTAACGGTTTTTTTTTATAAATTTCAAGCCCATATAAACTCAACCACTGCTCTCCCTGTCCACCCCACACCAACCTCCCCCTAGGGCAGCTGACGCACTCTTACTCTCTCTCTCTTTCTCCCTCTTTTTAATGTCCTCTGCCAAAAAACCCACCACCCCGTAAATATTGCGCAGTGTTCCATCTCGTTGCGCGGCGTCTATAGAAAGCAAAACAAAACAAAATCAAAAAAACAAACAACTCTCTAGGTAAATGGGCGGCATGAAAATGTAGGCTAGGCCAAAGCTAGACAATATTCTGGCGTAGTCGCAGCGTGACACTCAAACCCAACGGTTGAAATAATTTGTAATTATTTTATAGTACATAAAAAGTTAATTAATTAAAAACGGAACGGGGTGTGAAACAAACAAACTTGTTTATAAAAGTTCCACATGATACTGATACGCTGATGATAAGTTATCAAAAAAGCAACGAACATGATTTCGGTGAGTATCTTCATTCATGCTCTCATCAGGTGTAGCCCCATCTCGCTCTGACCTCTTAGCGAGAGCCTGCAATTTTCATTCATCTGTGTAACCACCCCTTTTACCCACCCCCCCTAACCCTTAGTTGAGTGTGTGTGGGCTGTTAGTTTCATCATTTTGCGATTTTTGTTTCTATTTCTAATTATGCACTCAATGCCATTTCCATTTGTGTAGTTCATAGATCACCCATCCCACTCACTTGTGTTCTGTGTAGGTTTACATGCGATCACACTGGACTGCATCATCAACTAAGGAGGTAGCTGGCGTCACTTAGATTGTTGACGAATATTAAATAAATGAAATTCCACTTACCTAATCGCTGGTCAACTTGGCGCCTGCATTGTTCTAACAAACCAAAAAAAAAAAGATAAGATCCCTTTCTTTGGTAATGTTCCGTTAGTTGATTAAAAAAATACAAAAAACAGATGTGACAAAACAACAACAACAACAACAACGGTTCCTAGTAACTCCCTCTTATTCATGCTGGACTTTTGCACATTTATCATGGCATGACAAATATAGAACATGTTTAAATGTACAATCAGAATCGGTCCCCAAAGTGCAAATTACATACTTTTTGGGTCTGGCTTTAGAAAACACAAATTGTGTTTTAATTTCCAATTATAAAAAAAATTCCAAAATTGTCTTAATCTGAGAACGGGTACTGAAACGAACCATTACAAACCGCACCGTACCTTACCGATTGTATCGAGAAACTGAAACTGTGGTAAATTAGAGCAGAGAAAGGACTATCAACTATTATTTTCTGAGATTTTTTCTATAAACCAAAAATTTTTCAGAATTATTAAAAAACTATCATGGTACCCATCGCACAGTGGGCGACATTACCAATTTAGCGAATCGAAATTTATATCTTCCAAAGTAAATAAGATAATTGCAATCTTTTTTTTTTTCTTTTCTAAAAGTTAGGAATAAAAGCAATTTAAAAAATTTTAAAAAAGTTTTTAATTAAAATTTTCTTTTTTTTTTTTAGTTTTAAAACAAAATTTTTAATTTTCAAAATATCAAAAATATTGCCCATCTTTTTAAAAGTTGGTTTAAAAGATATTAAAAAGTTTTTACTAACATTTTTTTTATTTTTTAAGCTTTTAAATTTAATTTTTTTGTAATTTTTTCGGTAGGTACCAGTGTTGCCAAATCAGCTTTTTTCCCGTCATTTTCAGCTTTTTTTAAAACCGTATTGCGGGAAAAATTTAGAATCAGCGGGAAGCGGGATATCTGGCTTTTTTAAAAATGATTTCCGCTTTTTTATTTTCGAGTCAATTGCCAAACTTATAAGCAAATCGATAGTTTTTCTACCTATGTCAGTCATTTATCGACCCTAATTGTCACTTCTAACCTTCAGGAAACGGTTATCTTAAAGTGCTAGAAAAGTTTCCAGATCGTTTGACAAAAATGCCAAAAGTTTTCAAACAAAAAAGTCGTAAAGACTGGCTGCAGAATCCGGAGTTTAAGGCTTGGCTCCACAAAAATGAATCTGATACATACCTCTTGAGTTTACTGCAGTTATTGCAAATGCACAATATGGAAATGTAAACTTCACTAAACTTCAACTTAAAAAAACTTGATACGATTTCGAGAAATTTGTTTTTAAAGATTTATGCTTCATATTTAGCTAATTGGAGAAATCTATTCGACAATGCTGCACAATTTTCTAAGTTAAACTTAAAAAGCAACTGAAGCTCAGGCACTGATCTACTTTTTGGATTTTCACAAAATTCATTGTATTAAGCAATTTAATTGATTTCAAATTAAGCCCTATACGCAGTTGTGAAGTAACAAGCAGTAACGATAAGTAAAGTAAAAATCTCATACAAAAATTTTGACAGGAGAGCAGACGTACCTTAAAATCTTAGCATTCCTCAACAAATTGTCATATTTTCGGTTGAAAACATTCTACGACCAAAAAAAAAAACAAAGCATTGTTACCATTTTGGAAGTATTTTTCAATAATGATATACATTTAGTAAAATGGGAGAAGAATGATGAAACTAAAGTTTTGAAGTAAAGTAATCGCATCCAAAACTCTGAAGGTAATTAACAATTTTTTGAGTTAGCCTTGATTGCGATTCAGATGTGGTTCTTGTGATGGTCCAACGCTGAAGTTGAGCGTGTCTTTAGTCCGGTTAATTTTTACAATAAATCAAAACTCAGAAATCTAATGGAGGTGAGCACTCTCAACTCAATATTATGTATATCGGTTAGTTATCGAAAGGTTATTGAATTTCCAATAATCGCGCAAAACATTATTTTTAAATCGGTAAAGTAGTTTGAATACAAAGAGCTAAATATTTGAAATAAAAAAATTTTCCAAATGAAAACGCTCGAAATTTCTTTTTTAAACATCTAGAAAAAATATTAAAAAACAGAAAAAAAATTATTTTAATTTTTTCTTCTTAGGAAGAAAATAAAGTATTAACAAAGAAAATCTATGGATAAACACCGAATTGATATTCGATGATCGCAATAAGGTATGCGAAATAAGTCACCTTATAATTCTTATGATCTGCTGCCAGATCTTTGCTAATCATTTTTTTAATTTCTTTTTTTGGCTTAGTTTCCTCTAATACATTTTACATGCTTGCAATAACAATGTTAAGCACAAGACTCCATAAGGTGTCGTTATTTTTATATACATAATATTAAAAAGCTAATGCGTATCAGTTTTTGTCTTCGTACACGTGCATACAGGCGTAAATTTAAAGGAGATTTTTCGCCATAAGTTATAGCCAATAAAAAGTGAGGTTTGATTCATAATCTGTAGATTTGAATTTAAAATTAACTGGTCAACTTTTATGACGCTAGCATCGAAAATAAAAAGTTTTTCTTACTAAGATCCATTATACGTCTCTAATGATCCAAAGCGAGCTATAAGATATCGTCATCCGATCTTGACCGAAATTTGGCGAATCTGCCTGAAAGCAGATAATATTTACGATAGACGAGTTTAAGGCCACTAATTTTGAAAATTCAAAAGTATTCTCACAAAGACCCATTTTTTGACCGATAAATCCTATGGCAGCAAAAAGACACCGTTTTGGACGCCCGCCATTGCCGAAAAAAGCGTGATAAAAAAAGAATAAAAAGAAAAGAATTCATAGAAAACCTAAGTGCAGGCCATATTTCCGCACGAACTAGCTCTCACTGACGATCAATTGCCCGTCGCACTTTGCTGAGATCGACATAAGTTTTAGGACTTAGAGTGGCAAAGTATTATTTTTAGTGATGAAAAAAGTTAAATTTAGATGGCCAAGATGGATGTCAATATTATTATCGCGCAAAACATAGTAAGAGTCTCACGAAATTTTCATAGGAGGTTCGCCAATGGTGTGAGCTGCATTTGGCTTTGCAGGAATAGAGTTCAATATGATTTGTAACACATAAAATGAACTCTGATAAAGTATGCCGAACATGATTTGACAAACTTTTTGTAATTATGGACAAGAATATTTCAGAGATTCTTGGACATCTCCAAGCATGTGACAATGCGTTAGCGTACCAGGTTTCGGAAAAGTATGTCGGTTTTGATGTGGCCACGCAAAATTTGGTCCAGATCTTAATTCCAATGAAATTAATTTTGGGAGCATTAAAATCGGTTCAAGAACAACAAAGTCATGACATGTCACGGCTGAGGCAACTGTTAACAAGATCGAAAAGACACGATTATCAATAATGTCTCGATAACTAGTCGATAGAATTGGGTCTCATGGCGATTTTCGTGATCAGTGGATCAATTTACTTCAGAAAACGTTGGTTTAATTCAATGGCTGAAGATCGGCTGTCATTTTGTCAACTAGTGTAATGTCATATTAAAAAAATCACTGCGACTAAACCTATATTAGATATATGCGTAATATTCTGAAATATAATCAGTAATACTACTTATTTCGTATCTAAAAAATATAAATTATTTAATATTTTTTTACCAAGTATTATTGAGTTTCACGGTTAAATCTTGCATTACTAGAATTGATAATTGACTATTGTTGACTCTCTGCGCCTCTCAACGGTTGGACAAGAAAAAACGTAGACAAATATTTGAATATATTTCCAGCTCTTAGTATATATCAAGGATTATATGCATTGGGCTAAGGTGACTTATTTCGCATACCTTACGATCATTGCTTGGAAGAACTATCGGCGTTTTGCACACAAGCCCATTGGTAAAATCTCGCACATTATTTTTCACCAATTCAATACGGTCCAGCGTTACTGCAGATTTTGTTATATAAAACCGTAGGTCAAAAAATTGTTTTCCAAAGCCAACAAATTCTTTGTGGGGATATCTTCGTTGAACCAAACTTAAAAAATGCTTTTGTTTTGATGCTGACATTGGGCCTAAAAAGTTCAACTAATGCAAGGGTAGCACATATTAGCAAGCTGATCTTGAAAATTTTCAATTGCAACAAGGACTGACAAAACTCACCAAAAAAATAAAATTCGACTTGGACATTTGTGGACATTTTTAGTTTTGCTCCACGAAAGACAGGTGTAGGCTACCAAGTTCAGGTTGTTAATACGCGTTACTTTCACTACGTCTTACAAGTAGTACATACATATATGGACGGGTCACTTACATTGATTTTTTGCTTAAAACATACCTTTATATTAATATATAATCAAGCTTTTTTGTAAAACAACGAGAATTTTATATTTCACAGCTAAATTAACAAAAACTGCAAAAATGAGGGAATTAATTGAAAAGCATTTGCCAAAACATATATTGTGTTTGATAGCTCACAGCTGTTCGATATATATCGGAATGCTTTGAAATAAACTTTTATAAGCTAATCAAAGTATCGCTAATCGAAAAATAAAAACAAATTATCGCTTTTTCAAACTTGAAAAATTTAATTTCGACGCGCTAGAATAGTCGTTTCGCCCACTGTGGATCGGTAGGAAAATGGGTCTTAGTGAAAGAAACCTATTTTGTTTTCAAGTAAATCGTTCTTAAGGTCGGTGATTCTTAATATTAAGCGTTTTCAAACTAATTTGGAAAAGTTGATCGACATCGAGTGACTTTATCTTATGGTTGCCATCGAAACACAATAAGAACATTTTTTTTGTTTTTATTGTAAGCGTCCTTAAACTCACTGATTACTAATTCTATATGCTTTCAAATACATTCGCAAAATTTGGTCGAAATCGGATGACTATATCTTAAGGCTGCCATAGGACCGATCGGTCGAAAAAATGAGTCTTAGTGAATTTTTTGGTTTTAAATTTGATCTGTCTTAAACTCGGCGATTGTTAATTTGATATGTTTTCAAAAACATTCGCGAAATTTGGTCGAAATCAGATGTTTATCTGTCGGAAAATGGGTTTTAGTTATAAAAATTTTTGATTTTTATGGAAGCGTTCTTAAACTCTGACATTTCAAAAACAGCATTTGCAAGGGTATAAAAACTTCGGCACAGATGAAGTTAGCTTGGCCTTCTCGTTTTCTTTCTTTATGATAATCTGAACTCATTATACAATTTTGTAAATTTCGCCAATTTTTGTACAGTTCGTTTATTAAATTTTTAAAATAATCTTAGGTTTTATGATTAAAATTAGCAAATTTACCAATATCGCAAAGACCTTTCTATCGACACCTTTCATTTGCAAAAGCCTGCACTTTTGTAAATTCTCATTTGAACATAAGCTCATACAAAAAATTAGAAAATTTTGCGATTTTTTTTTATCTTTGAGGGCTAACGAATGATAACTGACCTATCACATGCCCCGTGCTTCGTATTTATACGTTCAAATGTGCGTTCTAGAACATTGGCAACACTTTTTAATTGCTTTTTAACCGATACCGGTTCGATACTGGTCGTGATCTAGTAAAATGTCCAGCTTCATATTAGTATCCTACAGACCAAATTTTAAGTTCATAACTTAAATGACTTCTGAGTTATGGCTTATAACCACTTTTTCACCGTTTTTAACCTCTCTCGAAACGGTTCACAGACTTGAAATATAACCTGTGACTCTTTCCTGATCGCCACAAATATACTGTGAAAACTTCGTGAAGATCGCAGCTTCAGGGCTTAGGCGCCTATAAGGTTAAAATATACTTACAGACATACGAAGTGATAATTGATTGATTTTACAATCAAAATATAGAGAAAAGCTAACTTCGGCTCGACCGAAGTTTATATACGCTTGCAGCCACTACTTTGACCATTTGCTTGCCAGTTTGTTCTATAACAGCTAAACGATATACTCAACCGATTTTGATCAAACTCGCCAAAATTGTGAGGAAACCGATAATATTCATAGCTGAAAGGTATAAAGAAGCTACCATTGAAAAAAAAAGGTTTTCTTACTAGAACTACTTTTTCGACCGATCGTTCCTATTACAGCTATATGCTGTAGTCATGCGATTTGGATCAAACTTGGCAGAATTGTGTGGTAGCACATAATACGTATCAGTAACAAGTTTGGGAGCGATAACATTGAAACCAAAAGTTTTTCCTACTAAGACTTTTTTTCAGACATATCTTTTGTGTGGCTGCTATACTATATAGTTGTCCGATTTTCATCAAATTTGGTAGAATTATGTGAAAGCATCTAATACTGATCAATACGTGGTTTGGGGGCGTTTGCATTGAAAACAAAAAAGTTTTTCTCACTAAAACTAGTTTTTTGACCGATCGTTTCTATGGCAGCTATATGCTATAGTCGTCCGATCCGGTTGGTTCCGACAAATGTGCAGCGTATTTGTACCAAAAGACTTGATGAAAGGATTGGTTAAGATAGCTTTAAAGCTGAAGGAGGAGAAATAGACAGACGAAGGCGGACATGGCTATATCAAATCAGCTCGTCATGCTGATCAAGAATATACATACTTTATGTGGTCGGACATGCTTGCTTCTATGCGTTACTAACAACTGGACAATTTGCAAGGGTATAAAAATCAGCCTAAATAGATGAAACTTGTGGTTTAGTATGCCTAGAAAATATACCGTCTAGCTTAAGATAAAGAGATATTTGTAAATTCCTGTGATTATTAGCCAGGAAGCAAGCCCCTGAAATTCTGAAGATGTTTCGGTCCGGAGGTTTCAATCCGTTTTTAAAAGTTCGAACATTTGCGTACCTCCGATCATCTTTCGATTACGCGAGGTGTACCCCAAGGATTTGTTCTTGGGCCGTTATTGTTCTCTATGTACTTTAATGACCTCCCTAATATCCTGTCCATCTGTAAGATACATATGTCCGCTGACGATGTCCAGATGTATGTAAGTCGTCCTATAAGTCAGTTAAATGAGTGTGTTTCCATATGTAATAAAGAACTTACAAAAGTAAATAAGTGAGCTATAGAAAATGGTTTGAGACTGAATCTTCTTTCCATATCTATATCTATTCTTTCTATATCTATATCTTTGCCTTAGCCAATGAATAAAGTTTAGGGCCCTAATCTTATTACACAACATAATCACTCGCAGAGAACCAATTTACTTGTATGAGAAGCTTAGATTTGCCATATCCTCTAGAACTAATGATTTAATATTCCCTAAAATTAAACTGGCTAGTTCTGAGAAACAGTTCTTCATATATACTGCTCGCCACTGGAACACACTACCTAATTCTGTAAAATCCATAAAAAGCGCTACGTAATTTAAAATTAAACTTCAAGAACATCTTCAGAGACAAAACATATAATTCCAATTTTACTTAACCTATTTATTTTTATTTTTTTGTTTCCTACTTTTTGCTTCTGTTTACAAATTTTTAGACGATATTTATTAGTCAAAACATTGTTTGTCTTAAGGTATTATAAGTATAAAAAGAACAATATTGTAACACATTGTTGTGACTAGGTGCTGTAATTTAAAAGATATAATCTTGATGCTATGCTTGGCAATGCTTGATGATAGGCAAAATTATTTTCAAGCGCTAGATTTACTGTTGCCTCTAGAATCAGGTGATATCGGTGTACAACAACTTTAACCACCCATTCTCACCCGACTTGTTTCATTTAAGTCCTTTTTGTCGAACTTGTCTGGGAATCGAATCCAGAATCAAGAATCAAAATCGGTTTACAGCTTGGCCCAGGATGTTCAGTTAGCTGCAAACCCCTTAACTGAACTCAAAACTAAACCTTTTCAAAATACCCAAAGTGGATACAATTTGTAATCTACTTCTTTGGATATTCATAATGATTAATAACCTGAACCACAATCAACCTTCACGTTTTGGGATAATCGAATGCAGCCCTCGGTCTTTGGACTCAACCTTCAAGAGTGTTTGACAAAGGATCTTCTACTCAGCAGCTGGGCAACGCGTCATGTGCCCCGCGCGCCTTTCATTGGAACTAGACACAATAGGGATCTTATCGTTGGGCCCTAAAACAGCTGCTGCTGCTCCCGTTGATCCTTTGTAGGTAGTTTTGGCTTGCAGCTGCCGGCACACGACTCACGACTGCAATTTTTAATGCTTGCCTTGATTGAGGAGGGTAGCATATGGCATATATGTGGTAATAGACGCAATCTAATCAAGTTGGGGCCCAACTTTGTTGTTATGACACCTATTGGCAAGAGCCGCTGCGGCCGCTCACTGCGCAAAAACACAAAAAAAGAGAATTATAATGAAACAGGTTTCGGTGCCTCGCGCTGCATTTGGCTGTCAATTAAAGACAACAACAGAAAAGTTAACTCAAAATCAGCTACAACAGCAGCGTCAGCAGCAACAGCAGCAGCAGGCGAGTGCAACAACTTTAAAAGGCCTTGCAAGGCCGTTTAGCTCTAGCCATGGATTTTTGCATAAAACCTGCTTAGATTTTTTTGATTTTTTGCATTTATTTTTGGGTAAGTGGTGGTCATTTTGGGCAAATCTCTGCATAAACCCCTCCTCCCACTTTTAGAGTGAATCTTTATTAGGCGGCAGAAACTTGTCAAATTTGTCTAGACACCATCAGACATTTTTCAGTGCGTCGCGACGTCTTTGGTTTAATTTTAGCCACATTTATTTTTACCAAAGTTCATCTTGACGATTGCAAAATGCCGCGTCGCTATGAAAATGGCGCGTGCTGTTCCCAGCTACTTATGAATCCCATCCCACTCGCCCTCGTACAGACTCATGCGAACAAATATAATGTGATTCAGTTGGCAATTATTTGTATTGTATGGTTTATGGAGATATGTGAGATACGTGCTGGCATTTCCTTTCTACGGTAATCGTAATCCCGGGGCCCAGATATGGCTCTTGAATCAATAATGAAACAGAATGAATAACGAGTCAAAAGTACTATGACCAAATTTTAACAAACTTGAAAAGAGCTTTGTCTGTCGGTCTGTCTATTCCTACGCGAAATAGTCCCTCAGTATCCTGCTTGAAGTAGCAATAACTGCAGAGGCAAAGCCCACCTAGCAATTGGAAGATCATTAGGTGATTCCTTACCTTGGCGAGTCTTTTTCGAGCCCATTTGATGATTAAAATTCATGTGCGATTTAAGGAAGACTCTAAAATGACTCATGCATTTGCTCAAAATGTGCTTCATTTAAAAACGAGTCGAAAAAGACTCGCAAATGACTCGAAAATGAGTCGAAATTGAAAAGAAAAACGGGTTAAAAACGACTCTTCATTAAGAGTCGCGGCTAGGGTACCATTTTCTCCCGACAAAAGTATCATTTATGATCAGAAAACGAGCGCATTTATGACTATTTTGAATCAGACTGAGGACTCGAAAAAGACTCGAATGTGATCAGAAATTTCAAAAAATGCTTGCTGGGAGGGAACTGCCTACTGTTTACCAGCTCAGAAATGGAACAACAACTTTAGAACCTGGTTCCTGGGGAGAGACCAATGAGAGCAAGAAACTGTCATCCGGGAGAACGAACTTAATTAAAGACTTACTATACAGACGGTTCAAAGACGGAAGAACTATCAACACAGCTCACTCCGTTTACCAAACTGGTGCAGCGTTTTTCAGGCAGAGCTCTATGCAATCTGGCAAGCAACCAAATTAATTTGGACGAAGCTCCAAGGAACATTTCAATTCTAGATGACAGTCAGGCTGTCATTAGGGCTCTGTCATCAAACGCCACAAAAAGCAACGTAGACCGCACCACGGTGACAGCCTTGAACCAAATCAAACAACACTCCATCACTCTAGAGCAGCGATGCCCAGCACGTCTTAGTCTCCAGTGTATTGAGTAGCGTTTTGTTTTTGTGACATTGACACACCGACAGTATAGGAAATCATACTGCTATCGTATACAATAGCAAGGGCGCGACGTATCACAAAACCAACACATATGCAAACGTATTTCGCTGTGCGTCTGCGCTAGAACAAAAACCGGGTTTGTTCTCTTGCTTTGATTCGGTGTTTGCCCACGACGCAAGCGATAACTGACCAACAGGACCGAATTTCATTATTGGTATTACAGAACTAGAGCCGGAAACGACAATGGGACCTCGCACCCGGGCTGTCACATCTCTCTGAAAGAACTTCCCAACTCCTTACACTTTAGCAAGAACAGGGTTAGAACTATAATCGGAGTCATAACGTACGTAACGTCATAACGTGCACCATAGGTCACATGGCCAACAGGATGCACGCAGCCCCACCATGACTTCTGTCGTAGTTTTGGGAATGAGGAATAGAGTTGGGTTTTTCTTGAGTGAGTGAACAAAATTGAGTTGTTTTCTAAACTGAACAAGTGAACATATTCTTCTTTAATTGCTCATTGCTCTGAGTTGTTCTAAAGCGCCGAATACACCACACAAATTTTTGCGCAAAACGCTAATGTGTGTTAGTGAAATAGATACACCCCAGCCAGCCATATGCGGAGCACTCCGAAGCAGGAGTGAAAAGGGACTCTCAAAGCAGCACCTCAAAGGAGCGTTTCCAGAGCACTCCGAAGCAGGAGTGAAAAGGGACTCCCAAAGCAGCACCTCGAAGGAGCGTTTTTTGGAGCGCTCTAAAAGAATATAAAAAAAAAGAAGAAAAAATGCTGCTGCGGTGACATGATCTCAGGCCTCGACTAACTGCGTACTTTCTTAACGATGTTTTTGACGCTACGTCTTGCTTAAGGCTAATAGCCGAGTGGGCTAAGACGTCCGTCCGTGTGTTCAACATTTGTGATAGGTTACGAGTTCAAGTCCCCCAGTAAAGTAAAATAAATTTTGCTGAAAATGGCACTTTTTAGGGCGAACTGTTTTTTGAGGGTAGGGACGGGACTCCGCTTCGGACCATTATCGGATCACCGAGACCAATCTCGAAACACTCCGTCTAGGCTATCTTTGGATGATTTAAGGAGTCCCTTCCAAAAAACCATAGGCTAATAGAGGAGTCCGCACGGATCCTTTGCGGGTTATCTGAGTGAGCATTCTGGGACGACGAAATCACTCATTTGAGGAGTCCTTTAGGCACACTTTTTTCATATATATATATTAAAAAGGCCCTTTTCTCCGGCGGATATGCTGCTTTGGGACACTTTTCGGAGCCTCCCTAGGAGGCTCAGCGCACCGTACAGGGAGTCCTAATGGAGCACCTTGTGGACTCCGCTAGTTGGCTGGGATGCATTGCATGCGTGTGACGCATACACCCATATTGCACTAACACACATTAGCATTTGGCGCAAAAATTTGTGTGGTGTATGGGGCGCTTAAGAGCTGTTCAGTCTCTTTTTCTCAGAGAGTTGTTCTGTATCTCTTGCTCTGTGAATTGTTCTGTCTGCCTTGCTCTTTCAGCCAACATTTTGAAACAGAGTTCTCCAGCCATAGCCCCCTGGGGGACGAACATACTCGCCAGTGTGCGTTAGAGAGAGACACAGGTTCTTGGGAAACCCTGTTTTGAATAAGCTCTTTTGATAAGAGCGCGAGAGAGAGCGGGAGCGTGAGAGTAAACGACGCACATTCACTCAAATTAGGTATGTTATGTGTGTAGATCAAAAAAGCCATGCAGAATCAACAAAATCCCTAATGCGATCAGTGCTACAGAAAGCCACCCCTTTAAAATCCCGACGGTAACACAAAAAAAAAAAAATTAAACTTGCGCTCACACCACTTTTCGGCATAGACCTAAAACAGGTGAACAAGAACAATTGAACAAGTGAGCAATTTAAGTGATATGTGAAAAAAATGCTATCTCTTCCGTCAGTTGTAAAGCTATTTTAACCAAACTTTGCACAAAGTATTTTGGTACAAATACACTGCACATTTGTCGGAACCGGCCGGATCGGATGACTATAGCATATAGCTGCCATAGGAACCATCGGTCGAAAAAGTAGTTTTAGTGAGAAAAACTTTTTTGTCTTCAACGCAAACGTCCCCAAACCTTGTATTTATAAGTTGTCCGTCTGTTTCTAAGCGATCTCCTCCTTAAGTTTGAAAGCTATCTTAACCAAGCTTTGCACGAAGTCTTTTGGTACAAAGACGTTGCACATTTATCGGAACCGACCAGATCGGATGACTATAGCGTATAGCTGCCATAGGAACTATCGGTCGAAAAAATAATTTTAGTACGAAAAACTTTTTTGTCTTCAACGCGAACGTCCCCAAACCTCGTATTTGTTAGTTTTCTATGCTTTCACATAATTCCAAAAAGTTTTATTAAAATCGGATAACTATATAGTATAGCTGCCATGCAAAAGATAGTTCAGAAAATAAGTCTTAGTTGGAAAAACTTTTTTGTTTTCAATGCTATCGCTCCCAAACTTGTCACTGGTCAATATTATATGCTACCAATCTATACTGCTAAGATTGATCCAAATCGGATGACTATAGCATATAGCTGCCATTGGAACGATCGGTCGAAAAACTAGTTTTAGTGAGAAAAACTTTTTTGTTTTCAATGCAAACGTCCCCAAAACCTCGTATTTCTAAATTTCCTAAGCTTTCACATAGTTCCATCAAGTATGATGAAAATCGGTCAACTATATAGTATAGCTGCCATACAAAATATAGTGTCTGAAAAAAAGTCTTAGTAGAAAAAAGTTTTTTGTTTACAATGCTATCGCTTCCAAACTTGTTGTACTAATCAGTATTATATGCTACCACACAATTCTGCCACGTTTGATCCAAATCGGATGACTATAGCATATAGCTGCCATAGGAACGATCGGTCGAAAAAAAAGTTCTAGTGAGAAAAACTTGTTTGTTTGCAATGGTAGCGTCTTTATACTTTCCAATTATGACTATTATCAGTTTCCACACAATTTTGGGAAGTTTGGTAAAAATTGGATGAATATATCGTATATCTGCCGTATAACAAACTTGCAAGCAAATGGTCAAAGTAATGGCGTCATTTATAGCTGAGTTTGGGAAATAACTCCGCTAAGAATGCTCGACGAAAATCATTAAAAACCTTCATTTATATAAATTTTACGCGCTGCAAGGGTATATAAACTTCCGCCGAGCCAAAGTTAGCTTTCCTCTATTTTTTTTTGCATATGCTTTAAACGTTTTTCAGATACGTTAGATGACAATTTAATATTAATCTAACATCAAATGGATATTATTAATATCCATTTTACAAATGATTCTTTTGTATGACTATAACGATTACCAATTCCATTTATATAAACGATCCAAAAATCACGAAACCTGCAAATTTTTCAAATGAGCTTATAATGGTCCAAAAACAGCGAAATTTGCCAACTTTTCATTTGAGTATTTACAAAATACTATATACTAATATTAGGTCATAAGACCTAATATTTTTATGAAAATTTGATAGACTGCAAGAGTACATGGTTAAATAAAGGAGTTGTAGGACAAACACTCCAAAAAATCGCGAAATTTATAAAATTATCATTTGAGTTTAGATTATCATTAGAACGGAAAAACCAGAGGGTAACTAGAAGGAGTAAAGCAAATGGTCAAAAAAAATCGCAAAATTTGGCAAATTTTTGAAGGTCCTAAGATAGTTATGAATATTGGATAGAAGGCAATTGAAGACGCTTATATAAAAGGTTTATTTGAGTATTTTTCGAGAGCGCTGGCATTGGTAATTGAACATACATTGAACAGTCCAAAATATTGCGAAATTTGCCAATTTTTCGTATGACCTAAGATTACTATAAAGATTTGATGACATATAGACGGGTAAATAGGAGGTGTAGATCAAAGGGTTTAAAAAAATCGTAAAATTTTGCCAATTTTTCATAAGACCTGAAATTATTATGAAGACAGACTTAGACTTAGACTTAGACTTAGACTTAGACTTAGACTTAGACTTAGACTTAGACTTAGACTTAGACTTAGACTTAGACTTAGACTTAGACTTAGACTTAGACTTAGACTTAGACTTAGACTTAGACTTAGACTTAGACTTAGACAGTACACGTTGAAATATAGAAAGTGTAGACCGACCTGTCCAAAAAGTCAAGAAATTTCCAATATTTTCATTTGAGTTTAGATTACCATAAAGACTTGTAAGTAGACTAGTAAATGGTATACATGACTGAGTTTTTTTGAGTTTCGGAAATCAATAAGATTTGATAGATGACAGTTGTAGACGCGTAAATGGTTAAAGCGAACGGTCCAAAGAGCCGCGAAATTTTTCAAAATTTTTTGTATAAGTTAGACTATTATGTAGATGGGTAAATTGACGGATCAAGATCAAGTGGTCCAAAAATCAGAAAATATGCAAAATTTTATGATTACTTTAGAATTTTATTAAGATTTCATAGTCATAGGAGGTTCTTATATAAATTTAGATTGACATGAAGCTGATAAAAAAGACGGGTAAAGAGAAGGTGTAGATCAAAAGGACCCAAAAATCGCGAAATTTGAAAAATTTTATAATGATTTTAAAAAATCAAGTAGATTTGATAGGTTTTTTACTCAGCTTAAGGGAATTAATTTAGTCCTATCAGTATAGACCTTCCAAAAACCGGCCACGATAAGTTCAAGCTGTCTGTTCTTCTATCATAATCCAAACATGTTAAATAGTGCATGGCACATGCCAGCTGGACAACGACTTTGGCATATTAGTTAACAATCAAAAGGCAGATGATCAATTGCAGAATTTTTGGTATGCCAAGTGGTTTCACGCCTTCCCTGGGATGTTCAGAAACAAACGCAGGCGGCAGCATGTAAGCCACTGCCAGACACGAGACAGGTAGGAAGAGTGGCAGAAGAGGTCAATGCTGTTGGCGGAGAAAGGGGGGGTGGCAGCGAATGAATACACAAAAATGCAGCTGCTGTCGACGCACTCATCGGTGTCTGCGTCTGGAAGTTGCATGTCGCTTGTGGGCAGAGACGACGGCGACGATGACTACCACCGTGCCTCGGTGCATTGACACGCGCCGTATGGAACACTGGGCGCATGCTCCGGGTCAGAGCGAAAAAAAATCAATGATCCTGAAGGCTCCTACTGGTGCATTATGGGTGGGAAAAGGATAACCGTAGAAGCTACCCGACAAGTTGTACCGTATACGCTGTAAATAGCGTACTAATACTAGAGCCGTAGTAGAAGTAGAAGGTTGTACGGGCCTGCGCATTGTGGCCTTGGGGGAGTGGGTAGTCTGAGGCGTCTGGAAAGTAATTAATGTTTAATTTTTTTTGAAAGTTGCCAAATTTTCCGCTGTGGAAGAAAACATTTACAATTACATACATACATATGGAATCATATGTATGTATGTTGCTGCACTTTAATCTCCCTCTGCTGCTCCCACTCTCTTTTTGTTTTTTTGCCTTTAATTTTTCAGAGTTGTCAACTGTTGCTTAGCTGTAGCATTAATATTTTGCTCGTAGTAAATTTATACTGACTCGACAACCCTGCTGCTCTGCCAGCAAGCAATATTCACGCGAGCAGCGCTTCGTTCGTGCACATTCATTCGTTTTTAGTTCGGTCTCGCAACTCGAATAGTAAAGAAGCTATGGATACGCAACAAATCTAAATTTGATAGAAATTATTTTGCATTTAAAAAATAACCCAAATATATTAAAGTGTTTTACGCTCTAATAAAATTGTGATAGTTGGCTTAGCATTTGTTAACAACAATTGAGGAAATAAAATCAAAATATAAACAAAACGTGTACTTGTCCCTGTGTCTGTGTTTTGTCTACGTTTCGTTCAGTGGAAAATCGATAATACAAAAAAAATTAACACACACACACATATACAAACAGAATCTCAGCGTAAGAAGAAACTAAACTTAAATAAAAGGAAACTTGAGTTTTTCAACAAAAAGAGAAAAATTGTCAAGGTGAGCTGAAGTTTTGTGTTAATTTAAATGCATTAAAACCCAAAAATAAAACATTTAAAATGGAAACGTGAACGTGACATCACAAGCTACGAACAAAAATTTTTGTTTGCTACGTTCACTTTGCCTCACACACACACACAGACACACATACTTGCAAATGTACCGATATGAATGCCGCACCACACACAAAAGTGTCGAAAGCGTTTTAAAAAGCAATAATAAATTTTTATAAAACAAAAATGATTCAATGATGGAATATAATTACACTACCAAAAGTTAAAAGTAAAGTTAAATATATAATTTTTGGTATTTAAGGCCTATACTCAGATGAGATACAAATATATTCATTTCATTTATTTCATTCATTCCGTTCAAAAGCAATTAGATTACAAACAGTTCAAAATTGTTTATATAATATTTATTTGAAGTATCGTGCCGAACTAAATTTTTATCTCATCGGAGTTCAGGCCTTAGGTCTTAGTATTAAAACGTTTTCGTCACTTTTGCCGGCTGGCTCAGTTGGTGTTTATTTTCTGTTGTTCCCGTTTCGTTGTGCTCTCTTGCTCACACAGCCGCAGCCAGAGGTCGTTTTGTAAAAAAGATGGCGGCTGAACGAGTAGAGTTGCTAAATGCTTAAGGTTTTGTTTTATAAAATTAAACAATATTTACAAAAATTTCTGTTGTTTTTGTTTACAAATTGTGTACATAAATTTGCCATTGTTGGTGACACATGTGCAAGATGTTTTTTTGAGGCTATTTAAATAACTTATTTCGGTCACATATGGCAACTCTTGCTCATTTACTGTGAATGATTTCATACTACACTTCCCTTTTGCTTACGCCCTCTCTGACGCTCCACAAGCGTAAACAACATTCTCAATTGGGAATGTCAGACATTAATTTGTACAAAAACCAAATTTTGGACTACGCAATACGTGCGCTGATGAAGAGGATTGATGATGATGATGACTCTAGCAGGCAAAAATATTCCAGTTTACCCAGTTTTTAGCAGGCTAGAAGGTCACAGATGACACACACACACACACTCACACATCCCTCCCGGTCTAATTAAATTGTTTATGCTACTCAAATGTTTGTTTCTATGCGTCATTTTGTATGTCTACAATATACGATTACAATATGTGTAATGCACTTCCTTTTTACGCACGTACATACACATAATCCCCAACAGCCCAGCCCAGCCCATTCCAACTTAGCTCAGCTCACTCACCACCAAAGCAAAAAGCAATGTTTTTGGGCTCCGTTTTCTTTGTCTCGCATTTCCGTTGTGAGCGGAAGTGATGCACTCATGCGTGTTTTTCACTCTGCAGAAACAAAACACAAAACCAACCATCTATACACCAGGCCTAACCCAGGCCTGAAGTTAGTTTCAGCTGTTGCCAATTTTCATTATGCTTTTTTTTCTCATATGCTTCATTGCTTTGAACTTTTGCGCTCATTTCTCAATACAATAACAAAGAGAAAGTCCATTTTGTGGCTGCTTCAAGCCTTACTTTTGTAGCAGCTTCAGCTCAAAACTCATTTGAAGCATCAGCTGGTATCGTAAGAAATTTCTTTTCATAATATCCAAAGAAAGTTGGTAACAAGTTGGCAGCCTCAAGTTGCTAGGAACAGTTGCTGACTATTTGCAGCTACTTTCAAACAAATTAGCATCCCTCAGACTTCTTTTACTGTAAGCTATTAGCACTTTAAGCCTTTTAAATGAAGTAGGCAGCTCTTGAGTTTGCTTGTGTAGCATTTACCTGCACTTAAAGATACTTTCAAACAAGTTAGCAGCCCTTAGACTTCATTTACTGCAAGTTAACAGCACTTTAAGCCTTTTAAAACAAGTTGGCAGCTCTTGAGTTTGCTAGTATAGCATTTATATGCATTTAAGGATACTTTGAAACAAGTTAGCAACCCTAAGACTTATTTGTCTTTAAGTGGACAGCCTTTTAAGCCTATTAAAACAAGTTGGCAGCTCTTGACTTTGCTTGTATAGCATTTATCTGCATTTAAGGGTACTTTGGAACAAATTAGCAACCCTAAGACTTATTTTTCTTTAAGTTGACAGCCCTGTAAGCCTATTAAAACAAGTTGGCAGCTCTTAAGTTAGCTTGTAGAACATTTAGCTGCATTCAAGGATACCTTCAAACAAGTTAGCAGCGCTTTGATGAATTTGAATTCAAAGTGTAAGCCCTTTAAAAAAAGTTGGCAGCTTTTAGGACAAATTGCAAACAATTTAAGAAATATTTCATGCTGCTTAGAACTTATTGAGCCTATTAAAGACAGTTGGCAGCTCTTGAGACTTATAAGAAACCATTTTAGCTATATAGTAAGCTGCTTATAACTATTTATCTGTAAGTTTGAAGACTATTAAAAGTAGTTGGCAGCTCTGTGACAGCTTGTAAAACATTTTAGGCATATTTAAGTCTACTTGACTGTAAGTTGGCAGCTTTTTAAAGTCTATAAATACAAGTTGGCAGCTCTTTGGCAGCTTTTAAACTGTTTTACTAAAAGTTTATGGCTTTTAAAGCCTATAAAAACAAGCCTATATAAACAAACACATATTAAAAGCTGCTTTCAAATAAGTTGGCAGCTCTATGAAACTGTTTTAAAACCGTTTGGCAGTATTTTAGGCAGCTTAGTAACACTTTAATTAAAGTTGATGGCTTTTGAAGCCTATAAAAACAAGTTGGCAGCTCTATGACAGCTGCTTAAAACTATTTTGCTACAATTTTATGTCTTTTAAAGTGTATAAAAACGAGTTGGCAGCTCTGTGACAGCTTGTCCCACATTTTCCTGTATTTGAAACTGCTTTTAAATAAGTTGGGAGCTCTATGAAACAGCTTAAAAGGCTGCTTGGAAACATTTTCATAAAATTTGCAATGCATAAGCTGCATTTTAAAATGCTTTTACATAAGTTGGCTGCTCTTAATGTCATTTTAGTCTGCTTAATACTAATTCTCAAAGTATTTAGGCAAGTTGGCTGCTCTTCAGACAGCTCTTAATGTCATTTTAGTCTGCTTAGAACGGATTCTCAAAGTTTTTATGCAAGTTGGCGGCTCTTCAGACAGCTTGCCAAACATTTATCTGCATTTTATGAAGCTTTTACCTAAGTTGGCAGCTCTTAATGTAGTTTTAGTCTGCTAAGAGCGAATTTTTTAATGTTTTTAGCCCAGTTGACAGCTCTTCAGACAGCTTGCCAACCATTTATGTGCATTTTATGAAGCTTTTACATAAGTTGGCAGCTCTTAATGTAATTTTAGTCTGCTTATAACGAATTTTTAAATATTTTTAGCCCAGTTGGCAGCTCTTCAGACAGCTTGCTAACCATTTATCTGCATTTTAAGAAGCTTTTACCTAAGTTGGCAGCTCTTAATGTAATTTTAGGCTGCTTAGAACTAATTCCTCAAGTTTTAAGGCAAGTTGGCAGCTCTTCAGACAGCTTGCCAACCATTTATCTGCATTTTAAGATGCTTTTACATAAGTTGGCAGCTCTTAATGTAATTTTAGGCTGCTTAGAACGAATGCTCAATATTATTAGGCAAGTTGGCAGCTCTTCAAACAGCTTGCCAACCATTTATCCGCATTTTAAGATGCTTTTACCTAAGTTGGCAGCTCTTAATGTAATTTTAGGCTGCTTAGAACTAATTCTCAAAGTTTTTAGGCAAGTTGACAGCTCTTCAGACAGCTTGCCAAACATTAATCTGCATTTTATGAAGCTTTTACATTAGTTGGCAGCTCTTAATGTAATTTTAGGCTGCTTAGAACTAATTCCTAAAGTTTTTAGGCATGTTGGCAGCTCCGCAAACAGTCTACAAATCATAAAAAAGTATTTTAAGCTGAATTTAATCAAGTTTTTATGCTTTGGAATTATTTTTACTAAAAATTTAGGTTATGTTTATGCTCTTAAAACAAGTTGGCAGCTCTGTAGAAAAGTTAAAATTAGTTTGAAGTTGTATAAGCCAAAGCAGAATGAGCTGGTTGGGCATGAATATACGATCAACTTCCAAACCCTTGTTTGGTTCGTCTCAATCTTAACCCCAAACTTAATCTTAGGCCGTTTCCACATTTTGAATCCCTTTCTATTCCGATTATACTTTCCAATATTAGGTACAATTCCGTTCCGATCCTGCAGTTCCAATAGAATACTTGAAAAATCCATTTTTAACTTTTTATACCGATTATATTTCAATATTTAAATTCCGGCATCCGCGAGAATGGAATTCCTAAGCGATATTTTCCCTAAGCTACCCGGGTGGTCCATACGCCCACGCTGACGAATCTCCGCAAGAAAAGACACAAACAAAAACCCCATAGATAACAGTTCTCACGTTGCTGGAAAAGAATTTTCCCGAAATAGCTTAGAAAAAAAAAGAAGAAAAACTCTATTGTCTTTTCTCTTATCGCCTTGAGTCGCGACGGCAATCATCATCATGAATGGAGAATGGACCAACGGCGTCGGTGGCTCTTGAAAGAAACCAAAATAATTTTTTGGATTTCCCAGAATTTTCTAAGCTGAATCATCTCACACACACTCACACGACCTTTGCCCGCGTGAAAAACGACCTTTCAACCATTTATTCCCACTAACGAGGCGCATTAAATGCATTCCTCGAGTCGTCTCCGTCTCCGAGATGCTGCAGCACGATTTGACTTTGGTTTTCCTTTAAAATTCGGGCGGGCCCGGTTCTTTGAACTAGCCCGCCCGTTATTTTTTTGTTTCTTTTTTGGACAATCGATCAATGTTCAATAGCCCCAGAGCCAAGCCAAGCCAAACTGCTGCTGGCTCTTAATGTATACTCAGGCGCATTTATTATGATTACAATATGGCCCTTTGTTGGACCCAGATGAAGATGAAGAAGCAGAAGATGCTGGGGTTTTTGTTTTCGCCTCGCTTTGCTCTCTTCTTGAGTTGTTGTTGTTTTTATTATTATCGTCGTCGTCGACGTCGGCGGTCGCTGCTGCTGCATTTCTTGGAAGGCCACATGAAGATGATGATGATGATGGTTGGTCGTGGAGAAGGAGCTGGGAGAGAGCATGCAAGAATGTTCTTTGTGCACCACGACGACGACTCATGCAACTAGCTCTCTCTCGCTCTAACTGGCTTGCCCCTCAACGTATCTGGTATCACCGCATTCCAATCTCGGTTTTTTTTTCTTTCTATTTTTTCAGAAGACAACAACAAAACAGAATGGTAAAGTGTTTATAATAGTTTCCCACAGTACAACTTAGACCTTTTCTACGCTGCTGCTGCTGCGGTTACCTTCACTTACAACTCCAATCCAATCCCCGCTTACAGTTTGCTTTGGCTTCCAATCAGAAAAAAAAAAACTTGACTAGCAGCTCCAACTTCAGTCAGCCGCATGGTTTGGGGCTGGCAGAAAAGTTGTACGACTGCATTCCATTCTGGGTTTTTTTTTTGGTCTTCTTAAGCGCGTTTGTTCGTTCTTCTGTTTGTTGCCTGGCCTTTGGTTTTCCTGTTTACCTACACACAGACACACACACACAGGGCAGAAAAAGTTGCAACTGTTTTATTTAATTACGAAAATGCATTCATTATTCAACACTTATGTTAATTTTTTTATTGTGTGACATTTACAATTGTTGCACTTTAGTTCCGGATAGAAAGCAAAAAGGCCAAAGATTAACAATTAATGGTTGAAGACTTGATAAAGGTTACTTTTAAATAACTTTAATATACTACACAGAGAAATATAAGCAACACGCAACGTGCAGAAAAGCTACACGCCACGTGTTGAAAAGCTACACGAAACGTTATGGAGTGAAAAATCCTGCATTTTCGTGTAGCTTTTGAATTTGTTGTTTCTCTGTGTAATATTCATTTATAAATTATATAAAGTTAGATATAAGATTTTGTATTATTTTGGGCAGCAAAAACTGTAGTAGATAACATGAGAACCTTCCCACCTAGCATTTGGAAGATCAATTTAACAAAAATCACCTTATTGTGCATTTTTCAAGCAATTTGGATGATTCAACATCACCTTTTCGAACCCTTTTGATGATGCAAAAGAGATTAATTTCATGTGCAACTTAAAGAAGACTTGAAAATGACTCACGCATATGTTAAAAATGTGATTTATTAAAAGTTCAGTAACAAAATGTAGAGCAATCGTAGATTGACTCAAAAAGACTCATAAATGGTTGGAAATATGACTCGAAACTAATAAGAAAAACGGTTTGAGAAAAGTAGCGGGTTGGGTACCATTTTCTCCCGACAAAAGTAACATTTTTTGATCAGAAAACAATCGCATTTGTGACTATTTTAGAGATCATGTGATGATCCTATGTGATCACAAATTTCATAAGATGTTGGCTGGGTTGAGTTCTCAGCAAACTAAAAGCTCTGAACCAAACTCCGGTAAACCCTTTCACTTTGGGTTTTTGAGTACATTGAACCGAACCTTTTAAATTGTTAACATCCGGAAGAAGAAACGTTTGAAAAAAGGTTCGGTTCACAGAATAACTTTTTGTCTTGTTTTTGAACTTGTAAAATTATCATAAATTAGCAGAATTGAAGCATTATCATTTCAAAATCATTTTCAAACCCATCGTACGAATTTGAGAAGAAACTTGACGTAGATAGCGTGTTTAAGTTTTAAGAACTTTTAGATAGTTGAGAATTGGTTGAAGTTATTTTTTTGTAACTAGTGTAAGTTAGTTTAGGGCGGAGCGGAAGCGTAATAAAACTCTCTTCGACAGGTTTCGCCACCCTAGCTTAACATAGGCCTTAGAGAAATTATTGTACATTAATAAATAAGCTGTCCCTGCTCGGACGCCATGAAAATCCACTAGAGTTTTGGGATTTTTATTGATCTAGATCAGACGCGGCCAGCCATAGCTACCACGAGCCGAAGTCAGTCTTGCTTTTACGCAAACGCGAGCCGAACTCATGATAGTGTGTATCGGTGAACATTGAATTGCAAGTAAAACGGCTGTAGTCTGGATAGAGCTCTCTTGCATAGCAACACAAGCACGCTTTTTTGTCCTCTCCATTTGGCCGGCACTGATCTAGATCCTGTGACATTTTTTGCAAGAAATAATATTATTCCTCTTTTGGAGCAAGTAAAATATCTTTTGGTCTTTTTTAAATCCGTGGTCCGTTCCGTATCTAGTGGAGTCAGGGCGCACGCACACATGCGGCTGTAAGATAAAATGACGTCTGACCATGATATTTTAGTACCTCAGCAATCCAAACTAAACAAACATGATTGATTGATTCTGCAAAGCTGACATTTTAACTGAATTTGAAAGATTATTTTTCACGAAGTGTGGTTATTTATCAAGACTAGCCTTAAATTCTGATGTCAGTTCATCTTTCAGCCGCATGTGTGCGCGCGCCCTAAGTTCTGCGTGTAAAGAAACTGATTTATCTGCTTAGGTGAAAAATAGAAAGCTTAAAGGTTGCAAATCGAAATAGAACTGGTTAGGCTTAGGTTTTTTTTGGTTGGTTTGAGAAGGAAATCGTTTCGCTTTACGAACACAAATTGGCGATTCGCTTTGTGCTTGCCATCAAAAAGGCTTATATAAAGTAAGTTATGACCTCCCAAACACGCCAAAAGTGTTTCAGTCGCCCTTGGAAACTATGAAAAAGGGCAACGAAATGACATTTCACCTCTGTCCTTTCTCAACGTGCTCTTTTCTTAAACAACGAGAGTTGGATTTCACTCTCTTTGCAAAATCTGTTGAAAGTGTCTTTTGCGTATGTATGTATGGGTTGTGCCTGTGCCTCAGTAAACTGCAATTGTGTATGCGTGCTTGTGAGCCTTCCTCTTTTACTTTGGCTGCAATGAAAACTTAGGCCATCCGCACACGGCTCGTAATGTCATCGTACCGATTTCACATACAAGAGGCCTAAAGTTTTAGGTCACTTTGATGTAGCACAATTGAGTTTGAAGGGCGAACAACATGCTTGCAGCATGACTATCGTGTCAAATGACGACTCAATTATCTCAAAAGACCTGCTAATTGTTAAGATCCGGGTTTTTATTGAAAAATATCGAAAATATCGCCTATTGTCATGCTGCACGCATGTTGTTTTCCTTACAAACTCAAGTGTGCGACATAAAATTTTAGACCATTTGTACGTGAAATCGCTACGATGACGATTCAAGTCGTACGCGGAGGGCCTTAACACAACAACAACAAAAAAGACACTTTGCGCTGACACAGTTGCTTATGCTCAGCTGCTGTGAGAACCAAACGAAATTATCCCCATCAAGCTGACCATATTTTGCGGGATTCTCTGCTGAAACCTCAAACCAAAGTGGAAAATATTATTTTTGACCCATTTCTGGATCGGCGCAGTGTCTAATAAAGATTAATTTTGGAAATCAAATCCAAGAAAAGAAATAAATCAAAGGTCAAGCCGATAAAATGTCACAAGAAATCTAATCTAATCTAATCGAACCTTCAGCAGAATGTTAGAGCTTTTCTTGCCTTGGTGGAAACAGTATAAGCAGACAGAACTTTTGGAACCTCTATATCAGGGTAGCGCAGACCAAGGCATACTTAACTAGGTAGCCGAACTTCTTAGACTTCTTAGATGTCAGTCTGTGAACAACAGTTACGAGCGACGCATCTCCGCGGACAAATTTTTTGTGTTCTGCTTCTTAGTTCGCTCTCTCGCTCTCTTTTGTATTTTTATAAGAAGTTGTGAGAGAGCGAGTGCGGCTACCTAGTTAAGTATACATTGGCGCAGACCTTCTAGAAATTGCGAGAGGTACACTGCGACGTTCAAACTTTGGGGGTTTAGGTTCTCACTGAACAGGTCGATGAACCTAGGTTTCAGGTAAATTTTTATAAATAATTTAATTCTACATAAACATTTATAGTAAATTTTTGACTGCTGCGTATCCCTGGTTATTATAGAGAGAGCATTCCACAGCAATAACAGAAAGCAACCGTAGCACAGCTGGTAATTGCAAAATGTCTGTGCACTTTGTACTGGGCAGCCGTAACAAAAAAAACAACAGCAACAACAACGGTGCATATAATTGAACCAAAGACAACAACAACAAAACTCATCTTTGTCTGTGCTGTGCTTGCTCCACTTCAAAAAACAATGCGCAATCTCTGCAGCATCCATCTCAATATTCCCTCCCTTCCCCCCCAGCTAGAAAAAGAAGTCAACATTTGTAAATTACAATTTTTTGTTTTTGTTTTTAGCTTTTTCTCTGCAAAGCAGAAAGATTGAAGTTGTGTTTTGTTTTTCCCATTGATGGTTGTTTTTTGACTATATGGCTATCCTGCTTGCACTCTTTGCCCATATACTGCATTTTATGTACGTATGCAAGCCTATGCTTATGCAGCTTATGCTGAGTTCTGCTGCACCGAAGCCAAAGCTGTTTGACTGCATTCCATTAAAACTTTCTCACAGTCTCGACTAGCTACGAGAGCGCTGCAACAACACCCCCCCGGCAGCCCCCCTGCTGCTTGATGGTCGTGTCATGAGTTGGGGAACTGCTGGTTGTGTGTGTGTGTGCAATTGTTTGGCGAGTTTGGCTGGTTTGTGGTTGGGCGACTGGATATTTGGACTTTGTACTTTTGTGAAAAAAAAGGAAAAAAAAACGGTTTACAATCTCTTTGGGGAAAAAAAGAGACCACCAAAGAAAACTGTGCTTAAAAAGGCTCCCAGGGTTTTTGCTTTAGTTATTAAAGCTCTCGCATACTAATGCACTCACTCAGATTAGGTACGCCTGACACACTAAACACTAAAAAAAAATAATTGGATGAAATTATGGAATATTATTTACTTTTAAGATCGTACGTAAATGTAGTATTCAGAATTCGAAATAAAACTTTTTAAGAATCGCTATTTTTTTTTTTTATTTGGAGTCTTAAAGGACCTATATTGTTTTTGAACCGAACCTGATAAGGCTGGACTTGGAGCTGTTTCAGGTTCAGCCTTTGATTCACAGTTAAATAAAAGTACAAATTTTAATTTGCAGCCAAGAATTGAAATATAAATTATTTTAATATTATTTTCTATCATTTTTGAATCATCAATTTGCAAAACCTTCGAAAATAATGGGGCTGGCGAAGGTTTTTCGAATGATAGTGACTAAAACGATCGAGTTTAAGTGGATAAATCGCACAGAAAATAAGTCTTCTCAAGCTCAGTTTTTGTCAGCAAAGTTATGACCCAAAAAACTGGTGCGGCTCGTGTTTTTTTGGGTCCCCCACAGGAACCGAACCTTTCAAATATATATAATTCAAAAAGGGTATCCGTTGTATACAAAACAAACCATCATTCAAGGGGGTATTCTCACATGCTCGATTGGCTTGCTTAATATTATGAACGGAATGTTTTTTTTTTTTGTAAAGAATCGGTTGATTTGATAATCGCAGATCGAAATTATACTGCGATCTGGAATAAGGTCAAACATGGATATAGGTCGCTGTCAAGTTACTGATTAGGTCAAATCTGTTAACCCACAGTTAAGTACACAGAGCTGAAAGTCATCTGTTGAAGTCACAGTTAAGCTTACTAGCTTAAGTCACAGTCTAAGTCACAGTCCTAACGCTTCACTGCCAAGTCAAACGTGCCAAATGTTCTTGACTGTCAACTTACACTGTTCAAGTCAACGTGTCAAGCTCATCTGTCAAGTCCACTGTTCCTAAGTTTACTGCTCAAGTACGCTGTAAATAGTCAGGCTGCCTTCCACCCTCTTTGCAGCCCTAGCATTTCCGACCCTTTTCAAACTAGCTCTCTTTTTCTCACACCTGCTCACATGGAAACAACAACACAAAATACTCATGACGTCATCGTCACGTGACGCTGAAATCAAATTTTACTCCTACTTAAATCTTCAGTACCGAAATAAAAGATGTTTCACATCAAACATTTTTCTGGTTCGATATGAGGGCTGTTCAAAAAGTTCTCGGCCGTCAAAGTGGGGGTTCCAAAAAAAAAAAGGTATAGTACAGTCCAGGTTTTCTGAAATGAAAAGTAAAAACGTTGTTATAATCAGTATAAATGTCAAAAAATTTTGTGATTTTTTTTTGACAAAATGGCAGCCATTGAAAAATGAAAACTCGATTTTGGACCCTTTTTTTTGTAGTTAAGTGTAAAAAAAAATAGTAAAATTTTTTTAAAAATTATGATTGAGGGTCAGACCAGACTGGTGACAATTCTACGTCGATTTAACTTAGTTTCATCAAAATCGGTTCAGTGTAACTTTCGTAAGGTAAGGTTCGAGATAAATGCGTTCAAGAAACTAGAGGCAAATGTCGGTCAACTATGTAAATTGTTAACTTAGGTTCAATAAGTACAGTAACCGGTCGGCGAACCGAACCTCAAACTTTACAACGGGCTCAAACCTCCGGACCGATCATTGATCAAAATTTTACAGCCCTGGTTATGACTATCTTAAACCCACGTTAGACGCTCGTTTCTAAACATGTAAGCGAATATTTGGCGATTCTTTTGGTTTAAGCTCGTTTTTTAGTGGCTAGAGTCAGTTATTTTGGCGGTCTTTGAATATTGTAATAAGATAAGGTTCGTTTTTGAGCTCGTTGGCAAACATTTAGCGAAGGTTTGTCAAATGTTTGTTTTTAGTTTTCCAATTTTAGTCCAAAAATGATGTACGAAAATCATAAAATTATTTTTATGTTTATTTTCTCCCTGTGAAAACTTTATTTATACCTTATTCAATTGTCTTTACATTATTTTATATAATTATCAATCAATTGCAAACCCACTAATTATGTCGCTGGCGAGAGTTTCTCCCAATGAAAACGAACAAAACTATCGAAAATAAGTCGAAAACTATCTTAAACGCCCGTTAAACGTTCGTTTTTAAAAACGTGGGCGAATATTTAGCGATTGTTGTTTTGTCAAAATCTTAAACGCCCGTAAAACGTTCATTTTTAAAAACGTGGGCGAATATTTAGCGATTCTTGTTTTGTCAAAGTTAGCTTTTTGTTCGCCAAAGTCTCGTTTTTAGTTCACGTTGAATATTGTAAACAAAATGGCTCGATTTCAAGTTTTGTTTTTTGAATATTCAGTGAGTTTGGTTAATTTTTAGAATTTAAAAAATTTTTTTTTTAAATTTTTCAATGATTCAAATTGTTTCAGATTTAAAATTAATTTTTTATTTTTAAAGGTTCTATTTAACTTTTTTGAACAATTCCAAATCCAAAAAATCGTTTATTTTTATAGGTTTTATTTTAAACAATTCCAAATCCAAAAAAAATGTTCTCTTGAAAGTGTCACGGTCGCCACTTTTTTTAATTTTTTGATTTACCATTTTTAGACACAAACTAATGTACAAAAAAAATCGTATATTTCTCCCAGTGTAAACTTTATTTATATCTCGAGTCAATTGTTGTTTCACCATTTCTGGTTTTAAGTTTGTTTTGTCATGCAAATATTCTAAGCAATTTAGTATGACTCAACACATTATTCTTATCATTAGTTGTTGTTGACGTCGTCTAGCTGGCGCCCACGCGCACCCACTTGCCACCACCACCCACCCACTGGCTGACTTGACTGTCTGCGTGTGTGAGTGTGTGTGTGTGCGCCCAGCTGTCTTGCTTTATGGCTCGATTCGGCGCACTGACTCTTCCACTGACGGTTGTAACATGGCGCGTACTCTACGCTACGTTTATTTGCCACACAACAGGGGAAAAAACTACCCTCAACCATTAAACAGTAGGCTGTGCGAGCGAGATGACGCCAGTGTATGACCAGTTAAGGGCGCTTAAAGTTCGTTGATGCTGCTGCTGCTGCATCTTCAGTCTCAGTTTCTTGAACTGCGTTTCAGTTTTTCTCGGTCTGCATATTGTACACACACACACACACCCAAAACAAAGTTTAAAAGTGCAAAAATAATCATCATAAATTTAAGGTATTTTTTTTTATGCCTTGATAAAATATTGATTGAGCGATATCAAAGCTGGCTGTTTTTTTTTAGGAATTGTTAAAAATACTACTAGATAAGTGGTTGAGGGTTGAGTCTACTGATAAAAAAAAATCAATTTTTTCAGTAAAATAGACACATTTTTTCTTTATGGCAGGCATTCAGTGTAGTTCGCTTGCTCAAGGCATTTCGTTTTAGGTTGTGAAAAATCGATTGATGGAAAAATAGAGGTAAAAAGAAAACTTAAAGAGGGGTGAAATATTAAAAACTAGCTTTATTTTGCTTGGTCAGTTGAGACATCAGATAAAAAAGTGCAACAAACTCAATCACAGACTCGTTGCTTAAGACAACCAAATCTCATCAGACTCCTTCTTGCCGGTGTAAGACTGCACTAATGTATGTCCGTTTGCCCTTTTTATATCGAAAAAGTCCAGAACAACGACTTGAGAATTGTAAAATCGCCCTTAGTATCGTTTTCATTTCTATTTTGGAACAGAGTTTGACTTTGTTGATTGGGGCATATTTATATGAGCTGGAAAGCACACGCTTCTCATGGGTTTATACAACTTTCTCATATTATATTTATACATTTCGCATCTTCTATATAGTGTTTACGTAAACTTACAAGTAGCAGTGTAAATTGTGAACTTATCTGACACATTGCAGCTATCTTGAAGAAAAAAATTAGGCACTAAATTGTAAATTTATCTGACACATAGCGGCTATCTAGAATATGAGAAATCCTCCCTTAGAGTATTAATTTATAGGATCTGAGTAATTAAATTTGACTAGGAAAGTCTCTCTAATATTACTTGAGAGTTTTCATTCATTTACCAAAAATGCAAGTAAAACATATTTCATCCGTTTTTTTTTTTTTAATATTCAACTGACGAGCTATTAAAAACTTATGTGAGCCAACTTCATTATAAAAACAAGAAAAAAAGTCGGTCAAGCCCGACTATAACATACTCTGTACCCTTAACTTCTCAGCTCGCATTTGCTCACGAGTTATACGCGCTCATCTCTAAGTTTCACTCTCTCTCTCTCTCTCTCTCTCTCACTAAGATTGACGTTCAATAGAATGCTGCGGTGGTGGGTGGGGTGGTGCTGGGTGTTTATTGGCCGTTTTTTGCTCATAACTTGAGTATCGTTCATCCGATCTTTATCATTTCTTCAGCAAATCGATAAATAATTTTATTTACAAGGTATCTCTAGAAGGTACGAACGATCTATCTTCAAAACTGTAGGAGATATGACGTTTTTTCCAAATTGCGGGGGCGGGAGGGGGCGTGGCAAAAATTGAAAATAAACTTGATCTGCCTGCAAGTATAAGAAATATATGCCCCATACATGTCAAACCTCTATCTCTTACCATCTCTGAGATCTCTTCGTTCATACGGACGGACGGACGGACGGACGGACGGACGGACGGACGGACGGACGGACGGACAGACGGACATGGCTATATCGACTCGGCTGTTGATGCTGATCAAGAATATATATACTTTATAGGGTCGGAAATGATTCCTTCTCCCTGTTACATACTTTTGCACAAACTTAATATACTCTATGTACCTTCGGTACAGAGTATAAAAACGAATAACAATCATTGAATTAGTGATTTGGCTGGCTCTAGGTCCGAAAAAGTGTTTGTTCACAACTGTAAACAACTTATGCATTGTACAATTGAATACATTTTTCCTCCTAATACGTAACTAGGTCTGACTTAAATAACTATTAGACGAATTAAAAAATACCTTATTATTCCAACTCTTGGAAAAAAAAACAATAATTTAACACGAAAACCACAGCTTAAACTTTTATATCTTCAAATAAGCACCATTTTCTTTTCAAATAACATACAAGTTCTATAATTTTAGAAACCTAACATATTCTACAAGAAAGTTGCGATTTTTTTTTACGACGTGTGGAGTTCTTTGATAATTGTGTATGGAAGCGATTCTTAGTTTTAATGAATCCATAGCATATCATATTTAATTTTTGATAACGTCCACGTTCGCCATATTTACTCTAGTTTTTTATCAAAAAGTTTAGTACAATTTTACAAAAATAGGATGTTTTATAATTTGAATTGATTTTTTTGTGAACTTTTGCAAATTTTTTTTATTTTAATTTTTGTATCCAGCACTTTAATGATATTGTAGTATGTTTTATTGAATATATATTATTTGTGAAATAAATTCAAAATTCTGAAAAAATTCTATTTTGATAAAGTGTGTCACGGTCGCCACTTTAAATTTTAGTTTCCATCAAAATGTTCATTTAAAAAATCTCATAATTTGACGAAAACTGATAATATTCTAGGAAATTTGGTTGTTTTGTTATTTTACTAGAATTTTGGGAATTATAATTATTGATTATTTGTGAAATCAATTCTACTTTGATAAAGTGTGTCACGGTCGCCACTTTAAATTTCAGTTTCCATCAAAATGTTCATAAAAAAACTCATAATATTACGAAAACTCATAATATAATAGGAAATTCATGTTTTGTTATTTTACTAGAATTTTGGGAATTATAAAATTTCAAAATTTATTTTTTTTAATTTAGATTTGATTTTTTGAGATTTTTTATAAATTTATAAATCCAAATATCATAAATTATCTATATACATATTTGATGTAAAATTTGATGTTAATTTACAGGTAATATTACATTTTTTAAAAACCATTTCAAGTTCAAAAAAAATACTGCTTTTGAAAAGTGTCACGGTCGCCACTTTAAATTTTAGTTTCCATCCAAATGCTCATGAAAAATGCTTGTAAAATTACAAAAACTAAACAAGTTGTGCTAAATAAGTTGTTTGTTGCGAATTTTTGGAATCACGTTCTCTATCCATATAATTTATGACATGTTAATTTATTTTTTTTTAAACAATTCTAAATTATGAGAAAAAAAATTCTTCCTATTAGAGGATATATTTAATTTTTAAAAGTATCTACAAATTTTACAGAAAATCTTTATCGAAAATTGTTACGGTCGCTACTTTATCTTTTGGTTTTCATTAAGAAATGTTATAAAATTAATAAAAGATCAAATATTCTACCTAATTAAACTGTTTTAGTATTTTACATGAATTTTTGGAAGCTTGTAATATTTGTCAATTTTTTTTTTGTATATTTTTTTGTAAATTTTTTTTGTTTTGTAAATTTAAAAAAAATTTTTTTTGTAAATTTTGTTGTTTTTTTTGTAAATTTTTTTTATTTAGTTTTTGTAAATTTTTTTTTTTAATTTATTTTTTTTTAAATTATTTTTATTTATTTTTTGTAAATTTTTTTTTGTAAATTTTGTTTATTTTTTGTAAATTTGATATTTTTTTGTAAATTTTGTTTTTTTTTTGTAAATTTTGTTTTTTTTTTGTAAATTTTGTTTTGAAATGTTTCAGATATTTTTAAACCGGCTCTATATAACTTAGAAAAGAAAAAAATTGTTTATAACATTTCCAAATTAAAAAAAAGTTTGTTTAAAAAAAGTCGTCACGGTCGCCACAAAAATATCTTAAAAAAAAAAGCTCATAATGTTTTAAAAACAAAACAAATTGGCTAAATTTTCTATCTATATCTTTAAATATTTAGAAAATTTGTACGTTTTTGAAGAAAAAGAACAGGTTCTATTTGATAAGAGCCGCTTTAAAGAATTTTGACACTTTGACACCGACTATTTAGATATATGATGAGTGTAAAGGCATCTTAGGTTTTTTAAATATTTGGAAATATTTGATTTGCTATTACACTATCGTCAGAGAGTCTCTTTAGAGATATATAAAGGTAGTTTAAGTAAATTTTTTGTAAAAATTTGTGCCATAATTTTATAGTTACTTTAAATTATAAGGTTATACAGCATGTCTCTATGACATTCTTAATAGTTGTTATGTTAAATTAAATGTTTTTCAAAACATTTCCACATACTAGAATATGTCACGGTCGCCAACCCGGCATTTGTTTGTTCTCAACCCTTTTGGAATGCCGCCATTCTCTCTATCTGTTCAACAACCAGTTACTTATCAGCAGTTCCTACTAGAAGCAGCTAGTCGTTTTTAGTACCATTCCGAGCACAGTACTTTACAGAATTTATAAAATTGTTGTGTTCTGTTTTGCTCTGCTGCTGCTGTTCACAAATGTCAAGTGTGTCGTGTGCACTTGACGCATTTACCTTATGTCTCTGATAACACTTTATCATCGTTTAAGTAATTAAAAATGATAACGAAATCTTTTACTAATATCATATTTTCCTTTCTTTCTTTCTCATTGCAGTTTCATTCAGTAGGCGAAACAGACGTAACTACATTGATTAAAAAGCGAGCAGCCGCAACTACAACATGGCCACAAATATAGCAGCCAAACCTAGGTACCTACCCTACGTACTCGCATCCACAACAACAACAGCAGCTCTGGATCAGGTGGATAATAGCACAAATGCAACACTGATCTTCAAGAGTCATCACTTTGTCAACAGAATGAACGATAAATACCATCGTGAGGATGAGCGACTGAAAACCTTTGAGAATTGGCCATATACGTGGCTGGATAAACATCAGCTGGCCCAAACGGGCATGTTCTTTACGAATGAGGACGATAAGGTCAAGTGTTATTTCTGTGAGGTGGAGATCGGTCGCTGGGAGCGTGAGGATCAACCTGTACCTGAGCATTTACGCTGGTCGCCCAACTGTCCGTTATTGCGACGTCGCACCACCAACAATGTACCCTTGAATAGCGATGCCCTGGATCGTGTCCTGCCGCCCCTAAGCTATGACATTTGCGGAGCCAACGATTCGGCGGTGGAATTGCGTGAGCATGCCTATGCCGAGGGTCGCATCCCCATGTCGCATATCATACAATCGATTGGTGTCAACACTGTCCCCACCAGCACGGCCACCTCGACAGCCACGCAGGCCAATGGCGGAGATGTGGTGCCAGAGCCGTGTCGTCCCATGGCTGCCAGCGGTAATTATTTTCCCGAATATCCCGAGTATGCGGTGGAGACGGCACGCCTGCGCAGCTTCGAGGCCTGGCCGCGTCACATGAAGCAAAAACCTCAGCAGTTGGCCGAGGCGGGTTTCTTCTATACCGGCGTGGGGGATCGTGTGCGCTGCTTCAGCTGTGGTGGTGGTCTCAAGGACTGGGACGAGAACGACGAACCGTGGGAGCAGCATGCCCTGTGGCTAAGAGAGTGCCGTTTTGTCAAGCTGATGAAGGGACAGCTGTATATCGATACAGTGGCCGCCAAACCCACAACAGGCGAACACAAACAAGAGTGCCCCAGCGGCACGGTATCCTTATCCTCGCAGACCAGCGAACCCCCAGCGGGCGGCGATGTCGCCCCCGAAGCTTCAGCTCCTTCGGTGGCCACACGCATCTACGACAAAATTGTGGCCATTGCCAAGGAGGACAACAGCGCATGCAACAACACCGAGGCAAATGCCACCTGCACTGCGGTAGCCAGTGGCTCAAGCATACCCGAGGAGAAGCTATGCAAGATCTGCTATGCCTCCGAATACAACACGGCGTTTTTACCCTGCGGTCATGTGGTGGCCTGCGCCAAATGCGCCTCGTCCGTCACCAAGTGTCCGCTGTGCCGGAAACCCTTCACCGATGTGATGCGTGTATATTTTTCTTAAGCTCTAGCCTAAGTTTAGCCCTAACCGAATGTATTAACATTAACCGTATAGCTAACCATTATCAAATGCGACCTCCTCCCCAACGGTAGCAACGGCCAGCTGCTGGGCAGCCCGTCAGCTGGCCGTTGAAAAGAATCACACCACAGAGAGAACATCAGAGAATTGGGAGAATCCCCGTCGTTGAATACACGCACATTGTACATTTAGCTTCTGCCCTCCCCCCCCCCCCCCCCCCCAAAAAACTCCTGATTAAAAATATAATATTTTTTCGTGAACTGCATAATTTATAATAATAATAAAACGTAATTAATAATATTATATAAATATAGAAGAGAGCTCTCTATCATTGAAATCGTAAACGTGTTTCCTTTTATGGCTGTGGTGGATACTTGGAAGTGGGCGTCATTAGAAAAACCAGATAAACTACAAAGGTGTTTGCCGCCGCTAAGGTGAGCTCATGGCAAAATTGCGTTGCAGTTACAAATATGTCAACCTCTATGATGACTTTCAAACGTGCCTAAGAAGTGCAACTAAAGTTTGGGATGTATTCTAGCTGTGAACCGAACCCGAAAACCACATTTGATGCTTAGTTGTTTTGGATGCACAATTAAAGTACCATGGCCCAAAGGATATACTTCAAAGAACTGCCTAAAGTAGTGGACGCGCTTTAAACACCTGAATGCTGCACTTCGCTGTGATAATAGTCTTAGCTTAATGTGTGTTCGTACTTGTGACGTCCTTTCTAATATTTTGAAAATAAAATCGAATCCCGTGGAGCTGGATGAGCTAAATCCTATGTGTTTAAAAATACTTCTGCCATTGTTGCTAAACCACATTACGCACATCTTCAATACTGCAATCATCACTTCTACTTTCCCTGACTCATGGAAATTGGGCAAGATACTTCCAATCACAAAATCGAAAGACGAGTTTCGGCTAATTTCAATCCTTCCGTTCCTCTCCAAGGCCTTTCAGCAAGAATTCTTTCCCACTAATGCACTCTTGAGCGAGAAACAATCTGGTTTCAAAAGACATAGAAGTTGCACAACAGCACTCCTAAGCATCACTGATGACATACGACAACAAATTGACGAAAACAATATTACACTACTGACGCTTCTAGTTTTTAGCAAAGCCTTTGACACAGTAGATCATAACATATTTTGTGCCAAGCTGGAACATTTATACAATATCTCCTCTACTGCAACCAATCTCATAAAATCCTACTTGTCGAATAGAATGCAAGCAGTTGTCTCCGGAAAGAGAAAGTCGAACATGCTACCTATAGCTCACGGTGTCCCACAAGGCTCAGTACTTAGACCATTTCTGTATATACAGCAGATGGGCGCAAGCGAATGGTCTGACTTTGAATGCCTCTAAATCAAAATGTTTGACTATATATAAAAAATCCATATGCACCAGACAGTTGACTGAGCTTACCATTGGGGGTACACCATTAGAGTATGTTAGCAGCGCTACCAACCTTGGTGTTACTATTAATAATACTCTCACATGGATCGAACACATAGCCAAAGCCACAGGAAAAACATATGGTATGCTCAGGCAGCTGTCATTAACGCACAAGGATATACCTCAAGAACTCAGACTACTAATTGCAAAGTCGTGCCTGATCCCTACTTTATTCTATGGTTTGGAGCTATTTGCGAACAGCGACGCAAGCAGCTTTAATAGATTACGAGTGGCCTTTAATTCCATAGTTAGATATATATTTGAACGCCGCCGTACTGAACACATAACAAGCCTGGCCAACCAAGTGTTCGGCATTAATTTAAAATCCTGGATGAGCCACAGAGTTCTAATATATCTACATAACATAATAATAAAAAGACAGCCACCATATCTGTTTGACAAAGTGCAGTTTGTAACATCCTCACGGACCAAAAATCTCATTTGTCCAAGAACAAGATTTTCGAACTCACTGCTCGCTGCTGGAATGAACTACCTCATGACATTAAGAAAATAAAAAAAGCCACGCAATTTAAAATAGAACTATTTAACCACTTTCAAAGACAAAATACTTAATAAAAAAAATATAAAAATCTTTAATAGGTAAGAAAATTATTGTTAGCTTGTAAGATAGGTTTTATGTATGTATTATTTATTTAACGGAATCACATGTGACTAATGCACTAAATTATAAGAAATTCTTGTAGCATTAGGAAGAGCAAATAAACTAAACTAAATAAACTAAGCTAAAACAAGTCATCTTTCGCTCTGTATCGGAAACGCTCTTCTCTGGCTCGCCAAGCCCTCGATTTTGGGCCCAGTTTGAGAGCATTGAACAGATTGTTGAAAGCTAAACGTTCGATTTTGAAAATTATTGTATTTTTTATTTTCCTTGTGAACCAAAATGAACATAAGTTTATAAGTTCCGTTAAGTACCAGAACCATCACGGAAATTAGTTTAGGTTTAAAAGCGCCAATGCAGAACAACAGAAAATTTCTTTCATCACAGTATTTCACAGATATAGAAAGCCAATGTGTTTCTAATTAAATGAAATTCTGTGACGAAAGGAATTTTCTCGTTCGTTCTGAGTACGGGGCTTAAGGAAGCGCTGTAAATCGAAATAACCATTATCATTTTTTGGATAATTAAATTTTTATTTCCCTAAACAATTCAGTTTTGATTCAGTACTGAACTGTATAAAGTAATACATTTAATCAGCACGGTTGTAAATTTCATTTGTACTGACTCGTTTAGTGCGAGCAAGCTGCTTTTATTTCTAAATTTCTCATCCCTTAATTTCTATTCTTAACTAAGGCAGTATTTGTAAGATAGCTGCGTGTGTATAAATATAAAGATGCATTCGTGAGAGGAATATATGTACATTGCCTCACACGATGCATATTAAGTGGTGGGAACCGGATGACCCGTTCAAGTGGTTCCCATGGTTGATCCTTTTCAAGTGGTGTGTCTGGCTTTGCTGATCGTTGTCACTGCGGCTCACGGTGGCCACTTGAAAAAATTTAATTACATCAAAAAAATTTCTTAAAAGAGCCATTTTCATTAAAAAAGAGTCAAAAAAATGTTCTTCCCCTTACTCATGTTATATTTTTATTTAATACAATAAAAAATATCTCTTTCACAAAATCGTTAAATTATACATTCATTTCATTTCTTGAGTATTATTAAACGTACAAAAAAAACCCAAAAAATATTTCATGTATTAATCAGTTATTGAGGCAATAAAATGTTTAGATTGAGATTTTAATACCAATGGCTTCCTCGAATTTAATTCTATATTGTGTCCAAATTTCAAAACAATCGGATGAGTGGTTACAAAGATAAAACGGTAAAACAAAACAACGTAAGTCTTAAGAAGTCTGAATAAAAATTGGTCTGTAAGTCAAAATACTAAAATAACATCTTGATCTTATCAAGAAGATTGGACGAGTATACTTAAAGAAATAACGCTTCCAATCTGTAATAATTGTCCACTTTATGACCAAATACTTTTTTCACATATTCATTAAGGGACGATTTCTCATCTCCTATAGTAGTAGTAGTAGGCATTTATTTGGGCTTATAATAGGCATGGTAATTTGACGCTAGCCTAAAGCCGTTTTGCTTTAAATATTAATTACATATTTACTTTGTTTACACTTAATTTTGTTATTTAAAATTTATATGTGTTAGGCAACATAAAAAGATAAAAAATTATAGATAACAGTACTACATTTATAAAAGCTCGTGTACAATTTGATCCCTTTATTTTATAGCGTGGCTGAAAGCCAAATTCATCCAGTTCCTTCCATTTAGCACCGTGTGGCATTCATCCTCAGTCAGCCTTATTTTTCCCACGTAGGCCATTCTCAGCTCCTGTAGTATCGGGCATCTGCCCAGAAAGTGTTGTGTGTCTTTACGTTCTCTCAAATTGCACAATGTGAATAACTGTTTTCGTTCTGGTGGTGAGTTCTGTAGCTAAGCTGGAGCATTTCCACTCGAGCCTTAAAAATGTGCAAAATCATATAAGTTCCAATATCATCTTGAAAGTAGTTATTTTCCGCCATGTTGTAACATAACTTTGAGTATGTGTTTCTCGTGTCGCTCTGTCTCGCTTCTGATTCCCATCTTTGCCGAAATGTGCATTCTATACTTTGTATTAGCCGTTTCTGTTGTATTTCCCACTGTTCTGGAAATTCGAGAGTAAGATATGTTCCGAACTCCTGTGCCAAACTTAACCACTGGTGGAAGAGTTGTGCAAGAGTTGTGCTGGTGGAAGAGTAGCAATTATTTTCGGATATCTTCGTTCAGGCATATCGAATATTTTTTTTAAATAATTAAAATGAAGTTGCAGCTTGTGGGCGAATAAGGGTGGCAATCCAGTTTCTAAGTATATCGCATAATTGGGTGTGTTTTGTGAGAGTTGGAAAATCGTTTTTATAAAGAACCTTAGACTGCGTTCAACGTCTTCATACTGAAAACATCCCCATACTTGTGCTGAGTAGCACGTTATCGCCTTAGCGGTCGCCTGGTACATTTTGTATTTGGTGCTAGGATTGACATTTTTTCGGCTTAGGAGAGTGTTCCATCGCTGCTCGGGTGTCTTTCAGTTTCAGTTCAGCGTGTCTGTCAAATTGCATATTACCAGTAAGTGTCACTCCTAAGTATTTGAACGACTTTACTATTTCTAGCGGTGCTCCATTTAGGGTCCATGATTCATTGTTTGCTTGTCTCCCTCGGTACCTTAGAATTCTCGATGTTAATCTTTAAGTTCCAAGTGTCGCAATAATCCTCTGTAGTATTTATCTTGTTTTGCAACTGCACGGGACTTTCTGCTAACATGACCATGTCATCAGCATACATTAGGACTTTAAAAATGTGTCCACCCATATGGATTCCCCCTGAAAGGTTCTCAGCTATGTCATCTACAAAGAGAGCAAAGAGCAGGGGGCTGAGTAGGCATCCCTGCTTCACACCTTGATTCGTCGCGAATTCTTTCGATAGTGCCTGTCCATCCCATACCGTAGTAGTGTTGCCGCTGTATAGACTTCGCAGGACTGCAATCATTTTTGTCGATATACCCTTGCTTACCAACTTATAAAGAAGTTGTTCATCTCCTATATAGCTGCTATTTGACAGATAAACATTGCATTTACTCTGTTATCTTGTTAGACAGACATGTATTCAAAATGGTATATCTTCGCTTAAAAAAATCGTAGAATTGTTTGAGATACTTTATTTGAAAGTTAAAGAGTTCTACTTTTCGATAATATCATAGGGAGTCAAAATAAAATATCGGACTCCAAACTAAACGCGCCTAAACAGCTAACGCGCCTTAAGCTAAAGTTACTAAAAATCTAGACGTGATGGACCATTTCCGAAATCAGATTCGTGTTTAGCAGATGTAAATAATCTAGAATCACTACCAACTCTTCAATTTGCTGAATAAAGTCAAATTTTGGTGTCTTGTGTTGATTTTAAAGTAGATTCTAGTTTCGATCGGATTGAAATTCCGTATTCAAATCTTTAATAATCTTTAATTTCAAGAATACAATTTAAATAACTTTTGATTTCTGGTTTATTCATTAAATTGACTATTTCTTTTGGCTTGAATTGTAGACTTTTAGAGCCTGAGCCAAGGAAAATATTTTGGGAACAACCCACTGCTCAAGCAAGTTCGCGCAACCATCTTGTCTTGGCTATATATTAATTTATCTTCGAAAAACATAGTTTGTTTCATTTATTTAAAAAAGTTGACTCATTAAAAAATGAGAAAATTGGCGAACTTACGAACAAAATTTAGAGTGAACACTTTTAATCTTCTTTATATGTTTCATTTAAGGAATCCGTTGCATTGCAGACCGAATTTTTCTCATTTTTAGTACAATGTTGTCACTTAACTTGATTTGAGCAGATATTGTTCTGTTTTCAAGAACATTTTAAACTCAGATGTTCTTTGTTCATTTGAGTCTTTCAGAAAAACGCCGAAAGATGTTTTGTCTTGACTGGACGTCGAACCCTGGACCTTCTAAACTTAACAAACAACGTTTAGAATGACGCGCTAGCACATTCCTCCATTATCAACTTATGAAGCTAGAGCTGCTACTTAAACTTTTCTGTCTGATGGTTAAATTAAGCACAACTTTACTCATTTCAAAAAAATTTTGAACATTTGGTGTCAAAAATTTTGACTTCTTGTTCTTATTTTAAGTTGAAGGCAACTTGATTTCTAAACAGGTTTTCCCTCTGTGCAGAGTTATTCATTATGAAATAGGTTTGAAATGTTCTAATCGCAAAAAGCTTTCATGTCATTATTATTAGAAGCAATTTTTAGTTCCTAGGAATATAAAGTTTATGTTCTAACAAGCTGGCTAAAATTAATGCTTATGGGGTTTTTTGGGACGTTTTGAAATAGCCGTTAGAAATAGCCGACATAGATGAAATCAATCGATAGAATTACCACCAACCCTTCAATATACTGGAAAAAGGTCTAATTTTGTTGCTTTGTGTAACTTTTGAATTGGAAAATTGATCCTTTATTATCGCATTTTATAGAATTTGTAAAAATGAAAAATATTAAATGGGAAATCGTTTGAGACACCTTTAAATTTCAGAACTCAGTGTCGCCAGTATTATGGATTGAGTGTTTGAGTGTTTAATCAGGTCAGGGTACTTATACTAGAAATTGTAGAAAAGTGTGTGAAAGCTTTTCGCTAAACAGAGTTTGGTGGTTATAAAAATATAAAAAAACAACAAGTGCAAAAAAATTAAATTTGAAATTTTTGGATTCTTTTGAAGTTGGTCACGTGCGACATCGTGAGTGCAACATTTTTTTAAAATATAATTAAGTCTTAATATTAATGTGTATTAATTTAATATAGATGAGCAAAAGCTGTGCTAAAACAAAGAAAGAGAACTGCAAACTATGGAGAGAATCTTTGAAAGAAGATCCGGTGAAATTGAGCAACTTCCGATTAAAATGCAAGGAAAGAATGCAAAAAACTAAACAGAAATGGAAGGAACTGGTGACAATTAATAAAGATTGGGTTGCAGCTCAGAGAGAACGGGATCGTATAGGACAGAGAAACTTAAGAGAGAGGAAAAAAGAAGAAAAATAAATAAATTGTTCTTGCACTCCTTACACATGCAAACAAACGTTGGGAAAAGCAGTAAAAAAAGTCACAGCAGCATTGCCAAGGGAATTGGCTAAAAAACTCTAAAAAACTGAAAATCCTTGATGTCTTGAATAAAAAGTATAAGAAACGAACAAATGAAGAGATAAAATCCAGTGACATACTAAAAAAAGACCAGATAAAAGCAGTTCAAAACTTTTATATGAGCGATAAAGTCTTCTATTTGATGGACAAGTAGTTGCCAAGCGCTTTATGCATCAGCATAAACGGATTCAGTAGCCTATCAGTTGTATAGAATTGAGCTTACAACAGAAGGATTACGAAAGCCCCCTTTTTTAAAAATCGACCAAGACATATCCTATTGACAAACAAATTTCCGCATAACATTTGTGTTTGCAAGTACCATGCTAATTTTGGGTTTTTGTTAGAAGGCTGTGCAAAAGTAATGCCGTCTTTTCCAAGCGATTTCTAAACTTTTTTAAAATCTGCTTGCTGCGATATCCTGGCGATTGCGAAAACTGTGTACGAGACGTAGAACATGGGTTAGTTCCGCTCAAATATCGAGGAAAAATGGATGAAGATGTTAAATGGCAACACTGGCGGAGCATTGAAAACCGAATAAACCTAACATTTATTATTGAACATTTATTATTGCTCAGTTATCTGATCTTATTTATGAACAGACATATTTTGAAGACAAGAGACAAACAGAAATAAAGCCAGCGGAGATTGTTTTGCAAGTAGACTTCGCAGATAAATTATCGCCTTAACACTCAAAATCAGATTCAAAGTGTTAACTTTAATTAGCGCCAAGTTACTATTTTCACTTATGTGGTATGCGATTTTTCGCGAAACGAAATCATTTGCTATCGTTAGTGACAAATTAACCCACAACGAAGACGAACGTCTGCTGTTTTTTAACGAAACTCATTCAGCAAAATTCAAAGTCAGTATGGAAGTTTTTTGTAGATCTTACATTTATGTTCGCCTCACCTGGAAGCACAGCTCGGCAGTTTAAAAACAAATTTATCGCCTCAAGTCTTGTTCATTTTGTAAGAGAATTTAGTTTAATTTAATTTTTATTTCGGTATCATCCCAATGCTACAGGTACATAAGCACTGATAAATTTAGTGCATCGGTCACAAAAACAGAGAAGATCACAGAATAGATAATAAAAATACAAAATATATAAAAAAAAGAATGAAATTTAAAAATGAAATTTAAACTACTTAAAATATAATCCTAAAAAAAATAATGCAATACTAAACTTATCCAAAACGTTTATAAAATCTATGTTTGTCTTTTGAAAGATGATTGGTTAACTCAGATTATTCCAGTAAGCGGGCAGATCCAATCGAAAGTGTTTTTTTCAGCTGGCCAAGGTTTACACGTTGGCAAACTGATGTCTTTCGTTCGTGTCTGACACAGCAAGCTGTATATTTTGAAATAAATAGTCAGGCTCTTTTGTCCTTACGAGATCTTATGGACTCGTAATAAAGTACGGACGTCTGATCCACTGATCTCTAAATCTAGGCCAAGAATTTGTTTAGCAAGGTGTGAGACTATGGTCTCTACCACCAAGATTAAAAACATATCTTACCATTGAATTAAAGGCCACCTTTAGCCTTTTCATACTGCTTGCGTCACTTAGCACCAAATATTTCCACACCATAAAATAGAGTCGGGGGATGAGACATGTTTTGGCCACCAAAAGCCTTAGATGAGAAGTAGGAATGAGTTTTTCGAGTAAGCGACAGCTGCCTGCAGCGACTAGTCCTTCTGATTTTCCCATGTTTTCCCAGACACTTTCGTAAAGTGCCTCGCTCCACGTTAGGGTATTATTAAATTGGATTCCCAGGTTAGTGGTATCCTTAGCATATTCCAGTGGAACATTGTTTATTGGTAAGTTTAGGGAGATCACAATACACTAATAAGCCATCTTGTAAATTACCAAACATTTCGACATTTTAGGATTTAGCCCCAATCCATTTGGCTCTCAGCCCATTCGCCAATTTCCACAAGATCCCTGTCACAGCTCTCTAACACACTCCTAGGATATTTCACGTAGCTTTCCATAAAAGTTGTACATCATCTGGGGCATACAAATGGACATCTCCACAGCCTATCAGACAGTCAGGCAAAGACTGCGGTTCATATACACATAGAAGTGTAAGGGACCAAGCACTGGCCAACCTTGAGGCACACCGCCAGAGTCAGAGCTGTAAGAAACATGACATACAAGACCCCGAGACCACTGCGTGCTTCCTGTCCCGCAAATACCCACTTAATTAGACGCGTTGCAGTCTGAGGAAAAATTTTTAGAGATTTTTTTAAGCTTGGTACTTAAGATATCGTGGTCAACTGTCAACTCAATCAAGACCTGCCTTGCCGAAATTCCAGAAAGGCTAACTAATGTAACAATTTCTATTGGTCCGTCTGCCTTCGGCATAACTTCTACTATCTTTAAAATAGCTGTCGTGCATCTTCTAAACTTTTGATAACCAGATTGGAGTTGGCTTAACAAAGAATTGGTTGAGAGAAATGTCTGAATCTGTTTGGCCATTAGTTGTTCAAAGAAACTTCGTGCCAAAAAAGGAACAATAGAGAGATTGGTCTAGACCTCGTTTTTATTTTTTGGGATGGGGTAGAGTCTTAGCAACTCTCCAACAATCAGGAAATACAGAGGTTGTGAAAATCGTAATTAAATATATAGGTGAGAAGGTTAAGAATTTTGGATTTACTTTGCCTCCCGTATTTGATTTCACTTTTAGGACACATTCAAGAACATCATCTGATTTGTTGTTCTCGCATTACAAAATTTAGTCTTGAAATATTCACATTTGGCAGAGCATAACGCTTTTGTAACTTTTGTTCGTAGAGACTTAAACTCCCGAAGTAGATACTCCGTTTTGTAGCGTTTCCATCTTTTATATGCAGCGTCTCGCAACTTGATTTGATATTTAATGTCTAAGCTGAACCACGAATTTTGTGTTGGCTGAATAATTTTACTTTTTAGTGAAACGCATTTATCGAACAGAAGCTCAATGTTTGTATTCAATACATAAATTTGTTCGTTGGCGGTTGTGAAATTGTATATATTTCTTCAGTAACAATGGTTGAATTCAATCTGTAAGCTTTCGTAGTCAATTGATCTAAAATCTCTAAACCTAATTAAAGTGTCAGAATAATCAAGAGGAAGTTCATATGTCAAGTGTATCAAATCGTGTTTGGAGAAGGCCGGATCGGATCACTTAAAAAAAATATGTCTAGTAAAGTACTATTTGAGTTTCTGAAGTGGGTGGGTTCCGATTCGTTGGCTATATACTATATACTATAGTTTTAAATTCGTTTAAAATGTGCTTCTCGCGAAGCATATTGCTATTAAGGTCACCGGTTATTATTATATTAGAATAATTTAGGGAGAGTTCGGTAATTTCATTAATTTGTGTGCAATTACATGGAATGGAACTACTTCGTAACTTCACATGGGAAAGGTGCCGTCGAGGGAGTAGGAGCAGTCTTAAAACGAAAAGTTTGGCAAATAACGAAATCAAAAAATGTCGTTTTAAATGATGCGATTTCGTTTTATACATGTGCACAAAATAACATAAGCGGTCTCCAAATTTTCTACGTCTCTTTACAGGAAATTGAAGGATTTTCACTTCAACTAGTACATAAATGGAAGGATGTTTCAAGTATCCCTACTATCCATAAACTATACAGCTTTTCCTGTGACGGTCACCAATTTAAGACAGCTCAGACCAGATTTTCTTTCAAGAAAAATATTTAAATAAACTTACAACTCTTTCCTATTTGTTCTTAAAATTTATCTAAACAATATTTTAATTACTAAATAATTCTGAAAATAAATAACATATAAATAATTACCTAAAAAAAACCATGGTGGAAAAATATGTCGCGTTCGCAATGTCACGTATCGAATCATATTTTATTTTGAAATAAAAAAAATTAAGAAAATTTGTCGATCAAATGAATTTTAATATACATTAAAATTATTGAACAACATTTTAAAACCATCCGCACTACATACATAGTTTTGGCAGATTTCGCTGAGTTTTGCCGTTTTTTGTCGCGTGCGAATCGCTTTTTGATTGGCTATATCTTGGAACCAGCACTAGGTATGCTCTCTACTTTACCACTAATTAAAGAGCTTCGAAAATGCTATAAGTTAAAGTAACAGAAGAAAATAAAAATGTTTTAGTTTGACTTTTATTTGACTTTAATGCGTACGATGGTCGCTTTCGACATCATGGATATACCCATATGTATTTCTAACTTATCTTAAATAAATTACTATTTAAATGACTTAATTAAAAGTGCGCCATGGTTAACATTAGACTGTCCCCCTTCTAATTCACATTAGTGCAAACCAATTGTCTTACAGCCACCTGTGTATATATTTACAAAATTGATATAAACAAAAGAAAACTGCAAGTAAAACGTTAATTTTACTGAAACTTATCGTTCATTGCCTTACCTTTCACTTGCATTATAGTCTGTTAGATATTATATATGTACATACGATCCTGGTCAGACAAAGACTTTTAAATAATTGCCCTCTTGCACGTTCCCTGACGCCTCTTTGTCGTGACTGAGAGTGGCTGCAAAATGTGTTCTTATCAGTTCAGTGTTTGATATGGCGGGGAATTAATCATGGCCCACGCCTAAGCAAAGTGCATTCAACTGCAACTGAAAACCTGAATGAAATAACACAAATCTCTGACTCTTTTTTCTGAATGTTGCCAAGCCAAACTATAACTTTCCTGGGTTGGCCAATTAGTAATTACATCAGCTGCTGGGAAATATTTTAGATTTGTAGAAAAATGTCATTCCATTCAATTGCACACGCGCCAGATAACCGACTTGTGTGTGTGTGTGTGTGGCGAAACCGGCTTGAGTAACCATTTGAATAAGTATTTCCAGGGAATTTACGTTAATAAGTGAAACATTTGTCATCATATTCATAAGGAATGTTCTAATTCAATAAAGAACTAAGTAGTTGCAGTTGCTTGGTTTCAGTTTCCGTTTGATTGAAAAGTCATGGCCGAGCTTCTATTGCATGTTTACTTTTAATTATAAAGCTCAGACCGGACGAAGGTATTTACTGGGAATTATTTGTAATCACAAACCGCATTTAAATTGATAGGTATACTATATTTAGCAAATGGTAGCTCCTCCATAAATCATGCATCGCATGACAAATTAGCCAAGTTTCAAATATCTAACGGCCAGCCGGTATGGGTGTTGTGGCATTTGCTTAAGCGGTTTGTGTCTTTACTTTGGCGAGATCGCTTGTGCTGCCAACTTGGTCAAAAATGATACCATACACCATATTGTGGTTGCGTTCAGCAGAACTCTTGGTATTTTAGTCACTTGTGAAAATATTTTTACAAATTTAAGTTTACTAAAAAATTAAGAAAATATTGATTTGGAAATAACTTAATTTAGGAAAAATATTAAATATTTTCAGTTTTGGAGTTTGGATTTTAAATAGTTGCGTTTTTCTTAATTTAGGCGCTATATAAATTTGATTTGATATTGAAAAACATTTGATTTTGAGTGTTATTAAGATGTTATCATATGCAAAGTTAAAGCCTGTTAAAACCGGAAAACAAGATTTAAATTTATGGGAATACAACTAGATTCCCACCCCAAATTTGCATAACAGTTTTTCAAAAGGCAACTTGAAGATCATGATTACCTCTGCTGCTGTTAGTTTGCGTTTCTGAATGCAAAGCATACGAAATTCCCTTTCAACAAAGCATCTCCCTATAAAATGTTGATAATTTCTACATCCTTGCTGTTATATAGTTAACACATACTTCTTGGACAGATGCCCTCTCACCATC
>JBAMBO010004026.1:0-232089 GCA_037044535.1 Lordiphosa magnipectinata
TGTAGAATCCAAATCGGCTAACTTTTCGCGATTCTATACGCTTCCGAACGTTACGTTATTTTCGATGCGTGACGAGTAAACGATGCGGCACGCTCGACGCTCACGATCGGAGTTCACACCTGAGCCAGGAAGGGACACCTCCCCCTTATTAACGGTCACAATACAGAACTAGATGTACCACTACAACTAACCCAACCATTAAAAGAAGGGCTTAATCCCGAAACGAATTTCGGTTCCGGTATGTACCGAAATTAATGTTTCGGTTAAAGGTTCTATTTCGGTTTTCAATTAATTTCGGTTTTCGGTTTCGATACGGTACCCGGATTTTTATTTCGGTATACCGGTACGTACAAGTATAAGTATTACTTATTTTTAATATTGGAAAAATTAAATTCTGAAATAAATCTAAATCACTTTATTCCGACTTTAAAACGACTCAAAATTGAACATAAAGTGAATGGTTTCACATTGAAAGTCAAATTATATCATATTCCATTATATATTCATTATATACTCATATATATATATTATATTACTAGTTTTCGAATTTAACTTCGAACTATTAAGCATTCTTGTAATTGCATTAAATGTGATTGAGTCTATGCAACTTCATAGCTGATTCATTTTAAATTTTACGCCAGAGAAAAGGGTCGGCTTTTCCTTTTGCTAGCATAGTTAATAAAATTAACATAATTGTCACTTAGAATACTAGAAGTAATAGTCATTATAGTGCCTTCGCCTCCAGTGCGATAACGGTAAGCGCGGATCACCCATCGGCCATCAGTGTAATAGGAGCTGGACCAACCCAGACGGCTGGTCATTCTCATCGAGTTGCTCCACCTTGACCTTGATCAGCGTATCCATGGCATTATCTTCGCTATTATTTATGTCCAAATCATTGTGAAAAAATAGGGGAAAGCTAACTTCGGCTCGACCGAAGTTTATTTACCCTTGCAGCTTGTTTAATTTATATAAATTAAGGTTTTAAATGTTTTTCGTCGAACATTCTTAGCTGAGTTCTTTTCCAAACTCAGCAGTAGATGGAGCCACTACTTTGATCATTTGCTTGCCAGTTTGTTATATGGCAGCTATACGATATATTCATCAGATTTGGATCAAACTCGTCAAAATTGTGTGGAAACCGATAATATTCATAAATGAAAATCTTAAAGACGCTACAATTGAAAACAAAAAAGTTTTTCGCACTAAAACTAGTTTTTGACCGATCGTTCCTATGGCAACTATTTGCTATAGTCATCCGATCCGGCCGGTTCCGACAAATGTGCAGCGTATTTGTACCAAAAGACTTCGTGCAAAGTTTGGTTACGATAGCTTTTAAACTGATGGAGGAGATAGCATAGAAACAGACGGACGGACAGACGGGCATGGCTATATCAACTCAGCTCGTCATGCTGGTCAAGAATATACATACTTTGTGTGGTCGGAGATGCTTTCTTCTATGCGTTACAATCATCTGGACAATTTTTATATACCCTCTACAAGGGTATAAAAATTATATGCATACATTTTACAAGCTGGTCTAACTGTTCCAAAACAGGAGAATTGTCACTTTTAGTATCTTTGTATTGGCAGTTCCTTGGTTAAGGTGTATACTAAGACTAAGACTTGATAGTTTGATTATCATAAAGGTCGTAAAGGTTGATTCATTAAATTTTAATTATTCTGCGTGTACACTGCGGCACTCGAGACACATTCAGTGTCACAGCGCAATGACACACTCCAAGACATAGTGTACACCCAACATTAGTCACCGTTGTAGTACAGTCACAGTTTTCGGTTCGCCTCTAAGTCACGATTGTGACCTTATTGGTTATCGATAACAGTCAACTTGCTGCTGCATTATTATTATTATTGTTTTTCGCTGTCGGCAGATATAAATAAGAAAAAAAGGAGCTTCACATCATATAAATAACTACTCAACACACTGGTCAATTCCAGCCAAATTGGTTGTGGCAATTTCGTCGTTCAACGTGGGAGGCCAAATAATTCTTTATACTCAAGGGTACAAAGTAACCTAAAACATGAGCAGAAACAGGCGCCAAAATATGTGTAACTTATATACGGAAATTGCTGTGGAAATGCTCGGATTTAAATTTTACGATACGGATGGAATTTTTTATTTAACTAACGCGTCGCATCCGGACGAGCCGTCTTTAAGTGACTTCATTGAGGAAACTGATTCGGAGTCAACAGAGGCGACACCTTCACAAAATGGTCATAAAATGGAATCAGAAGCCAGCACGAGCAGAATCGATACCTCATCCGAAGTCTTAGCCTCTCCACTGCACGGACGCACACCGGCGCCGGCTCTGGCCAAAACTATGGATTACGAGAGCGAAAAGATATGCTGTCAAATCACAAAACGTCTGGAGAAGCCCATGGAAAAACAGAGTGCTGACGACAACATGTTGGAGTATATAAAGGAGGAGAACTAGAAAATAATGGAGGATGCCAAAGAAATGCAAAAGTTTCGTGAATTTCTGGAGGATCGTCTACGACGCATTGACAAGCGACCATTTGAGAAATATGTAAGAACATTTGAATGCGAATAAAATGAAATGATTCCAATTTAATGATTAAGCTAGAAACCAAAAGTTGTTTAAATTAATTTTTTTAAATTAATCCCGACCATTTGACAGTTATTTCATATGTAAATCCCCTTGCTGAGTCCAAAAATGCAGTCAAAAAATTTGTTTAGTGAGGCCACGTTCGAGTAATCGCGAAAAAGCTAGTTTTTTGATTGTTAAGAAAATTAGCTTTAGAAAAATGTGAACATTTTCGATATCGCTTTATTTATTATGAAACTGTGTTTTCATGGAAGGTAATTGAATGCCCCCCATCATTCATTCATACACCACTTCTCAATCTAGTGCTTGACTTCAAAGTTATAAGTGTTTTTATCGGGAACTTTGTATTAAATCTATCACTTTTAAAAAAGAGGGCTGAGTTTTAGGTGCGATTTCACCACGAAAAAAAACTGTGTAGAATTTATTTTATTGCTGGTCACCAAAGACTCATTTATTAAAAATACAACGCCACATATTTCATTAAAATCCACCCAAGAATATAGAAATAATTGGCATTTAAGTAAAAAATTCAAACTTACATGTTCAGTCAAATTGACTTAGGGCCGATTTCTCTTCTTCCAGATAGCTGCTATGTGTCAGATAAGCTCACAATTTACTCTGCTATTTCTAAGTTTATGTGACTTATAGCTCTATGTAGAAGATGAGAAATCGACCCTTAGTTTGATTGTTTTGTTGCTCGTCGTAGGAGGCATAGTTAACATTCAAACTATTCTATTTAAGGGCTACGATGACCTGACAAATTTATTTTGTACCTGATTCAGTTTTTTGTGATTGACTGAGGGTGAAAAATGAGTGCAAGACGTCAAATTTAATGCAAAAACTATCCAAATAAATTGAGTAACGCTTGCGGGCATTATATATTTTCGACTCCGCTAACAATTTCAACGACATTGCATAAGCATATCGCGAATATATTGGATATTTCCCTAAAAGTGTTTATAAGTATTGATTGTGTGTCTTGTGTAATACATGTAGAATTTAACAATTTGGATGTCTATATGAATATATACGTTGGTTATTGAATATTTTGGTTTCATAGCTACATGTACAGATTGCTAGTTTTGCTTGACAACAGTAAAATGCCGTGGTAGTTTTCGAAATGTTTTATATCCAAAAGTGGTTTCGTTCATGAAACCGATTCCACTTACATCTTCGTTAGCCCGTCCTGTTTGCCCAAGGAACTCAATAATACTTCAATCCTGTTGACACAGTTGGCTCTTAACGATTGAATAAGAGAACTTGATCTATCCAAGAAAAAGTCTGAAATATTGGCATCATGTTTGCGGGAAAGAAATATGTTGACATCTGATGTACAGAGATCGAAACCATCAATTTTCAAAGTACTACACATTGAATAGCCCATGGATATTATGGCAATAGCAGACTCCTAATTAGCCGCTATTCGAAGAAATTGGAAAGTTGTTTGATACTACTGAATGGTGGCTGTTTATTTAAATTAAATTGCGGCTTAAGATCGACTGAATCAGCGTTCAGGCAAGTGTATGGGATCCTTTTTGTTGAGTGGTGGCTTGTTTTTTGGGTAACATCGAAGGCATGCTTACCAACTACTAGAAAATGTTTAAGAATTGTAGTTCTTTCTTATTTTGTTATTTTATTAAGACAAAACTTTTTAAAACAGGTGTGAACGACATAAAAATTCATTTCTTGCATTTTCACTTCAACTTTTCCCGGATAATCTTGGTGATAAAAGTGATGAGATAAATTCCTTTCTAATTAAGAACACTAGTTAAGAAAAAAAAAATGAAATGAAACATTTCTACTGAAACTATTTTCAAGTGTAGTTTGGATTGGTGATCTCAAAAATCGATTTAAATTTTTTCATGGCAACAATTTTTAAATATTAATTTTTTTCATTTTTTCGGTAGGTGCACTTACATTTTATGCCATATCTCAATTCATAATCGTCAGATGGTGTCAAGCAAGATATGAATCGAAAGGTTATTAAATTTTCAATAATTACGTAGAACATTGTTTTCAAATCAGCTTAGAAGTTTGAATACAATGACCAAAAATATTTCAAAACAATAGATTTTTTGTTCGAAATTGCAAGAAATTTCATTTTTAATCGCCTAAGAAAAATATAAAAAAATCAAAAAAAAACTATTTTTATTTCTTCGACTTAAGAATCTACTAAACTAATTCAAATCTGTAAGAAACTTGATCTGCAAAAGGTAGACACCCATCTACTTGCAAAAAATTGGGCTCATACTCTAATCGTCTCTTAGATTGGCGCCATTGCCTCGAACGTTCTTGGGTTTATTCAGATGCATCTGTTATGGATATATTTGCTTGTGATCTGGAGGGATATGTGCGCGCCCTTTGACTTTCCCACAAGCCAAAAAGAACGTGTCAGAAGAGAAATACAAGATTACGATATAAAAGCCCTGTTAAATAGGACCAAAAATGTAGTTTGGCCCTGAACCTATCCCAGCACTTCATTGGGAGTGGATTTTCCAAAATTGAACGGTTATTTTTTAATTTATTCCGCATGTAAGGGCTCAAAAACAGAATTTTATATATATATGGAGATATTGTTGGTTAGTCTATTGAAAGCCCCTAACATTCGACGAATCGCTCAATCCGACTGCATCCATGCTCGTCTTGGTTGCGGGTCCACAAGGTATTACAAGTAAACAAACTTAAAAGCGAGCCGAGACGTCGCTGATTTAGGTTAAATAAAATGGAACGTTGCAAAAAGGATAGATGCGGAATAGAAACCATGCTAAGTCTGGCCCATCCATTGAATTAGTATTAAGTAAGGAAGGCAGGGTTGGCTGGCGCACTCGGGTATCGCAGTTGTTTCTTCTACATCTGCTTTCGCTTTTATTGCCTGCGTCGTTCCTTTCGGCGTCGACGACTATTTTCCCACAGATACTCCTTGAGATGCTACCAATGTGTCAGTTGCAGGTAGGTAGTCACATGTACCCTGCGCCGATTATCTTCTGCTTCTATTTCCCTTAATAAGGCGTCCCGGCGTTGCTTTTCCTCCTCTGCCTGGTGCTTTCGAATACGTTGGAGTTCCTCACCTCCGGGCAAACGTATGCCCAGGCTCTGACGTAGACGGGAAAACTGCTTGGGTAGCCCATAAAATCGACGACTGGTGGGTGACCAGCGCACAGCTTTGAACGCCAGCTCCACCATCTTGGCGCGGTCAAAGGTCATCTCCGCGGGTAATTGATCTCTCGGCAATGACTTTACCTCCCCTATGAGCACAGCATCAAATCTCTCCCTGAAATCCTGAAGCTTTTCTTCTTCAGTCATTGGTTTACAGGAATTCCCTTGGCATATGCGCTTCTTATTCCCTTTCCTTAGTTTTCGCCGAAAGAGGTTCATAAAGCAATGTATGCGTACAATGTGCCTATACTTCCCATCCATTGGTGAAAATCATGTAAGAATGTGTGTGCGGAAAATGTAAAATTTTTAAGTTATTTAATGTCTTACAGCTTGAAGTAATTTTGTAAGTGATGATTTGAAAGATGTGTTTAAACTTCCAGAAAGAGTGAGATTTGCTTCAAAGACTACTAGAATGATGTAGCCCTATGAGCCCTATTGTAATATATATTAGACTGATAGCTTTTAAATCTGGCGCCACACAAACTGTGTGTAAAGCCGGTGCTGCCGTTGGCGCTGTTGCTCAGAATTATGTGTTTTGCTTAGCTAAAACTCCAATATTGTTCATAGGACTGGTGTGGAAAAGAGTCTAAAGCTGTTTCAAAATATAATTTTCACACACAAATAACTTAAGAGAAATAAAACAAACCTTAAAAATCTTTTAAAAATGAGCCATGGATAATGCTAGGTAATATTATTTTTTGTAAATTCATTATAATTCGAGATCCATATTGGAAAAATAATTCCTTCCGATTTGCTTGCATTAAATTCAGATTTAGAAATTTCGATATCCCACGTGGGTTTTCGTATTCTGTACAAAATAAACCACTTTTTTATCTTTCAACTAAATTTTTGGGTATATTTAAGGGTTTTTTAAGACTTAGTGGTCTCACTATAGCTTACAATCCACAATTTCGTGATATAAATTTTTATTTGTTCTGGAAATGGGCCTTAAAGTAGTAGAAATGGGAAGCAAATTGAGAAGTATGGAAAGAGGGATAAAAAATTAAATCTACTTGGTGTGTGACAGGAAAGAGATTGCTGATAACACTGAGCAACACTAAAAACTCGATCGCGTCGAGACCAAACACATCTGATAGTAGCGTTGAAACCCTGACTGGGTTTGGTCAGTTTAGCCACCATTTTAATTGAATGCACTTTGAAGATTTGAGAACTCTACCTTGTAAACTATTTTTAATTCTTTTTAAAGCAAAATATTAGTGTCTTCCAGCTCAATAAAATCACATCTTCGTATTCAAAATTACAAAAATGTCCAAAACGAATTCAGTTTTACCCTACTCTTTTTAGCAGTCTTTCATTTTGATCTTGAATCCCGTTTTGAATTTGTCCAAGCAATACATCAGAGTTTTAGCTTAAACTTAAATAAACAAATTAAGGGTATTCACCAGCCTGCGTAAAAGCGTAATTTACCCTCGTTATTTTTGGCGTAAGTCGGCTGTTTTTGACAGTCTGTGAATTTTGCTGTTAATTGAGATTCAATACTTACTATTTACAACTAATTTCAGAAGCCTCAGTGGCGTAGAGCACTGCATGCATAACTCATAGTAGACGGTAAGACGTGTGTTCGAACCATGGAGCTGACTTTGTATTTTTTTATTTCCTCTTATTATCGTTCGGGATTGACATCTTTTCTGAAATCGGCCATCGTTTTGGGCTTTTTTAATAAAAAAAAAAGAAAGATTACACTAGTTTACAAAAAAAAATTTAATGACCCATTTCTACTGAAACTATTTTTAAATGTTTGGATAGGAACTCTCAAAACTTATATTTTATGCCATATCTCAATTCATAATCGTCAGATGGAGTCAAGCAAGATTTGAATCGAAAGCTCATTAAATTGTCAATAATAACGTAGAACATTATTTTCAAATCGGTTTGGAAGTTTGACAACAATGACCAAAAATATTTCAAAAAAGTCAATTTTTTGCTCGAAAATGCAAGAAATTTCATTTTATATCGCCTAGGAAAAATATAAAAAAAATCAAAAAAAAATTATGTTTATTTTTTTGACTTAAGAATCGCACTTCTACAAAGATAACAAGGTATTGCTGTAGAAAATCTATGAATAAATATTGTAGCTGGATCATTTTAAGTGAAGGAACTAACAGTCAAATTTGAGTATTTTAAGTGTTTAGAAAATTTTTTTTTCTATTGTCTTCGTCTTTTGGTCAATATTAGAAGTGGGCGAATAGAAGGATCAGAAAAATAATTCCAGAACAGAACAAGAGTCGAAGCAAATGAAAATTTGTTTTTAAAAAATCTCAAAAACACCACTTTTTCAGCACTCAATTACTCACAGCTCCTGTATTTGTTTATAGATTTTGTTCATCATTATCTTATTTTCTTTATAGAAGTGCGGTTCTTAAGTAGAAAAAATAAAAATAGTTTTTTTGAATTTTTAAATATTTTTCCTAGGCGTTTGGAAACGTAATTTATTGAGTTTTAGTGCAAAAAATCGTTTTTTTTTTAATATTTTGTAATATTGTATTAAAACTACTCAACCGATTTGAAAATAATTTGTTGTGCGATTATTGACAATTCAATTATCTTTGGATTCATATCTTGCTTGACTCCCTTTGACGATTATGAAGTTAGATGTGGCTTAAAATACCTACCGAATAAATGAAAAAAATTCATATTTAAAAAACGTTGCCATAAAAAATTTTTTGAAATCGATTTTTGAGATCACCATTTAAAAATAGTTTCAGTAGAAATGGGTCTTTTTAGCTGAAAGCTAGTGGAATTAAATAATACAAAAATAGAGAATATCTATCTTCGGCAGGTGGTGAAGCTCGTATAATTCATATAAAATTCGTTGAAATTGTTAGCGGAGTCGAAAGCGTTACTAAATTTATTTGTATAATTCAATTTTACGACCCTAGTCAATCACAAAAAACTTAATCAGGTACAAAATAAATTTGGCAGGTCATATTAGCCCTTAAATAGAATAGTTTGAATGTTAACTATGCCTCCCACGACGACCAATAAAACAATCAAACTAAGTCAATTTGCATGAGCTTAAATGCCAATAACTTTTATATTCTTCGATGGATTGTTATGAAATATATGGCATTGTATTTTGAAAAGATTTTTGTCCAGCAATAAAATAGATTTGACACAATTTTTCCGTTTCAAGAAAACATAACTTTTGCATAATGAATAAAGCGATACCGAAGATATATAGATATATAAATATAGATTTATAGATAGACTAAAGCTACTTTTCGGGCCCATTTAAAAATTTTTTGACTGCATTTTTGAACTCAGTAAAGGGATTTTCATATGAATAACTGCCAAATGGTCGGGATTGAAAATGCAAAAAACTAGTGTAATCAGTCAGTCGGGCGTAGAGATTTATATGTATAGATTGAGAAAGTTTTTGATTTAAAAATTTAACCCTTAAGTTTAGCAACATGTTTCACATCAAAGGCTCGTGAGTGTTAACCACACACACATTTTTTTTTTAATTTCAAGGCATCTTCTGGACTTTTACCACCTTTCCACTAGCGTAAAATTAAACATTCTGAGTTGTCTACCAATTTCAAGCAATTGGTTTTCATGACGCTTATATGTATCAATTAGTCACTGCCTCATTACGCCAAATGAAAAAATGGTACCTTTTTAAAACCAACATTGCAACTGAAAATAGATAATTTTAGAAAGAATTGCAAGAACTTGCAGGAGCTGGCAGTCATTTTACATTCACGATAGACGAAACTTTTTAAAAGACGAACAATTAGTGTCGACACTTTTAGGCACAACACAACATCTGCTCCATGAAAGTTCACTATTTGACATTTTATGAGGGGCAGTAAAAACGCGTACTTGAACTGTTCATTACAACAATTACATATTGAACAGAGAACAAAAATACTTTCTTAATAATATTCACTAACATCAGAAGCTATGAAAACATATGTTATGCTTAGCAGATCACAGCTAAACCGAAATTTTAGTTAAAAGAAAACCAATATTATGGATAAATTCAGTATGATAACACATTTCAAAATTTGAATTAAACGCCGCTAAATCGGCCATTTCGTCCACTTTGCAACTGGAATTAGCGGTTCAGTTATGGTTTGGTTCGATTCAGAATCGGTTTGCATCCCTGGTAAATTAACTGCGTCTCAATTTGTTGTCATAAGGCGAAATAAAATTCTAAAATGTGCGGCTCAACACATTTGCCTCTTACCGTCTAAGGGCCCGCGCACACATGTAGCTGAAAGATAAACTGACTGCAGAACCGAAAGCTTTGCTGACAGCAGAATTTGATTCAGCACACCTATAATTTTAAAGGTGCGCACACGTGTTACTGACCTGAGCTTTAGCTTATTCATTTTTATCTTGCTGGCAACATGGTGTCGCATCGATTGCGAAATTTTTTAATTGCGGAAAATTTAAAAGTGCTGACAAAATTAAAGCAAAGGACAAAAAAGAATATGGGTTCACGAGATTAGAGAGATTACTGTTAGAGAGAGATTGGGTGAATTTCAAAATGTATATGGTCAATCAAGAACGTATACAATAAGCTTTTATGAACACTCCAGAATGGATATGGACACTTGCGCCAATATTTTAAATAAAATTGGAAATCTGCAGAGTATTATTCATTCGCATCTATGTAAGTATTTATGTTAGCTTTTTCATTTTGCATGCAATTTTGTGATAAAAGAGCATATAACACACTACTTGTAGCATTGAAATTTTTTGAAATTGTCTCCCAAATATTATCCGTCGCAATTTTATTGAAATAGTTTTAGCTTTTAATGCAATTTCACTTAATAATGTTTCCTAGTCCATGACTGCTGTGTAACTGCCGCCGTTACTAAATACATCAGCGAGCTGAAATAAACAAGCATGCTGGTTCATTCCAACAAAGCTGAACTTACGGCTGAATTCAAATGTTCAATTAAGCGCATAGTGTGCGCACTTGCATGTATGTAGTGTGCTTGTTTTTCGAAAGCTCTAAGCTCGGCCTCAAGTTCTGCCGTCAGTTTATTGTTCAGCTGCATGTGTGCGAGGCCCCTAAGAATGTTTGAAATGCGGGGCAGACTGAGTGTTCATGATATATGTAGGTTGACTCATCGAATTGTCTTTGGTGACAAAGCGTTTTGAGTTGAAAAACCACAAAAAGAATAAACAAAAAGTGCAGTGCGTTTTTTTTCGCAAACATTTGACGTTCCCGCCGCTTAAAGAGGAATATTTTGAATATTTATCCAAAATCCGATTCTTCAAGCGGTTCCCGAAACACAGACCCAAGGAAGATTTAGCTGAGTGGCTAAGCAACCGCCTGCCTCGCCCACTTTACTTCAACTCTGGAAATGAAGTTGCAAATGAAAACTGTTTTTATACTCTGTACCGAAGGTGCATAGAGTATATTAAGTATGTGCAAAAGTATGTAACAGGGAGAAGGAATCATTTCCGACCCTATAAAGTATATATATTCTTGATCAGCATCAACAGCCGAGTCGATATAGCCATGTCCGTCTGTCCGTCTGTCTGTCTGTCTGTCTGTCTGTCTGTCTGTCTGTCTGTCCGTCCGTCCGTATGAACGAAGAGATCTCAGAGATGGTAAGAGATAGAGGTTTAACATGTATTTCTTATACTTGAAGGCAGATCAAGTTTATTTTCAATTTTTGCCACGCCCCCTCGCGCCCCCTCAATTTGGAAAAAACGTATATATCTCCTACAGTTTTGATGATAGATGGTTCGTACTTTCTAGAGATATCTAGTACTCAAAATTATTTATCAAAATTATTATTTGCTGAAGGAATGATAAAGATCGGATGAACGATACTCAAGTTATGAGCAAAATACGGTCAGTTAACACCCCCCACCCACCCCACCCATAACCCAAGCATTGCGTTCAGCAGAAGCAATCTTAGTGAGAGAGAGAGAGAGAGAGAGAGAGAGACAAAGACTTAGAGAGCGCACTGCGTTGTGCGTTGTGTGTTAACTGGCCGTTTGACTCGTGACCAAATGCGAGCTGCGACATTAAGGGTGCAGAGTATGTTATAGTCGGGCTTGACCGACTTTCTTTCTTGTTTATAAAGTGTTTTATTTTAGCACGAGCAGTAGGGTGTACCTTTACACTCTGGTTCCTGTCCCAGTTTCCTAGTGGACAATATGGAATTTATTTTTAGTATTATTGTGAGTCTTGATGAAACAATATCACCAAAGCTAAAGAAAAAAAAAGGTAAGTATTCTTTTACAAATTTATTTAACAAGAAGCTGAACTGTAAAGTGTAGTTCGTAATACATCGCCATCTTCATGTCTATCACCAATGTAGTGCAACAACAAAAATTCGGACAATGTGTAGCACCAGTTCCAGATATGGACCAGACTAAACCAGAGGAAGGCTCTGAGAAGCTAGAGAAGGATCAAGAAAAGGCAAATTTATTGAAGATGGTGCGAGTGATACTCTACAGACTGATGAGCCCCTAAAGAGCAACGGACATTCTATTTATGCTGAACTTCCGCATGTCTTATGCTGATAGTTTCACATTTTGTTGTGGACCCAATGACTTGGATGTTACCGCTTTGATGCAATGTGATCCAGCTATTTAGCTCCCTCTTGCCCTCTCAATTCTGATTATTCGACTGTGCTGCCCTTTAGCCGTCTGACCGCCAGCTTAGAATATCTCAAGAGAAATAAGTCGCCACCATGGTCCACCGACGGAGATAGCAAGAATGTACAGGACACTAAGGAGGAATCAACTTAACTCCATGAATCAGCTACTAAATTTGATTTGGCATCCGTTCTGCGATTTAAGCAATCAACCCAGGTGCAAGCATTGCTCGAGTACAGTTGCCAGTGCACACGTAGAGTAATCCTTAGACATGTGAACATGTTGCGATGTGTTTTCCCCAATAAATATTGTTAATAAACTTTTACTAAGTTAGCCAAGCGTCTTCTTCATTTTACTCTCACTTAGCCTTAGCCCTACACTTTAAGCCGTGCCGCCGCTGCCACGTTGCAAGTTGCAAAGTTATTATTATCCGTATGAACGAAGAGATCTCAGAGATGGTAAGAGATAGAGGTTTGACATGTATGGGGCATATATTTCTTATAATTGCAGGCAGATCAAGTTTATTTTCAATTTTTGCCACGCCCCTTCCAGCCCCCGCAATTTGGAAAAAACATATCATATCTCCTACAGTTTTGAAGATAGATCATTTGTACCTTCTAGAGATACCTTGTACAAAATTATTTATCGATTTGCTGAAGAAATGATAAAGATCGGATGAACGATACTCAAGTTATGAGCAAAAAACGGCCAGTAAACACCCCCCACCCCAAAGACTAATTTCTGCCAATTTGTGCCAAAAAGTAATTATGCAAATGTTTATTCTTAACTGTGATTTTAATCTTCTTTTTGCCCGTTTTTGCCCATTCCCTTCATATTTTGCATTTTAAGCCAAGTTTAAGGTAAGCCATTCCCTTCTACTGGATGTGTGAATCAAATGAAATCGAAATTAAAAAGCGTTATTTGACTGGATTGTTGGTAAATTACATATAAATGATAAACAAATTGGCGTAAAAGCCGAAATCACTAAGAAAATAAGAAGTTTTCACCTTTATATTATAACAAATTTACCGAAATGTACCGAAATGTAATCGTACAATTGCGACATTTAAATGGAAGCATTCCAGTTTACTTTTGTCAAGTTGCTTCAGACAATCAAATGGGACGACCACGACTGTCTTACAGTGATGCAGGATCAGGTCTGAAAAGAAAAACGGCAACGGAACTGGGCGATAATGAAGCAAATAATACAAATCTCCATGTGCATGTTCTGATGCTGAAAAAGGTCAAGAATACTCTTTCTGCTTCAAGTGCATCAAGGTACGACTCACACCAATTCAAGCTCTTGCATTTTTCATTGACAATTCTGTAACCAAAGCCTAATACAACAACACGAGAGACTTAAATAAAACACAGTTTTCCAACATATATCCATGCTACAATAAAGAAAGATGAGCCAAATTCGAGTGCAGCCCACGTCTCCAAACTTTGCTTAATCCTACGGCGAGTCGTATTTTCTTTATGCTAGAGGAGGTACTTAAGAAAAAATAAAACTTAACAGATGTCAAACTAATCGCTAGCATTGGATTTGACGGCTCTACGTGGCACAGTGTGTACAAGCAGAGATTCCTAGGAGACGAATCCGATATCAAAGACGACTCATTATTTGTTACGAGCGTCATTTCACTAAATTTAACGGATGATGTTGGGACACCTTCATGGGTAAATCAACCTCCCCAGTCAGTAAGATTTTGCAGACCCCTAGAAGACAGTGTTCAAAGATATTTGAACAGAGCAATTTGAGCCAGTTCTGCAAATCGGTTTTGAAACCGAACCGGTTCGAACCCGGAATTTCGGTTTTTTTACGGTAAACCAAACCCTGAACCGAATCACGAGGACGAAAATATATGAACCCGAACCCGTTCCGAACCCAAGCTTTTTGTTCGGTTCAAAAAAAAATGATTTCGATTTGTTATTTTCTCCGTTTCGCACGCCCAGTGGTTATTAACATACAAATATACATATATGTATGTACATATGTAAAACAATTTAAATACGTGAAGAATCAGAGTGTGCTTTTTTATGAAGTACTTCTTTGCCTACCTATGTACATATGTATACATTCATACGTATGCGTAATTTATATTATATTCACATAGACCACAATGCTTCCAGTCAGAGATATAAATTTGTAATACGAGTGTAAAGAAGAAGAAAAATTCAATTGTAACACCTATGTACACTGCACAATGTATTGAACGCTTTATTTTTCATCTTATACATATACATATGCGCCAATCTTACCAACCCGGTGCATGCTACTGCAGAAACTTGTCAGCCGAATACAAACAAAAGTGTGTGTCACATGCAGCGTTGCCAATTTAGCTATTTTTCCCAACAGATATAGCTATTTTGTACACTTGAAAGCCGGAATCCATTCAGTTTTGCCGGAGCCTGCAAGTCTAGCTAATTATTTGACATTGTATTGCTATTTTAAATTAGTCTCTGTTAAGTTTTACCATTTTTAACTGTCGATATTTGGTGGAAAAAATTGTTAAATTGGCAACACTAGCCACGCGCCAAAAATTGGGCGCAAAGAAGAATCGAAACAGAAAGAAATAGAAAACACACAAGTTAGAACAATAAAAACGCGCATTTCATTTCGTTTGAGAAGTTTTGACTGAGAAAGTGTGAAACAATGACGAAAAATTTGATATTTATGAAATTTGCATACAATGTATGCACTGATAAATCAGAATGTCACGAATGCAAGCTAAATTTGACCGACGGGCATGCAGCAAATTTAATGTGGCACCTTCAAACGAAGACAAAGGCATTTTTGATCAAATCATTGTGAAAAATAGTTCCAAGTGTGGCGAATAAACACTAATCGATGCTCAATTTTGTGAGTGAAAGACTGATTAGAGTGCATACGAGAAAGCATAATCCATCGGACTGAAGATTTATTTACTAGCAATGAAGGAAGTCCATATCCAGCAAACGAGCGCCAATCTCAAGTCAGTTATAATCTACGTCTTACAGTCTTACAATGTATTTATGCGCCAGGTGTATACCTATTGTATTGTAATTTTGTATATATTGGGTAAAACGTGCAACGAACTATAAACCTCGAACCTCAAATTTCCGAACCTAAACCGTTGGTAAATATTGGTTCGAACCTGCAAACCGGAGGTTCCGAAAAATTTGGTGGGTTCGCAGCCCTGATTTGAGCACTACCTACGTTTGGGACTCAAGTGTTATGCGCATAAAAATATACTAGAAACTTAAAACCCTTAAAAAAAAGACCCACATCTGTATTCAATAAGATAGAAATCCAAGCAGCCTTCAACAGCTTGGTGGTAGAACAAAAATGTATAAAAAGCAAAAACCAATGTTTTAATGAGGTTATGGATGTAGCTGGATTGTAATATAAGAAAAATCGCTCTATTCAATTATACCTGATTTATCATTCAGAAACACAGCTCTGACAAATAAATACCACATTCAAAAATCTATATATGTATATACAATACAGAAACATGGGAAAGTTCAAACACAGAGAAAGTAAATAGGAAGGTTGGAAGACCTATTGGAAGTACTCAAGTGAAACAGAATCGAATGCTGCACTCGAAGATGTATCAATTGAAGCTAAATACAGAATGAGGAACTTGAATCCAGTGGCGAATGTAGAAGATGCCATTAAATGCGCATTAAAAATGATGATCGAAAAGGCAATACCAAAAAAAAAAAAAGAAAGAAACAATATAGTCCCCCATCAGAGAGTTAAAATAATAAATTAAATAAAACTTTGAAATCAGGGAATGCCTAACATGGGATGTCGTTCTAGGTCTGTGGCCAATGTACAACTAACATCATAAAATGATTGTGTAGGCTCTGAACAAAAATTAAAATTGAAATGAATTTCAAGAACTACTTTGAATTAAATTATCTAAATCAGCGGTGGGCGCGAAGTTTGAATTTGGGGGCAGAAGAGCAACAACCACTGTTCACTGGTCCACTGTTCAATTGAGAACTGGAAAAATCATATTGCTATACTAAATTGTTTTCCAGAATTCTCGAAAAAAAATTATATAATTTCCCCAACAATGTCCAATACAATTGTTTATACTCTGTTCCAAAGGTACACAGAGTATATTAAGTTTGTGCAAAATTATGTAACAGGGAGAAGGAATCATTTCTGACCCTATGAAGTATATTTATTTTTGATCAGCATCAACAGTCGATATAGCCATGTCCGTCTGTACGAACTCACAGATCTCATATATGTGAAGTGGCACAAAACAGCTCGGTTACTAGATCAGATGTCGAAAGTAAAGCGAATTGAAACCGACTGCTCAAAGCCAGGTAAATTTGAGCAGTTGGTTCCAAATCGCTCAAATGCACCATCTGATCCAGCAACCGAAGATATACTTTTCACTTTACATATGAAGTTGTACAATTGAAATTGGAAATGCAAACGTTTATACCAAAATCTCAAGTGATTTCTGTGTCACCCCCGGTAGATTGCTATCATATAGTGGCCGGTTACTCTACCGGCGATATTTTTCTTATACAGCCGTGCTCCCATTTTCACTTGTGTAAAATTTCTTTCAATAGTAAAAATTGTAAAAAATTTTAAAAATTTTACGATTTAAACCAGTTTTTTAGTAAAAATATGTCTAAAAATCAAAAAATGTTTCCGAAAGTGAAAATGGGAGCATGGCTGATAGTCCGCCTTCTCCATATCTAGCATGGATCGTATAGTTTTTGAACACGGAATGTTTGCCGAACGTCCAGGTAGGGCCACATACTGATACTTTTGTTTTCAATATGGCAGAGCGCGACAGCATCTCGTCACATCTAACATCATTATCAATGATGTTCCATAAGCATTTGCCAAAAGCAGAGCCAAAATTTTATCATCATTCCAACATCTTCCATCTTATAGCCTATTTCCACTGGCTTCATTTCTTATCATTTTCATTTCTAAAAATGATGCTGTTTCCATTGACAAATCGTCTTCATTTTGATATTCGCAATGCCGCGTTGACAAAAACAGCTGAATGGTTTGATTTAAACAACAGGCGCCACTTTCAAACTTACGGGGACTTTTTGCAATATTTACCCAAAAAAAGACATACCCGGCAGGAAAGCAATTACCCTTAGGGAACGCATTGTTCTCGCCCTGAACTATCAGCAGAAAGCTAAATACACAACTTTTTTTGACTAATTTATATTTTAAACAAAACTGCGCCTACTTTTTAAATTCAAATCAACAGTTTATTGGTGATGACACTTTCTATTTCCAGCGAGTAACGAGTAGTGCCAAAGAGTAGCGAGTACTTTTTAAAAAAATACCAAATTCTTTCGTGGCGAATGCCATCATTTTTGAGAAATGAAAGAAATGAAGGGCAAAATGCAACAACAATTTGTATGGAAGAAATGATATCATTTTCTTCATTTCTTGTCATTTCAAGAAATGAAGCTTAATTTCTTTGGTGGAAATAGGCTATTAGATAAAGGGAATGGCAAGATATGCATAAATAATTCAAAAATGTCAAAAATTCCGAACCAACAATTGCGAGATACTGACGTTGGATTATCATAGTAAGTATTATGAACAGATATTTTATGATGTTCATGTTTTAATCTTATTGCATATGTTGCGAAACTTATATCGGATAATACAGAATTCCATCCCAGAGCTGTCGGATTGTGGCACCCACATTTCTGAAAACAATTGCAGGCCACCAACAAAAAGCTCAAAGCCTGATCACCAAGCTAAGTTTGTAAATAACGCTTTGAAAGGTTGCGGTTGGAGTTGCAAAGGGAGCATAATATCTTGCGTGAGATTGAATGGTGTTGGGGCAATTTGTGTCTCTTTTTCCTAACATTTCAAGACTGCTTACAAGCATTAAAACCGTTAATTACTCCATTCGGAAGCACTCTTTAAGGAAGTGCTCATTGTTCTCGGGAACCTCAATCTCCCAAAACATGCCAAGTCGCTTGTAAAATATAAAATAATTACTTGTAAAGAAATTGTACGTATAAAAGTCACATTTTACTACCACTTACAAACATCCAAGCGCTAAGTTGATAAAGCGTGCATGTTAGGGCAAACTCTGTGAGGGGAGATCTCCACCAAAATGTGCAAATGCGGTTGGTTAACATAACTTTTCTTATACCTGCAATGCATGAATCCGCCGACAAGTGAAATAAAATAATATATTATAAATTTTGAAATAATTTTGCAAACGACAAAGGCGACGCTATCTCACCGCCGCTATATTGACGTACGTGATAGATACAGTTAGTTTGCAAGTTAAGTAATGTTGTACCATCTCTAGCTTTGCGGCGGCTATTCTCGCTCTTTTTGCTTTATACATGTTTGCATTTGTATCAATTAAAAAGTTTATAAATGTCTCGGGTCCCGCAACTTCAAATGTGCTCTTTGTGGCTCGTTCAGGGAGGATGAAATCATGTTTGGCCCCACTTACCGTGTGGACGAACTGGTGGTGCACCATGATTGTTTGGTATGTCAGTCACATTCCCCAGTCCAGTCTAGACCTAATTCTTGCTATTCTACCCAGTTTCTTAGTTCGGACCTAGTGCGACGCGGCGATAATAATCATGGCATTTTGCATTTTCTGCCCGGAGACATTATGGCGGTGTCGGTGCGCTTCAGGTCGTGGATGTGTTGCTTTTGTCATAAGCCTGGTGCCAATATTAGCTGCTGCAATGGCAGCTGCCGTCGTAGATTCCACACCGGCTGCGGCCCAATATCAACGGTACTACAACTCCTATTGCAATATTCATGTGCGGGACCACAAGTGCCAGCCGGTTGCCGAGGAGGATTGCGTGATCTGTTTCGAGCGTCTGTCCAAATACAGGGAGAAGTTCAATTTTGTCAGCATGATGCATTTGCCCTGATGTCACAATGGCTGGTTTCATCGGGACTGTCTGCAGTGTTATGCCAACACGGAGGATTTCTTCTTCAAGTGTCCCCTGTGCAATAAGACCAGAAATTTCCGTGGAGTGGCCTGTTGGGGCATCTCAGTGCCGACCTGGTAAGTGGCTAACTGTCTGCTGATTCCTTGCCCTAAGTGTCAGTCATTCTCGTTTAGTAATGCTTCCTGGGAACGGGGCGCTTTTCGCAAACAAACCCAACCTGATGTTCTATGCACTACCACCCAATGTCAGAGTCCTCTGGGACGAGAATCCACTGAGAATCAATTGTATTATGGCCCATCCTGCGGTTCAAATCCGGCGCACATGGATAGCACGCGCTCTAATTGCAGTGCGGTCACACCTGTGCCCCTGGACGCCGGTTTGGGGAGTGATTCGGATTTGGATCCGTTAGAGAATTTATACGAGTCAAAGAAGCCGCGGGCCTTACTCCCTCGTAGCGTACAATTTATGTTTGAAGATTGCAGTACATGGATCAGTACCCAGCGCTGATCACTCGGAGAGTGAAGACAATGAGGAAGATAATTGGGTATTCAATGCCTTGGCTAAGGGCAAGAAAAACAACGAGCTTTGCAAACTGGAGATAGCCAAGCAAGAGGAGACATCGACGAAACCCTTGCGTACACCCAACCTTCAGACAATAGTGTCTAGCGCCAGCACTTCCAATCATTTGTCCTGTGTTGAACACCCGCAGGAAGGGCATGGTCGCACTATGTCGTCAGCACGCAGCGAGGCTCAGGAGGCCATAGCCAGCCCTAGTCCCAGGATAACTATGCCAATGCCAGCGGTGCGTCCTCAAAATCGCGGTCGTCCTCAAGGAACGGCTTTTCGCAAAGTTTCGCGCAGCAATGTGGCTGCCACTCACTCTTTGAATATCTCCTGTGTGGCCAAGCGAACACGTCAACGTTTGCGCAGATACCTGGCCTATCACCACAAATGGATTCTTTTTGATTTGATTTTTGATGGTCTTAACATTTTAAGTATTTGGGTTGAATACAATTTTTTCTTAAAAATTTGATCTATAATGTTAAAGTTGGAAAAGGAGTCAACTACGAACCTTATGGTGGTCAACCACAATTTGAAGCAAAATGTAAAAATCATCTGGTAAACAAATCCTAATTTATTGGAGTTGCCAATATTTTTTTTATGTAAATACAACACATAATCTGATCTGAATGGAATTCCGCTGGTAATTTTGTTTGAGCAATTAAATGGCAAAACTATGGTGCGGGCGTGTGTTCAAATGAGAGGTTCAAGGTAAGAGCTTATTTTTAACCGCAGGCCGGGACTTTTAAGGGGTTACATACAAAAACAGTTAAGGGGTTACATACAAAAACAGTCCTTTTTCAGGAAGTTTTCCTAAAAAGACTATTAAATTTATTAATGTAAGAATGTGTACACATATTAAGGTATCTTTTAACCGTATTTTAACATTTTTTAGTTCTTAATATTTTAATTTTGAAAGCTGCTGCAGCTGATCTCCAGAAGCTCCACTCCAAAAAGGCGTATTGCGGTGACCACAATATATCTGACCTTGTTCATCCAAAAATAAAAAATAGGGGAAAGCTAACTTCGGCTCGACCGAAGTTTATATACCCTTGTAGTTTGTTTAATTTATATAAATTAAGGTTTTAAATGATTTTCGTCGAACATTCTTAGCTGAGTTATTTAAAAAACTCAGCAACACTCGTATAGCAGCTACGATATATTCATCAGATTTGGATCAAACTCGTCAAAATTGTGTGGAACCCGATGATATTCATAACTGGAAAGCTTAAAGACGCTACCATTGAAAACAAAAAAGTTTTTCTCACTAGAACTACATTTCCAACCGATCGTTCCTATGCACATTGGTATTTTTTTTGGCATAAACTCTAGTTGTTAAGATATTGACCTCAAATTTGGTTTGTACGCATATTTTGAACGCCAAAGATAACTTGCAAGGACTCACTCAATTTAGACCAATATTTTATATAGCTGCCATATAACCGATCTGGCAGATTTGCTCCAACCTTGTTGTTTCTTATTTTTTTTTTGTTTTGTTTTTTTTTAACATACAACAAATAGTAACAACAGTAAGTTTAAAACAAAAAGGACTCGTAAACAAATTTAAAAATATCCTCCCTATGCAAAGGAAAAGACTTTTCAACGGACTAGGTTCAGTAATAAGAATTATAACAGGCAATATGGACGCGACAGACGCTTTAGAGATTAACAATAATTTGAAGAAAATTCAAGATAAACAGACCAGCTCAAAGAAACAATTCGATATGCAAAACGAATGGAATGTATTCATTTCCAAACAACTATTTAACATAACAGAACATATCAACAAAGAACAACAGATTTTTTCTACTTATATTAACAGTAACAGTAACTTCAATGACAATAGAATACAAAAGACAGAAGAAGACTTACAAAAAATCCAATACTTATACAGGCTCGGTTACAATATAGACACTCTCTTCGGTCAAATTAACGACATCGCAGAAAGTATTATTTTGGCCCGACTTAACATAATATCCAAGTTTATCCTAAATATAGAAGAGATACAAAAAATATACGACACACTTAAAACAGAAAATATATCAATAAAATCCATTGACCACATATATGAATTACTAGAGTTACAAGCATTTTATAACTTCCCAAATATAATATTCAATATAAAAATACCAATAGTCTTAAGCGAAAAATATACTTTTGCCCATCTGATACCAATGCCTTTAAGCAAAACGAAATTTATAATATCACTAGATTATATTGCCTATAACAAACAACAAATCAAGTCTTACAAGCGTCCATGTCCAAGAATACAGAACATATATTATTGCTTGGATACACATGAAACAACACCAACAGACGACTCCAATGCATCGGCAACATTATAAACAACAAGACATCATCCCAGCAGTGACGCAACCAGAAATGAACGTCATACTTCTTTACAACTTACCAAAAACACTAATTCAGTCTTCTTGCAGAAACCCATTCTACATAGAAGGGACAGCAGTCATCCATCAAACAAACTGCTCCATCGAAATCAACCAAATCACCTACGAAAGGATCACCTTCTTCGAGGCCTCAGATGTCAAGCTACCAACACACCCAGCTTTAAAAGTAACAACCTGGCGATGCAGAACTTTCAACAAACATCCGTATGCTACTGAACTGAAAATTGGTTTGTACTCGTATTTTTTGCTTCTAATCCGACTTGCAAAATCGGGTTAGACTTGGACCATTACTTCACATAGCTCCCATATAGCCGATCTGACCGATTTGGGCTAACTTTGTTGCTTTTTACGCTATTGAACTGAATTTTAGTTTGAACATGTATTTTAAGCTCCTTAAGCGACTTATTGAACTTTATTCAATTCGGCACACTATTTCATATAGCTGCCATTTAACCGATCTGGCCGATTTGCAGCAACTTAGTTTGTTTTAAAGATATTGAACTGAAATTAGGTTCGAACACATATTTTAAGCTTTTTTTAGCGGCTTATCGAAAATGGTTCGATTCGGCATACTATTTCATATAGCTGCCATAAAACTGATCTCCAACTTTGTGGTATTTTACGCTATTGAGCCGAAATTCGGTTTGTACTTTTATTTTTAGCTCTAAATACGACTTATAAAACTTTTTTGTGTTTGACGCTACCAAGCAAAAAATTTTGTTTATCTCTTTCTCATGTAATATTTTCAACTTAAGCACGAATTCAGCTGCAATAATGCCGATTTTCTCGAAAAGTCGCACGTTGTAGCAAAAAGTGTTAATTACTCATAAATCTGCACACTTTCGTTAACAACTTTGCATTTAAAACTCTGTGCAGCGTTGTGCCATGCTTAATTATTATTCCACAAAACACAGCTCCACTGGTTATGGTCAACCTAAAATTACACTTTAACAACACGCGGCACAATTGGGCAACCGAAAACAAAAATGACAAACGCGTTATCAACTTAGAATCTCAAATATCTGCACTACAAATTTGCATTTTTTTCAATTTTTATTTTGTTTCTAACTTTTTAAGGAAACGCACTAAAAGTTGGAAAATATATGCTGATTTCAACAGCCCGTCAACAAAATAGTTTTGCCACTAAGTTTAAATATGTTTTGTTTTTTTGTCTAATAGGAGTATGTTAATATTAAAAACCAGTAAATATTTGAAACCCGAAAAAAAAAAAATTTTTGGGCTTTATACCAAAAAGAGGTAAAAAACAAGTGAGAAAGTCGGTCAAGCCCGACTATAACATACTCTGTACCCTTACACTCGCATTTGCTCAGGAGTCAAACGGCCAGTTAACACCCCGCGCACATCGCGGTGCGCTCTCTAAGTTTCTCTCTCTCTCTCTCTCTTTTCTCTCTCGCACTAAGATTGCCTGTGTTGAACGGTTAGGGTATGTTGCTGAGGTTTTTGGGGGGTGGGTGGGTGGTGTTAAGTGGCCGTTTTTTGCCCATAACTTGAGTATCGCTCATCCGATCGTTATCATTCCTTCTGCAAATCGATAAATAATTTTGTTTTCAAGGTATTTCTAGAAGGAACGAACGATCTATCTCCAAAACTGTAGGAGATATGACGTTTTTTCCAAATTGCGGGGGCGGGAGGGGGCGTGGCAAAAATTGAAAATAAACTTGATCTGCCTGCAAGTATAAGAAATATATGTCCCATACATGTCAAACCTCTATCTCTTACCATCTCTGAGATCTCTTCGTTCATACGGACGGACGGACGGACAGACGGACAGACGGACGGACGGACGGACGGACAGACGGACATGGCTATATCGACTCGGCTGTTGGTGCTGATCAAGAATATATATACTTTATAGGGTCGGAAACGATTCCTTCTACCTGTTACATACTTTTGCACAAACTTAATATACTCTATGTACCTTCGGTACAGAGTATAAAAACCACTGTGCTATGTGCTATATGCTATAGTCATCCGATTTAAATCAAACTTGGCAGAATTGTGTGGTAGCTTATTGATCATTGATCAGTCACAAGTTTGAGATCGATAGCATTGAAATACTAAGACTTTTTATCTGAACTAGCTTTTGTATGGCTGCTATACTATATAGTTGTCCGATTTTCATCAAACTTGGTGGAATTATGTAAAATCATAGAAAACTGAAAAATGCGAGGTTTGGGGGCGTTGCATTGAAAACAAAAAAGTTTTTCACTTAAACTAGTTTTTTGATCGATCGTTCCTATGGCAGCTTTATGCCATAGTCATCCGATCCGGCTGGTTCCGACAAATGTGCTACGTATTTGTAACAAAAGACTTCGTGCAAAGTTTGGTTAAGATAGCTTTTAAACTGACGGAGGAGATAGCATAGAAACAGACGGACAGACGGACATGGCTATATGAACTCAGCTCGTCATGCTGATCAAGAATATATATACTTTATGTGGTCGGAGATGTTTCCTTCAATGCGTTACAAACATCTGGACAATTTTAATATACCCTCTACAAGGGTATAAAAACTAAGCGGATTTCTTTAAAGTATTGTAAAATCTGCAAATTATTTGAAGGAATAAGCTAGTTACAATTTTTTGACATAATGGCCGCTTATAAAAAAAAATATCGACTTTTCACCAAGGCTGCAAACCGGTCCGGAACCGAACCCCTAAGAACCGGTTCGGCTCGGGTTTTTTGGATTCGACGAATCGGACCATGAACCGAACCGCTAATATTTTTGACTCCTCGAACCGGACCACTTTTTCGAAAAATTTGGCTTGGTTCACAACATTAAGTAGTTTTTCCAACGACACACACAGGGAAAATTGGAAATTTCTTGTAATCTGACTACTATCATTCAAGAAGTTGTCCAATCCTACGACATTTCTCTAGGTCTGATTTATACTACCCGTCGATAATGGATTGAATATGGTTGCAGCAGAAGAACTTTTAAATGACTGCAGAGCAGAAAAGGAATGCAACTATGAAGAATGTAATGTTGATGAAGGCAACCATTTTTAATTATGTGATCCGACCTCTGAATTGTAGCGTGTGGGTACTGGTTGATTCGATAGTCGAACGACCTGCTGACCTTAAGATCAGCTCGCTTTCGCGCATTCGACGTGGCTATGGAGGACTCGGGGCGTGCACTTGTAGCTTTGCTCTTGCTCAGCTCGTCGGATGGGGTGGGGTTCTTCCTCATCCTCTCATAGCGGACACACCACGACAATATTAAGTGCACTGTCTAAGAATACGACTCTACCAAAAGGATTAAAATGATCTGAACATATTATTTTAACTCCCACTAAATCAAAAAAAAAACTCGGACAGACAGGGAACTAATGCAAGATGGATTGGCATTGGGGAATTAGTGGGAATTTACCCCCCAAATCATTACCCTCCCTACCATGGCAACACCTAAAGAAGATGGTTTGGGTTGCCTACTGCTACTAATAGCTGCTATTTAACTTTGGTTTGACATTGGCACTTGGTTCGGCGACGGATCTATTAAAAACAATTTAAGATTTCATTTCATTACAAATGTGGTACATAATTTTATTCTTAGCTTCTAATTCATAGTTAGTATCCCTTTCTATTCAACTCATTTTCGCTTTTGTTTTTCATTCAATATTTCTCTTTCACAAAAGGGGTTTTATGTAAATAAATGTAAATTAAAGGAAAGTTTGTGCAGATATAAATTCAGAGGATCTGAATCATTTCTTAGTGTAAGGATCGAACGTAAATTGTTAATATTTAGGGTACCATTGTTTGTATGTTGCATGCAAAGGTCAATTTTTATTTGATAAAAAAAACGAACTTACCAGGCACTGCCGTCGTTGAGCTCAAAGATGACTTGCTGCCAAAAGAAGGGATTAGTATGACCGGTTATATGCACATGCATACTTGGCTGCTATTCGCTCACTGAGGCTATAATTTATGTTCGATTTTGTTACCAAAATTATTTTATCTAGATGCGTATTACAATCTAGCCATAGTAAATTTAAGAAAAAAAAAACCTAAGTAAATTAATTAAGTAACTAAGCTCGTTTTCTCTCTCTTTTCTAATGATATAAATTAGAAAATCGGGGTGGCTCCCACATCTCGAAGAAGGAATTCACGGATTTGGGACCTTTCGGGTGGTAGCTGACTTATAAGGGGCGGTGTGCGATTAAACCTCTGGCCACAGTTGCCTCAAAAAGAAACTTTAAAACCCTTTGTAAGCATGGCTCAACACAAAAAAAAATGGGACACAGCGCAGCTCGTCCTATGCGGGCAATGCTGGCTCCTATTGTAGCTGATCTTCTCGATCGTGCTGATCCATTCCGGTTCAGAAGAGTAGGGATTCCAATTGACTCCAACAAATGCTACTCCGCTGGTTTCACCACTAGCATACCAATTGCAAGGCACCATCGTTAAGGCCTTGCATAAGGAGGCACTGGCACAAGGCACTAAGAAAATAGAGAAATTAGATTTCTGCCAAGACACTACACTTTTTCCGTACCTGGTCAAAATAATAAATTCACAAGCTCACTAAACGCTTTTCCAACCGGCACAGCGTATTTAGGAAGGCTCTATTCAGCGTCGGGTTTAATCAACAAATACATTTATAGTTGAATACAAATTTTTCGTTACCGCGTGGTCTTTTTTCATAACTTAGAGAAACAATATCAATTTCTTGTATAAATGATTTATGCTTGTGTACTCCACCAGAGACGCTCGCTCAATGACCACGTCTCTCCTAGCTTAGCAGCTTGCAGCCTATGCTGACTAGCATGCCGATTTTCTAAAATCAAACGAAGCTAAGGATCGGGCGTGAGACGCAACATGATAAGAAACGGTTTAGTCGTATGATATGTTTATCCAAGGTGACCGCCAAACTGTTCTATGTTTGGAATTGTTTCTCTTTCACCTACTCAAACTTAATGTCGCTGGCCCAAGACTGTGCGCTGCTTCGTCAAAAGAGTTTTAAGCCTATACTGACGTTACAGTGCAGCAAATAAGTATTCTCCTTAAGCTGTTAGAAACTGGTCCCTACAGAATAGGCCTGTAATCGATAACGTGTATTCTTTGGAAATTGCTTATCAATTGGTGTAACCATCCCATTTCGTCTACGGGACGGTGGTTTCAAAATACTGTTGTGATTTTTCACCTGAATCCAACTTTAGCCAGCAGCAAGGTTTTCAAAGTGAGGTCCTTAACAACGAAGCATACCGCACTTTATAAAGGGTGATTTTTTAGCAACTTTCTTTTCTTTTTCACATGTTACTGTCAAACTTGTTCAGTTTGGTCTATAATTCAACAATGAATCGACTTACAAACGAACAACGCTTGCAAATTATTGATTTTATGATCAAAATTCATGCTCGGTTAAGAAAGTGTATCGTGCACTTCTTCCATTTTATGGTCAGTTTAGGCGACCTTCTGAGGCGGCTATTCGGAATCTTGTGAATAAATTTCGGATCAAATTTACATTATTGGTTATTAAACTACCAACAAGCCTACGTAGAGTGCGGACAATCCACCAGTGTTTTTAATGAGCCTGAATTATCGAATTATAGCATCTGTTACTCCACTACGTGGAAAATTTTGTGGAAGGATTTGGGTATAAAACCTTTTAAAATACAACTGGTGTCATATGACCACAACGGCTAACTTTCGGTGAATGGGCGCTGGCACAGTTGATGAAGATTCACTTTTTTATCGATATATTGTTCAGCGACGAAGCTAAATTCTGGTTGAACGGATACGTGAACAAACAAAATTGACGTATTTGGTGTGAAGAGCAGCCAGAAGCATTGCAAGAACTGCCAATGCATCCCGAGAAATGCACTGTTTGGTGTGGATTATGGGCCGGTGGCATCATTGGACCGTACTTTTTTAAAGATGACTACGGCAGGAACGTTACTGTCAATGGAGAGCGCTACCGTGCGATGATTACAAACTTTTTTTGCCCAAAATGGAAGAGCTGGACTTGTCTGACATGTGGTTTTCAACAAGACGGTGCCACATGCCACAATGGCCCAAATGAGAGGCGAGTTCGGTGAAAAGTCCGCCTAGATCGTGCGATAGAACGCCTTTAGACTATTTTTTGTGGGGCTATGTTAAGGCTCATGTCTATAGCGACAAGCCTGCAACAGTTGACGCTAATTAAGAAGCCAATATTGAAGAATTTATTCGTAGCATATCGGCCGATATGTTATAGAAAGTATGCCAAAATTGGACCCAGAGTATGAACCATTTGAGGCGCAGTCGCGGTCAACATTTACATGACATTACACAACATACATTTTTCTGAATTTTATGTTTTTTTTTTTATCAAATTCGAAAGCTCCGTTTAGTTCCAGTAGAAATGGGTCTTTTTGGCTGTAAACAAGGGCAATCAGTCAGTCGGGCGTAGAGTTTTATATGCATAGATATAGGTGGTCGGTGATGATACCTTCTATGCGATAAAAACTTCTGGTCAAAATTATAATGCACTTTTCAAGTGTACAAAAATGTACATTATATATAATAATAAATAAATACAAATGAATTTCGAGTAGGCCTGGCTAATACAGCTATAGCTTTTCAACTTTTTGATGCCTAAATTTGTCTAGCCTGAATTCATTCTCTATCGTAGAGTCACATAGAACACTACAAATCCAGCGCTGAACATAAAAAAAACATTGTTTTTCCATTCAAAACATTTAACAATTTCTCGAGTTGTATTTACAGTGAGTATACACAGATAGTATATCTGTGCCCTTAGGTTAAAGTTTTCAATTATTTTACTTTATAGTTTGGCAGCCGCAAATACTAGCGTGTCAGGAGGAGTCCTGCAAAGATTGGAAGCAGCCAATAAGTAACTTTCAAAGATCTCATCAAGATTGTTGTTGTTGTACGAGTTGTGGCCATATGGTAAAGCGAACCAGGCAAGGGTCCACATGAAGAGGATGATTATAATACGGCCAACAAAGCGCACACAAGGGAAGATGGCGAATGGCATAAGGGAGCCAAAGCACAAATCACTTTTTTTCCCGTCTTCCATTTTAAATTGTCGGCATTTAAAATTCTAGTTGTTCATTCGTTGTTATCGGTTATCGATATTACTATGTAGATTAAAACTATGCCAGCGGCTGGTGGAGTTGATGATGAGCCAGCAGCAACCAGGATATGGAATCAGCAGCGGCAACGCCATCGGTGGCCGAGATAGCAGCGTCCAGTGTAAGAGAGAATTTTTTTTTGACACGTCACTTTGTTCTGGTTATTGTTATTGCTATTTATTCCCCCTTTATAGGTACGTTCGGGTCTGGCCGAGCTGGAATTGAGATCGTCACAAGTGTTGCAGCGTTCGGAGAATGTCAAAACGGGAGTGCCGGATGTCATCGAGGAGGAGGCGGAGGTGGTAAATTTACCTGCCGAGCATCGAGTGCCTTTGTATTTATTGAAATCGTTGGAACAACTGGTGGCCTTTACGAATAGTGAGGATGATCCAGATGGATGATGTCTCCCATTTGGCCCTAATCTCGCACAGCACTGTGGCGTATTTGTCACATCTGAATAGACAGCATCTGTTGAGAGTTTTTAATCAAGTCCGAAACTGCTAATCAGCCTTTATTTTGGTTCATTTATTAAAGGATTATAATGCCATTTTAATGTTCTTTACGAATTCAATTTGGAAAGTGTGTTAAAAGTCACATTTTCGCTTTAAAAATAATAGTCAGCCGTTCTCCCATTTTCACTTTCGCAAAAATTTTGCGATTGAAGCCAAATTTGAACCAAAACCCGGATTCAAATTGTGAGTTTGGCGAAAGTGAAAATGAGAGCACCACTGAATAAAAAATATACAGGCATGCTCTCAATTGCACTTTCACGGCAACTTTTCGAAAGTGGAATTGATTCGTGATTGAAACACCTGTACAGCCGACCAGCCTCCTTTGTGGTGTGTCTTGTTTTAAAAGTTATGAACAAACTCATTTTAGGTATGTTCTCAATTCCATTGATTCGTGTTCTCGCAACAACAAAACGAAAAAGTTTAACGTTTTGAAAAATATCGCTTGTTGGTTGGTGGAATGAAAAGTAATTGCCATTTACGCACTCTTACAGTTGCTAGATTTACATGAAGTGAATTTTCCTTAATTCTGTGTACAATTTAGAAATTGTTAGTGAAATTTTATTAGCTTTTAAGTGTTTAATTAAATTACAAAGAGTTTTTGTTAAATGTGTCCAGATTTTGCATGAGCCAGTCAATTCGAAAAAAGTAAAACGAAAAAGTGCGCCTCTCATTTTCGACTGTTCCATTTTCGATCGCTTCGCTCGGAATTGTGGTTTCGCTCTTATGAATCTTGGACCGGTGGTTTGCAAAAAGTAAAACGAAAGCAATTTCATTCGGAATCGAGAACACAATAACGAAACCGAAGCGGAATTGCGTTCGATTTACTTTTCAAAAATAGAGGAAAGCTAACTTCGGCTCGACCGAAGCGCCACTGATGGCGCCACTACTTTGAGCATTTGCTTGCCAGTTTGTTATATGGTAGCTATACGATATATTCATCCGATTTTGACCGAACTTCCCAAAATTGCGTGGAAACTGATAATATTCACAGCCAGTGATTGGAAAGGTAACCAATTTTCTTACCTAGGTAAGGTACAAGGTAAATGTAAAAAAATATACCTAGTTAAGGTAAAAGGTATCCGGAATTCCCAGTAACTAGGTAAAGGTACTAAAAAGGTATTTTTAAATTAAAAAGCATGGTTCATCAATTTATATTATTAATAAATATGAACTGTACGGGCTAAAAATGGAACATTTTAATTTTATATGATGTTATTTTATTAAAAGGTTTCTCTTATACCATCTCGCCTTTTTAATATAACAAAAGTTTCGAGTAATTCGTCACCCATTCCATTTCTTTTTGGTGTATGTATTTGGCCTCTACTGCTAAGAATTCTTTCAATTGGGGCAGATCTATGCAATATGGTATTATACTTATAAAAAACATTGCAATTATTTTTATATTAAAGTATAGATTCAAAAGATTTGCTATAATCGGCAAGATAAGTTAAGACTTCCAATTCAATATTCGAATTTTCATAACAGTTCTCAGTTTCATGCAATCTTCCATTACTGGTATCGTAAAAGTCTTCAGAATCCTTTGTATTTGAACTTTTACTGACAACTGTTTCCAAACTTTCCGTAATTTTTTTAACAAGCCAACACTCAAATTTTGTGGTAGTTATTTGGAATCCACTTCAATTTAAAGCAAAGGTCTTTGCCTAGCTTAAAGTCAAGTTTTCAAAAAATGAAAATCATTTAAAACGCCTTTTTTTAGAGCAGCTGTTCTATCGCGCTCTATTACCTTTAAATCAGACTCTTCTAAAAGATCAGGCTTCACGAGTTTCCTTCAAAAATGTACACTTTAATTGCTTTTCAGAAGTTGGATACATTTTCTTTAACTGCTTAACCTTTGGATATCTCCAAGTCCGTATTTGCTATGAACTTCAGCTGATATAGTAGCAATTATTTCATGTGTGTGTGGGACAATCGCACACGCTAATATGCGAGTACGAGAGAACTGGCGAAATTTTTCTTTTACAGCCGTGCTCTCATTTTCACTTGTGTAAAAATTTTGCGATTTAAATCCGTTTTTCAGTTTAAAATTTGTCTAAAAATCGCAAAAAGTTTGCGAAAGTGAAAATGGGAGAACGGCTGATTATTATTTTTAAAGCGAAAATGTGACTTTTAACACACTTTCCAAATTCCTGAAGAACATTAAAATGGCATTATAATCCTTTAATAAATGACCTAAAATAAAGGCTGATTAGCAGTTTCGAACATGATTAAAAACTGTCAACAGATGCTGTCTATTCAGATGTGACAAATTCGCCACAGTGCTGTGCGAGATTAGGGCCAAATGGGAGACATCATCCATCTGGATCATCCTCACTATTCGTATAGGCCACCAGTTGCTCCAACGATTTCAATAAATACGAAGGCACTCGATGCTCGGCAGGTAAATTTACCACCTCCGCCTCCTCCTCGATGACATCCGGCACTCCCGTTTTGACATTCTCCGAACGCTGCAACACTTGTGACGATCTCAATTCCAGCTCGGCCAGACCCGAACGTACCTAGAAAGGGGGAATAAATAGCAATGTCAATAACCAGAACAAAGTGACGTGTCAAAAAAAATTATCTCTTACACTGGACGCTGCTATCTCGGCCACCGCTGGCGTTGCCGCTGCTGATTCCACATCCTGGTTGCTGCTGGCTCATCATCAACTCCACCAGCCGCTGGCATAGTTTTAATCTACATAGTAATATCGACAACCGATAACAACGAACGAACAACTAGAATTTTAAATGCTGACAATTTAAAATGGAAGACGGGAAAAAAAGTGATTTGTGCTTCCGTGTTTTGTGCTTTGGCTCCCTTATGCCATTCTTCTTCTTCCCTTGTGTGCGCTTTGTTGGCCGTATTATAATCATCCTCTTCATGTGGACCCTTGCCTGGTTCGCTTTACCATTCGGCCACAACCCGTACAACAACAACAATCTTGACGAGATCTTTGAAAGTTACTTATTGGCTGCTTCCAATCTTTCAAAGCGCACAGCAGGATTCCTCCTGACACGCTAGTATTTGCGGCTGCCAAACTATAAAGAAAAATAATTGAAAACTTTAAACAAAGGGCACAGATATACTATCTGTATATACTCACTGTAAATACAGCTCGAGAAATTGTTAAATGTCTTGAATGGAAAAAAAAATGTTTTTTTTATGTTCAGCGCTGGACTTGTAGTGTTCTATGTGACTCTACGATAGAGAATGAGTTCAGGCTAGACAAATTCGGGCATCAAAAAGTTGAAAAGCTGTAGCTGTATTAGCCAGGCCTACTCGAAATTCATTTGTATTTATTTATTATTATATATAATGTACATTTTTGTACACTTGAAAAGTGCATTATAATTTTGACCAGAAGTTTGTATCGCATAGAAGGTATCATCACCGACCACCTATATCTATACATATAAAACTCTACGCCCGACTGACTGATTGCACTAGTTTACAGCCAAAAAGACCCATTTCTACTGGAACTAAACGGTGATTTTGATTTCCACTGACACAAATATGTACACTCGGCCAAATGTATATATTTTTGACCAGGCCTACTATATACATTTTTTACACCCAATTTCTATGGCAGCTATACTATATAGATGTCCTATCAAACTTGGTGGAATTATGTGAAAGCATAGAAAACTTATAAATACGAGGTTTGGGGACGTTTGCGTTGAAGATAAAAAAGTTTTCTCACTAAAACAACTTTTTCGACCGATGGTTGCTATGGCAGCTATATGCTATAGTCATCCGATCTGGCTGGTTCCGACAAATGTGCAGCGTATTTGTACCAAAAGACTTCGTGCAAAGTTTGGTTAAGATAGCTTCAAAACTGAAGGAGGAGATAGCATAGAAACAGACGGACAGACGGACGGACAGACGGACATGGCTATATCAACTCAGCTCGTCATGCTGATTAAGAATATACATATATACTTTGTGTGGTCGGAGATGCTTCCTTCTATGCGTTACAAACATCTGGACAATTTTAATATACCCTCACAAGGGTATAAAAAGTTTAACTTTTTAACAAAAATAAAATTAGGGTTTTGTCCAAGGCAGGGCGCGGCTGGACCACCGTATGTCGGTCAAATTTTAAGACACAATTTAAGAACGAGTTTTCTTAATTAGTTCGTCGATTTAGAACGTGTAGAATATTTTTGAGAACGTGGTCTTGTTTTAAGAACGTAAAATTTGAGAACGGAATAAAAGTAAGAAATTTGTGTTACCGTTTATAACGCCATTTTTATACCTTGTCGAGATGTTTGTAACGCATAGAAGGAAGCATCTCCGACCACATTAAGTATATATATTCTTGATCAGCATGACGAGCTGTGTTGATATAGCCATGTCCGTCTGTCCGTTGTTTCTATGCTATCTCCTCCGTCAGTTTTAAAACTATCTTAACTTTGCAGGAAGTCTTTTGGTACAAATACGCTTGCACACCCACAAAAACTCACAAAAACCCATTTTTCGAACGATCGTCTCTTTGGCAGCTACAAGAAGTAGTCATCCGATCCTGGCGGTTCCGACATATTAGCAGCGTGCAGCAGACAAAAGAAGACTCTGTGCAAAATTTCAGCTTGATAGCTTAAAAGTTGAGGGAATAGTTTGCGTAGAAACAGACATACGGACAGACAAAGCTCAATCGACTCAGCTCGTCATGCTGATCAAGAATATATATACTTTACGTGGTCGGATATGATTCCTTCTATGCGTTGCAAACTCTTGGGCAAAATTATAATTTCAAGTGTATAAAAATGGTATGGTAAATATCATTAATAATTATAATTCTTAAATATATAAAATAAATTCATTCTTAGCTTGAAATAATGGCTTTGTAAATATTTGTTTATAATTTTTTTATTTGTATGAAATAATAATACTACACACAAAAAAATCTGGTGGGTAATATTAACTGCGATGACAGTAACTCTTTTCGAAATTTTTTATGCATGTGGTTTTGTTGTTGCTTGGTAACTGTGCTAACAGTAAAATCTACAGAAGAAATTGTAAAGTTCACGTATTTATTTTAGCTCGTATTTTGTTGTTGCATTTAAGAACTGTACGCTGATTAAATTTAACCACAAATATTTTTTCACATATTTTGTTGTTTTAATAAGTTACTGCTAACTAACAGTAACTTTAGCATAGAAATAGTTACTCTGACGTGATTTGTTCATCTCATACTTTGTTTTTGCAGCAATTAACTGTACGCACAAGTAAATCTTACAGCACAAATAGTATAACTTTTTAAATGAATTTTGTTGCTTCACGGATTAACTCTACCGACAGTAAATCTAACCGAGAAAATTGTTGATTGAGAAAATTTCAGTTTGGCCCTTATATTTATATTGTACTTTCACTGAATTTTAACTTGAGAATTACTAGTGGTCTCATTTATGCGACATTTAAGAAATTGTTCGTGCATGTGGTTAGGCAGATTCAATACAAATAATAGGTTGCCTCTTCTGGTTTGGGATGATGATGAGCTCAAGTAGATTGGCAACTTGTGACAGCGAAAATAGTATCCAACCCTACTTTTCTTCAGTTGAGTAACAGCTGTTAAATTACTAATTTTATGGTAAAATTACTGTACACACAGTAAGAAAATTTACTTACTGTACGCATCGGTTAATATTACTAATTTTGTGGGTTGGCGCATTTCTAAACGATATTTTCAGTTAGATTTACTATTGCAATAGTTCTCTTTGCGTAAAGGTTAACGTGATAGTTACTGTCAAATTTTGTGAATTTTACCGACTTTTTGGGTTGGCGCATTTCTAACCCAAAATATCGGTTAAATTTAACCACAGATTTTTTTGTGTGTAAGTTTAAGAAAATGGCATAAATTTAAGGCAAATCACAAATTTGGTCCTAAAACAAGATTTTTTAGGTAAAATGCCTTATATTTTAGGAAATTATTACCTGAAAATCACAGTTTAGGTAATAAAATTCATTTTCCTAAAATTTAAGGAAAATCTTTTTTCTGGGTGTAGTTACTAATAGGCTCAACTGAGGCCTACGAAAAGGATTAGGACGATGAACTTCATCACTCTGATGATATATTAAATATATTTTAAATATGTAATTGCATAAATAATAAGAAAAATACAGCTATTTTTTCCTCTCCGTCCAGCCAAAAACAAATTTTTTTTCTTGGCAAAAGTTGGCAGCACAGCTACCCACGGTCCAACGTAGCGATCCCACCACTTGCACTGGCCCGTTCGTCATCAACCTAGTGGCACACGAGAGATTCCTGTAAGTAGTCCTCAACATTTGTTACCGTACGACAGTGACGCATTTGCTACTTCGCTTGGGACGTGATAGCGCCGACGGGTACCAAAGCCAACTGTACCGACTGCAGAATACCGATTGCCTTTGGGACATTCCGATTGACATGTCAGCTTAAAAGAAATAATGCTTTTTCTAAATAACGAAAATATATTTGTTTAATTTGGATTTCACAAAATGCCTGAGCTGTTTTGTGTTATTACAGTTGCTGTTTTCCTTTATTTAAAGATTTGCTAAAGACGAGCCTCCCATGTGCGCGTCCTTTATTAGAATTTTCTCTTGGGCTCTAAATAGGCTGCCAAGGTGGCCAGGCATTTTTGATTTGCGGCGGCTGAACTTATGCACTGGTAAAGCAGCAGCTTATTGCAAATGTAGCAATCAAAGCAATTGTGGTCTCCGGATTTTCCAACTTTGCCTTTGTCGGGTGCTTTTCAGTTTTAGGATTTGTTCATCTAACACAAAATGATTATAAAAAGTTAACAATTTATTAATTAACCATTTATTTTGTTCACGATCAAAATCAAGTCTTAATTTCGGGTTTAACCTGGTTCAGTTCAAAACCGGTTTGCTGCAGTTTTTTTTGTTACATAATTTTGATTTAATGAGTTAGGTAAATCCAGGGCTGCAAGAGCGAGGACAGCCCGAGCCAATGGATAAAGGCTCAAAATTCTGATAAATCCAAGAGCCGTCCAGAGATGAATGTTTCAAGAGACAAGCTGGCAAATTCTAGTTTCAGTCAAAAAGAATCTGTCCCAGGGTTTGTGTAGCCCTTTTGAAAGCCAAACGTTGCGACGCCCCAGGAGGTCGCAACATTGCTCCCATTTTCGCTTTCGTAAAAATTTATAGTACAAATTTGGTACAAAAACCGGTTTGAAGTCACACATTCTCACTGTTATTATTATAATTATTATTATAATTTGACTAGAACTACTAAGTAACATGAAGTCTAATATTATAATTTCCCTTGAATTAGTTAAATAAAGAATTCAAAACACGCGCGCACATTCAAACACGCGCCATCTATCGATGGCCAACAGCTGACGATAGGCGACTTCGATTGCATTGTTATCGGCAGCACAGCTATCGACGTCGCTAGCGACTGCGCCCAGCAGCCTATAAAAGCAGAGCATCAGCGAAACGGCACTTCACTTAGTGCGCAGCTTCGGTCGAGTCAACACCTTGGAGCCGCAGATCAACCCTGGTCAAAGGAATCTGTGTCTGGTCGGTATTTCCGGTTGAAGAGCGCCGTCACTCGCCCAGTTCGACCATAGAAAAACTAACATAGAAGCACACTTTGAAACGCCGCTCTTTTTTGAGTGATGTTAACGCCATTGTGACAAGGAGATACTTCATAGAGTCAACAAAATCAGGAACTCAAAATTATTGTCGACATAGGAAAACACGGTGGTTAGAGGGAGATGGACATAGTCAAAAAAATAACTCAGAGAGTCAAAAAATAACTCAAAGAGCCAAAATGACAGCGAACAGCTGACAAATGTCTGAGTGAAAAGTTGTCGACGCAGCAAAGTGTGCTTCTATGTTAGTTTTTCTATGGTTCGACTCCCATCGTAGGATTACCGAATCGGCGGTGGGTGAGTCACGGGTAATGCGAATCTGCTCCTGGCCTGGTCCAACAAGATGGACGCACTGCATCCGGTAGCGTACAGCGCTGGTAGGCGCGTTCCAACGAAGCAAGGCTTAGAACGGCTCCTGCTCACTGGGGTGGCTCCTACGGGAAAGCATCAAGACGCATCAGCCCTGACCCGACTGCATCCGGAACAAGACACCACAGCAAGATGAATCACGACAGAGATTGAACGCTCGATTAAGAAGATTTATGATTATGAAAGTGTGGGTGTGTGTGTGTAGAAATACTTAGCCAGAATACAAAATTTATGCAAGTTCCAAGTTTTTTTTTTTTTTTTTGGCTTTTATTTAGTTTTGGACCTCGTCTGTATTGTTATTGTTCTCCGAAAGGGGGTCAATCTTTTGTAACATGCCCGGTGCGGGTAAAGATTTTGTACGTTCTTCAGCTGCTATAACTGCCGACGACGATCCCGACAATAAATTTGATTTAGATTTAGTTAAATACCGCCGTGAGGCAAACGCCGATTCGGCCAACATTAATACAGTGCCTTTTTGATCTTCCAGAACAGTGATGTCATTTTTTTCTGAGCCAATTGATTTTATAGTTTACATCGGCACCAGTGATGTCATTTTTTTCTGAGCAAAAATAGCTGGATCAACGAAAAAAAAGCTGATTTTTATAAAACAATGTGTTATAATTTATAATGTATTATATACATATGTTTACATAAATCGACAATTAGAGTATATTTAATACATCGTCAATTTTGTCTGCATCATCGCTCGGATAATAGTCTCGTTGTACTATTGTAGTTAGGCATAGCTGGGTGGTAGTTGGTAATTAAAACAGCACTTATTGTGTCGGCGCAGTCCATACCTAAAATTTTAAGTAAATTAAATTCTAATTTAAAAATAAATTTTAATATGGACCTTATACTTAAAATAGCGTTTAACGTTTCAACGTTTATCCTATTTCGAATTTCTGTTTTTACCAAATTCACTTGGCTAAAAACCCGCTCGACTTCGGCATTCGACGAAGGCAGTGACCGCATTTGCAGAGCAACTAAAGCCAATTCATTAAACCGTCAGTTTCCGCCAGAATGCCGGTATTTCAGAACTTTACAGTATCATCGACATTTTTCCATTGTACCAGGGTTATGTCGTTGTACTCACGTTCAATTTTATGAATGTTGGGAGTACCAAAATACTCCAGGATTGGAGAGATGATGTTTTTTTTTTAAATTTTAAAATATTTTCAACTGAAAAAGCATCAATCTGTTTCAATACATTAAAATAGTCCGGCAACATGAAATTGAATAAAAATATTTACCTTTGCTTCAACTGTTTGGCCAGCTCTACTACAAAACCCGTACATCATTCTTTCGTTTCTTTTTCTTTGAAGGATTCTATTTTCATTGCTTTGACGTGTTTCTCAAAATCATCGTCATTAATAATGTCTACTTCACTATCAGAAGGAATTATTTTTTATCTTAATGAGCTGATAGCGAATATAGGATCATTGAAAAGCTTCGTCGCATTATTCATACAGGATTTTAGCTGTTTTGCATTTTTTATTCATCGCATCGTCAATTCATGTTGTTTTGTTTCGCAAACCAATTTCACAATGTTGGTCATTGGTCACAATGTAAATTCTAATGCAGCATACCGAACGCATTTAGGACATGTCGGTTGTCAGATTTTGAGATATTGAAATAACGAAATTATTTAGATATAACAAAAAAAAACATCACAAGGTGAGTGTCGCCGGCTTTTCAGTGGTGTTCTACTCATAGGTGTTGGGTTAAATGGTTATCTAGTGATCCGATCCGGTCGGTTCCGACATATTAGCAGCGTGCAGTAAGAAGAAGACTCTGTGCAAAGTTTCAGCTCGATAGCTTTAAAACTGAGAGACTAGTTTGCGTAGAAACAGACGGACAGACAGACAGACGGACAGACAGACAGACAGACAGACAGACGGACGGACAAAGCTCAATGAACTCAGCTCGTCCCCCTGATCAAGAATATATATAGTTTATAGGGTCGGAAACGAATATTTCTATGCGTTGCAAACTTCTGGGCAAAATTATAATACCCTTTGCAAGGGTATAAAAATGATTATTTTAAGAAATAAACTCCAACAAAAACAAAACAAACAAGAAAGAAAGTCGGTATAACATGCTCTGTACCAGAGTTCCCCAGCGATAGCCCCTGGGGCACGAACATACTCGCCAATTCACACCGAATGCTTGCCGAAGTCATGCATTACTGTGTGTTAGAGAGGGACACAGTCACATTTTCGCGCTATCTGCTTGGGGAACCCTGTTCTGTTCTACCTTAATGCCGCCGCTCGCATTTGCCCACGTTAAACGCGTTATACGCCCATCTCTAAGATCTCTCTCTCTCTCTCTCTCTCTCTCTCTCTCTCTCTCTCACTAAAATTGCCTTTGTTGAAAAGACCCAGCGCCGCAAATTGCGATTACAAAATCGATTACTCCTGGATTACTTTGCCTTCAGTATGAAGGAATAAATCGCATACAATCTGCATTACTTTGCCGTATGCATGGCCGTTTGTAAACGGGGTGCGCACAGCCTGCATTACTAGTAATAAAACAAGAAAGAAAGTCGGTCAAGCCCGACTATAACATACTCTGTACCCTTACACTCGCATTTGCTCAGGAGTCAAACGGCCAGTTAACACCCCGCGCACAACGCGGTGCGCTCTCTAAGTTTCTCTCTCTCTCTCTCTATCTCTCTCGCACTAAGATTGCCTGTGTTGAACGGTTAGGGTATGTTGCTGTGGTTGTTGGTGGGGGGGGGGGGGGTGGAGTTAACTGGTAACCGTTTTTTGCCCATAACTTGAGTATCGATCATCCGATCTTTATCATTCCTTCAGCAAATCTATAAATAATTTTGTTTACAAGGTATCTCTAGAATGAACGAACGATCTATCTCCAAAACTGTAGGAGATATGACGTTTTTTCCAAATTGCGGGGGCGGGAGGGGGCGTGGCAAAAATTGAAAATAAACTTGATCTGCCTGCAAGTATAAGAAATATATGTCCCATAGATGTCAAACCTCTATCTCTTACCATCTCTGAGATCTCTTCGTTCATACGGACGGACAGACAGACAGACGGACAGACAGACAGACGGACAGACAGAGAGACGGACAGACGGACAGACGGACATGGCTATATCGACTCGGCTGTTGATGCTGATCAAGAATATATATACTTTATAGGGTCGGAAACGATTCCTTCTCCCTGTTACATACTTTTGCACAAACTTAATATACTCTATGTACCTTCGGTACAGAGTATAACAAGTCCGATTACAATTCAACACACAATTTAGGAACCGTATACTCAGTCGTAAAGCACTTGTAATACGATTCAATTTACTAAAGATGGAAAAGTATACGGGTGGGGGTAAAGTATTTGTTTTACGATGCAATGTACTATTGATAGAGAAGTATATGGGTTGGTAATGCACGTGGGTGAATTTTTTGATATTTGGCCAAGTCAAAGAGGGGGAAACATTTGCTATATCTGCGTAGTCCATACTCTTGAAATAATATTAAAAAATAGAAATGAAATGAAAATTCTTAAAACCATCCCAATGCTCAAGATAACATTAAACATCTGCAATCTGTTGTTTCACCAGGTTCAACGTTTTGGTTGGGTAACACCCTTCAGTTGGGCTCAGTAATAAAATGTCAGGGATTTGGAAGAGCTGGTACTAAAAACATGACTTTTCTTATATGCTTTTCCGTCATAAATTTAACAAAGAAAGGGCGTTCTTTCAGGACGTTGGCCTTATTAGACATGAAACAGTACCAAAATCACTTATGAACTGAAGCTATATTTAATGATTATGCCCTAATTCATTACTGCTTCACTTCTGAAGACTTGTTGTGTTTCAAACGGAATTATTAGGCATTATTTTAGACCACGACTCAAAAATACTACAACTACGATTATAAAAATAATATCGACAATATATCAATTCCACTTCCACGCAACTTCTCGAAAGTGGAATTGATTCGTGTTCTCGCAACACCAAAACGAAAAAGCATTTCGTTTTAAAAAGTATTGCTTGGTAGTCGGTGGAATGAAAAGTAAATACCAAATTACGCACTCGTACAGTTGCTAGATGTAACATTTTCCTTAATTCTGTAATCCATTTAGAAATTGTTAATGAAATATGATTTCCATTTAAGTCTATAATTGATTTGGAGTTTTTTTGATTACCGCCAAACCGAAAAGTAAAACCTAAAAGTCGGCCTCTCTCATCTTGGACTGTTCCATTTTCGTTCGTTTCACTTGGAATTGTGGATTCTCTCTAATGCAGAGTTACCCAGCCATAGCCCCTGGGGCACGAACATACTCGCCAATTCACACCGAATGCTTGCCGAAGTCATGCATCACTGTGTGTTAGAGAGAGACACAGTCACATTTTCGCGCTCTCTGCTTGGGGAACCCTGCTCTAGTACTTTGCGAAAAGTAAAAAGAGAACCCTTTTATTCGGAATTGAGAACACAAAAACGAAAACGGAGCGGAATTGCGTTCGATTTACTTTTCAAAAAGTAGTGTAAGTAAGATTGTAAGTTAAAACCATTCGTGGGTACCTGAGGATTATTTATTAGCACTGTAGAATATAATTTTAAATTCAAATCTATTTTTGCATTCTTCATTCTAACAAGAAAGGGCAACGGAAGATATATGAGACTATTTGCTATTACTATTTAAATGTATTGCACACAAAAAAAAGCTTAGCGAAAACAGAAATGTCAATTAAAATCAGTAAAGACTGAGATGAAGAATTAAGGGAATGTGTAAATAAGGCTGAGGTATCAGCTGGAAATTGCAGAAAAAAACTGAAAAATTGATGGAAAAAGTAAGCATAGAGAAAAAATGTATTGAAGGAAGGGAGGAAACTCTTGAAAAAGATGACGGCCAGGGGGAAGCAGGAAAATAATAAGAGGCAAACCCCAAGATGAAAGTAAAGAGGAATAAAGGCGGTGAAATTCAAGAGAGAAAAAAACCTAGGAAAGTGGAAAAAACAAGGGAAAGAGGAGACCAAAATATCACTACGATATTTTGAAACAAATAATTAAAAAAAAAAAGTGTTTCGAGGCGGAATTAAACTGAAAACACAACCTATTGAATATTACTGAATAGTACTGAACTGTTATTTATAGATATTCTCGATGAGTACCTTCACAGTTATACCAGTTGATGTCTGCTTGGGAGGCGGTTGCCTTTGAGCTTTATGTGGCATCCGCAAGGCATAAATCACATTAACAGCCATATCAAATTTCGTGTCTCTTGTCGATTTTTGCTATCTGGGCAAGTTAATTGATTGGTTGCCAGGCTTGGCTCAAAGTCAAAGCCGATGCCGATGCCAAAGCTAAAGCCGCACGCCTGCAAGTGCTGACATTTGTTCAGTGTCACGACTTCACAAACAGCAGACAAACTTGCCAAGACCACAACAGACAACGGACAGCCAAGCAGTTTGTTCTATGTTAGAGTCAGTCAGTCAGTCGGTTCGCTCCGTCAGTCAGTTAGACATTCAGGGGCCGCCACTCACGACTAAGAGCAACTTTCTTTCGTGCTGCACAATGACAGCAGCAGAAGCAGCATCTAAGCTGGCTGCATCCACATCCACCCAATCCTCATCATTGTGTCATTGATCTTTTGGGCTGCAGCACAGGCAAGCTGCATTGTTCTGAAAGGAGCTCCTCGGCTTTATCGCCTGTTGCTGATCTGCAGCTTGCGGTACTTGCTCCCAGTTCAAGAGTCAGCATCACGTTGTGTCTGCCACATGCAGAGGCACAGGCAGATGCCACATGCAACAGTTGCGAGCTGCAATTTTTTGAAATTAATTTAACATGAACTGCCAACTAATTTGGAAAGTCTGATCGCTTTGAGTCCTTCGTCCTCCTCCTCTCGTCCTCCCCAAAAACATTTCATTAAAGAATTTTTTTTCTTTTCACCAATTTTTGGACATTTTCTTTATGGCTTCATATGGCTTCCAGACAGCTGCAAGTTGGCGGCGCTTTAATAGCCTCAACTTTGCTGGCTGTTTTTTTTTTGGCTAAAAACTTGTTTTGGCCAGAAACTGGTTCTTTGGTGGCGTTTTTTTTTTTGGAACCACAAGAATTTATTTCTAACTTAAGCAAATGCGACTTTATTGGCAAATACAGTCAGAGTCTAAAATTGTTTAAAATATATTAACTAAATGATAAAATTGACAGGCCGGCAAAGACAGCAGGTAAGGGTTCAACTCTGGCCCCAGCCTGACAGATATCAAGCGAAACTTGTGGCAGTTGGAATACCTTGTACCAAGGGCAAAAAGATTCATTTCCGACCTTTGAAGTTCCTCTGAGGGTTCGGTCGCTTAGCTTAAGGTTTGGTTCGAAACAAGATCTTTGGTTCGAACCTTTGTTCATAAATTATTCATCAGAAACGGTTTTTCTTGTTACATCCTCTTTTCAATATAGCCAGGTTTGATTAAATAAAAGATAGAGCTTTTAGCACACAAATATTTTCTCGCCATCTAGAGTGAGTGAGTAGAGTGATACAGAACCAGGCAACTCAAATTTGTAAAAACTTCAAGGGTATCTAAGCCTGGCCAGGTACATGGTACATTACAGTCGGGCTTTGTCGACTTTCTTACTTGTTGAATTTGTTGAGGGTTCTTCACTCTGGGCGGAAGTTTTTAGTTTCTGTTTCTGTTTTTGCTACGTGCCATTGACCAGTTGGTTGGCATTTGTGACCGCACAATTTCCGCTTGGGTCTCCAACAAAACTCTCTGATTGACACCAAACAAGAACGCAATGAAAATTCATTTTCAATGCAATTCATTTCAATTAATTTCGACTTGCTTAGAGGGAAAACCATGCATTGCGCAAAATGTGTTTAATTACCAGAAACGGAATTCTTATTCATTAACAAAAACAAATGCCAATAAAATGTGCATAAATTTGAAGACAGGTTGTTTTGCAAAAAATTGCAGCCATGCAAGTCCGAAATTTTTTGCTTTGGCAATGGAGCAACACACACACACACACACAAACTCAAGTGGAGTGGATGAAGGAGTCTTTGGTTGAGTTCCTCCCTGAAGCGCAAAACGTTTTATCGTTGGCAAGTGTTTGAAAAAGCGTTTTGGCTGTACACTTAGCGAAATGAATTTATAAAAGACAATTTATTATTTAAGAGCTTTTCAGTCCGCTCCCAGAAACAAATAAAAAGAATAGTTAAAGCAAGGGCTTTCATGAGGAATTCCGGCTTTTCTCTGGTTCTAATTTTTAAAATTATAATCCTGAACCTATTCAAGAATGAAATCAGCTTAAATTGTGTACATTCGGTATAGGGTGTGCAGCTTTAATGTCAGTAATACATTCTTTATTAAGGTTAGCGTTGAATTATTACCTTCCAGTCGGGTTTAATTCCGCTTCCAATTCCAATTTCTTCTTAAATCAAGAATTTTCATTCTTAAAAAAATAAACAATTTATTAAGAACCAGAAGGCCAAGCTAACTTCGTCTGTGCCGAAGTTTTTAAACCCTTGCAAATGCTGGTTTTGAAATGTCAGAGTTTAAGAACGCTTACAAAAAAACTCAAACATTTTTCTAACTAAAACCCATTTTCCGACAGGTGAACATCTGATTTCGACACATCACATTAACAATCGCCGAATTTAAGAACGATAAAATTGAAAAAAAAAAGTTTTTTTCACTAAGACCCATTTTTCGACCGATCGGTCCTATTGCAGCTATAAGATATAGTCATCCGATTTTGACCAAAATTTGCAAATCTGCTTGAAAGCATATAATATTATAAATGGCCGAGTGGCAAAATAGTTTTTCTTACTAAGATGCACCGCTCGGGAATTAAGATTGGTTTGGTTCAGTGGTTCAATTTCCTCTATGAAATTTTTTAAATTTATCTACTATTTTCGAAGCTAAAGTCATAAGAATCATTAAAATAACTTTAATATATATGCCGGATTTGCCGACAAAGTCCATAAGTTTATATTGAAGAGCAGAAATGAGCATATCTACTAGATTTTCAGCTACCAAGGTCTTCAGGGAAGCAAAATGTCGGATATTTAATCAAAGTAGGAGCCTGGCCCTAATTAAATCCAGAAGAACACGTATCAAATTCTTTACAAGTGCTAAATATTGCACTAGAAAATAGATCCCTTGCTTTAGTTAAATTTTTCAGATAATTCAGGAAACTTACCGTTATCTTTTGCAATTTTCGGTTTGGTTCTGCATTTGTTAACAGACGCTGGTTCCAATAGAATTTTTATTACGGAAATACAAATCCCTTCCCATTAAATTCCACAACGTACCGTGCCACGGAATCAAAAAAAAAGTTTCAAGGGAAATGGGAATTTCTAATTAATAAATTAATCTTGTTTCGTCATGTTCCTTTAATACACCGCCATGCACTTGAACAGGGACAAGCATTCTAAAACGAAGATACATATATTTGACCGAAAACAAACAAATTAAATCAATAGACAAATATTTTTTACCATTCAGTATTTCATTCTGTATTGAATTTTAAAAAAAAACTGTTTCAAATTAACAAATTCTTTTCTAAACATTTTTTTTGTGCGCGTTCTTCAAATATAGCGTATATTTATGCTGCACTTGAATAGGGACAGGGTGTGGCGCACCAGTAGTATGTGTGGCTGCTGTTGCGGGAAGTTGTGGGTTCGATCCCGCCTCGGACCATCTAATAGAAAAAGATTTTTCTTTCTTTAGAAAAAAGCTTTTACACACCCGGTCACCTTTACCAGCTATTGGCGCCAGCTGTGAAGTAACTAGCCATGAAAACGCAAAAATTCTCTAACTATAGCCGTTCGGATTCGGCGTTAAGGCCTATTTCCAAAACAAATAAAAATTAATGTCACGAAATTACCATTTATTTATGTTTAGAGTGGATTGTAAGCTATAGTGGGACCACAAAGTCTTAAAGTTCAAACAATTTTAAAATCATCTCACAGCTTTCAAAGTCATATGATGTACTACCACAAGTGTGCGCGACTTGCTGATCCTTGGTAGAGAAAGTCTTGAGGCACTTAAAATTAAAATATATGGAAAACTAATGAAAAAGAGTGCTAATCTGTGTGCTAGTATATTTATTTATTTTTGTACATTTTTGTTGCATTTCGCTTTTGCCTTTAATATGTTCGATGTTGACCGGAAAAAGCTAAAGTTTTGTATTCAATTTTCTTAAAAACCTATCAAATTATGGGAATAACATAAAAGGACTCATTAAAAAAGCTCTTTCACGTACTGCAGAGCTGCAAATGTTCGAGAAGCGTCAAATTCATACTGTTCAGATTCCAATATTCATTCAAAATTACAAATAAATGCAAGTGTCGATACTGTACGGAGAGTTTTACGTAAAGCTGAACATCTAAAAAGATTAAAACTAAAAAAAAAACGAGAAGGCTAAGCCAACTTCGTCCGTGCCGAAGTTTTTATACCCTTGCAAGTTCTTGTCATCACGCTCCCGCTCTACTTAACGAGATGCTAGATTTTCTTCGCGAATAGCGGCCAATCGACTAGCGTTTCGAGTTGATATCCGAGACGCATTTTGCTCGTAACGGATGCGAGGTCTATCACGAGACGCCGGCCGTCGTTGATCCTGGGACATTGAAGACACTCGTGGCATTCTATATATTGGTTTCAAACGCCTACTAGGAAAGTTGTAAAATTGACTCTTCGACCGATCGTTCCTATTGCAGCTACAAGAAGTAGTCATCCGATCCGGGCGGTTCCGACATATTAGCAGCGTGCAGTCAAAAGAAGACTCTGTGCAAAATTTCAGCTCGATAGCTACAAAACTGAGGGACTAGTTTGCGCAGAAACAGACAGACGGACAGGCAGACAGACAGACGGACGACTCAGCTCGTCGCCAAAATCAAATATATATATAGTTTATGGGGTCGGAAATGAATATTTCTATGCTTTGCAAACTCCTGGGCAAAATTATAATACCCTTTGCAAGGGTATAAAAACACCACTTAATAGCCAAAGTAAAGATTCTCGTCAAGTCTTTGCTCAATATCATATGACTTGACATATTCCATAATATGACATGGCATGCTATACCATAACATCTTTCTTACTGCTATGGTGACAGGACAGAAAGTGTTCTTCTTTTCGAATATCATGAAAGAAATAGGAAAAACCCTTAGGTCCATCCACGTTGAAGCGCGTTTCGTCTTAAATCACCACGGTATGCCATTCCTTCTGCCAACGTTATAACTCCCACAGTTTTGCAGATAGACGGTTTGTACCTTCTTGAGATATTTAGTAATCAAGGTTATTTATTATTTGCTGAAGGAATAATAAAGATCGAATGAACTATACTCAAGTTATGACCAAAAGAAAGTTAGCTGCCGCAGAGCAGCAGCAGCGCTGCTACTGCAGGTACATAGTATATTACATTTTGCCTTGAATTCACCCCTCATTGTTCGATTTTCTGAAATGCTTGCTTGTTCAATTGTGTTTACAATCGGAATTTCCTACAAATCGGCTGATAAGTAACGTTCGGCCACTTTCGCTCCTCATTTTCCAAAAAGTAAAAAAAAATAATTGTCTTATCATTTTGCATAATAATAATTAGCTTACAAAGCGGGTTGGAAATAAATTGGATCACAAAACATTATTCAAAATGTTCAGGTCATATTTATTGTTGGCGGATTTTGCAAAATTTGTTAATTTTTTTAGCTTACTTTGCATACAAACTAGTTTCAAAGACAATCGAACAACAAAAAATTGTACCCATACAAACTTTTTCGGACTTTGAGATCGAATTTCTGTAGGTTAACTGGTTTACGATGTGGTCTGATAAGTCAGTCAGTCGGGCTAGGAAATATATACTATATTGATGTACGAAATTTGACGGACGTTCCCCATTGAGTAACGGATATACCTAAGTCTGCCACGAGCACGATCTGCCCCCTCTTCTATGTTCAGTTTATTTATATTTGCTTATTCTTTTTCGGAATGCTTTTTTGTATATACATATACTTATAACCAAGTATATATTTACATTCCATTTAACTTAAGAGACTTTAGTGAGCTTGCCTTAAGGCTATTCGATTTGCATAATCCATTTGTGAATTTTTTTCCTGCCCCCTTTTTCAATTAATGATGAACAACAACTTCTCATATTAATATCTCATTAATGACCAAAACCTATCACATCAATTCTTTAAAAAGTCAGAAGCTTGATTGGATTAGGAGTTAGTTAAAAATGTAACTCTGAGCTACTTTTCGCAGATATGAAACTTGTTTGTGGCGGCAGCATTTCAATTTCGCCAACTGTACTCGACAGTCGAGAGGCCTGACCGGGACTATAATCTGATGATCTTGACTTGTATCTTATAAATACCCCACAATTTATGTTTGCTCGCATTTGCTTAAGAACCAACTAAGAAAGCAGCAAAAATAAACCGTTAAATGCGCGCGTGCCGCTGCCTCTTAATTAAAGGCCATGAATCGCGGCACTTAGCGGCGAAAATGTTTCCAATTTTCCACAAAACCAATTTACACGCCCGAAAACTTGCTCAATACTTGAAGAGGCACAGAAAACCAAATTTAATTTAAACAACCGACTCGTGACATTGAACGGCAGACGGTGGCGGCATTCTCTTCATTTCCTCCATAAATTTGGCCAGTTTTGTAATACATATAAATTTATACATATTTCGAGTTATCTGTAAATCAATTTGCTTAGCTTCGTTGCCCTTGTGGAATGTAAGATGCGAGTGCAACACCAAAGACTACAATTTTGCAATGATATCATCAAGGGGAAGAGGGAAGAGAGGTGTGTTATTAGCACTTTTGCAATTAACCGACTTATTGTTTGCATTAGTTGGGTAGTCAAAGTGCTTTTTAATGCCTAGAACCGAGAACAGAGCGAACTGATTGGTGTGTCGAATGCAAATCCTATGACTTTGGATTAACAACTGGTTTGCCATCGCGCATATCGAGCTATATAATATACACTCACACTGAGCTCATGACTAATGACTTAATAGCTTATCATTCATTCATTATTAAACTTTATAATGTAAATGGGAAATTCACAAAGCCAATGATCAAGAGCAACGAACTTGTAAAGTCTGCTTATTCCTTTTTCTTACTTTTGATGACTTTTGGAAGTGCCCATTTGGAGAGTGTTGATATGCCAAGAACGTACATTCAAACATGTGGGAAATGTGTGTGTAACAAGTGGAATATTAAGTGTAAGCAAAGGGAAATGCAAGATAATTAAAGTTGAAGATATATGTTATAGCAATTTAAATAAATTTTAATACCAATTATTAGAACTCCCCCGGGTGTATTGGGTACCATTTAAGTAATTCTTCAACATGTTTTGGCTTTAATAATAGCCTCTTGCTGAAAGAATTACAGTGACAACATGTCATAAAACTCATAAAAAATAACTCAACATTTTAAATTCCAGCAATTGTAGGCAGTTGTAGCTGCCATAGAATCGTGTCTGTTTTTTTATACTCTTGCAAAGTAATACTAATTTTAATACTCTGTATTAAAGGTACACAGACTATATTAAGTTTGTGCAAAAGTATTTAACGTGGAGAAATGGTATATATATTCTTGATCAGCATCAACAGCCGAGTCGATATAGGCATGTGCGTCTGTATGAACGCACATATCTCAGAGATGGTAAGAGATAGAGTTTTGACATGTATGTTTATTTTCAATTTTTGCCACGCCCCCTGCCGCCCCCGCAATTTAGAAAAAACGGTTTGTCTCCCACAGTTTCGTAGATAGGTTTGTAACTTCTAGAGATATTTAGTAATCAATATTACTTATCGATTTGCCCAAGGAATGATTAAGATCGGATAAAGTATACTTAAGTTATGACCAAAAGTTAGTTTCAATCAAAGGTCAGTTTTGAAATGGTTACAGTAGTGGTGCCATCTAATGGTTAGTTTCGAAAATCAGGTAGTGGCGGCATCTATTGGTTAAGTTATGACACAAAGATGGTTCGCTACAGAGTATATTACAGTCGGGATTGACCGACTTTCTAACTGGTTTTTCAAGAAGCTTGGAGCACCCAGAAATAAGCAGTTCGTTGTAAGAGCAGTAAATTGAATTATATTTTTGGGGTAATTAAAAAATTAATTCTTCTAAACCAGCGTTGCCCAGGCGTATGCTCTTTGGGTACGGTTTGTTATTGTAATTGCACCGAATATAGGAAATCAATGATCGTATACATGCAGGGCGCGAGGCATACCAAACGACACACATGCTATCGATTTCGTGTTTATGTTCTCTTCTTTGATTGGTGTTTGTGAGCGCAAGCAAACTGACCATCAACAATTTCATTATTCGTATTGGTCTTTATCTTTGTGAGTATTGGTGAGTGCTCTGTCGTATGCTGCTTTTGGGCATGCCTGTTCTAAACATTACAATTCTTGCGCAGTTAATAATTTCGTTTCCAAGAATAATCGTGTGATTTAATTCCACTTGACATTGAGCAGTCGGTCTCAATACGCCGCCTTTGCTTATCTGAACTAGTAACCAAAGATAATCACCCTATAACGATTTGCGTATGCACTGCATACTATGCAGAGAAGGGCATTGATTGCAGAGTTTAAGAAATTTTGTGGCTTATTTTAAAAAAATTACACACTAATAAAAACGAAATATTTTATTTGTCATCAGAATATTTGGTCACACTGACCATCTAACCTTCGTCTTCTTTTTTCGATCTTTTCAAATAAATTTTCTGTTTTTTTGTTTGATATCGGTCCTAATCCAGTAAAATATCCAACTACATATTACAGACTCACAGACCAAATTTTAAGTTCATAGCTTAAATGAGTGCTGAGGTATGGCTGTGAAACATGTTTTAGCCGGTTCGATACCGGTCCTGATCCAGTAAAATGTACAACTCAATATTACACACCAAATCTTAAGCGCACAAATTTAACAACTTCTGAAGTATGACTGAGATATGGCTCTGAACCACTTCTTAACCGTTTTGAACCACTTTTAAACCGGTTCATAGACTTGAGATATAGCCTATGACTCTTTACTGATCGGCATGAACATAGTGTGAAATTTTCAGAAATATCGGTTCAGCGGCTTAGACGCCTATTAGGAACAAACATACTTTCACTTTTATATATATATGTATGTATGTACCTATATATAGGTAGATAACAAAACCTTATAGTTACTTTATCATAATTTGTGTTTTCCCTTTTTAGGTTTCTATAATGTTTTAAATTTAATGTGTATAGCTACCTTAATTTGAAATCACTTTAGAATGTTTGATTGAATTTGGGCTATTTAAACAACACTTAACTGGCGCCTGTGTTAACTGCGTGGAGAGAATTTTCCTCATTAAAGCCTATTCTCAGATTAAGTTCGGCACTATATTTCATATAAATGGGACTCCAATTCATAAGCAATCAGATTTCAAACTGTTCAAATTGTTTCTATTTATATGAAATATAGTGCCGAACTAAATTTTTATCTCTGAGAATAGGCTTTTAACAACAGAAGGGCCTGTACGGGGCAGGCACACACATTCAAAGCTTCTGTCATTTGGCGATTTGCTACTGCTGTCGGATTTTTGCTACAAGCCTGCCTTTAGGATTCCAAAGCGGTCATAGCAAGTCTGTCATGAGGTAGCCTCTGTCAGCTTATTGAAGATAGGCAAAGATCGCTGGTGTTTGAATTGAGGAAATTCATGAAATAGCTATACGACCAACAAGCCTCCTTTGTGGTGTTGTGCGTGTCTTGTTTTGGAAAAGTTATGAACATAAATCATAACTTATTGACCTGGAGCCTGCTAAAATTTCTACGATTGATATTCAAAGTGGTCGCAAAACACGATTTGGCTTGTAAAAAATGTTTCTGCTATATGCCTGCCTGCTGGTTAGTATGCAGACCAGTTAGGTTAACATTTTTCCTCCGAAATTATTGCTGCACCAGGACCGATATGATGTTTTCAGTCAACAATCAAAATAATCGACAAATAACTAAATTTATAACTTCAGAGTCTATTGTTTTGATTTCCAGAAAAGAGCATATTATGCGTATGAGCAGCAAAATAGATATAGATCATAACGAACACTTAATGTTCTGCCCATAAAACATACAAGAGAAAATCCAAGTGATTTATTCAATGGATTGCAAGCGTATATAAAGCCGAAAGTTGTAAAAAAACAAGCAAAAACTCATAATTCAAATGAGCATATTCAGTCCCAAATCAAATAAGAATCGCGTGTTTCTGGAAATAAGAACAAAAATACTAAAAAGGAGTACCGAACTTGGGGACAGAAAATTTCCAAATATTTGGAAATGGATTCTGTAGTCTTATCGTTTGATGTATCCGAATTGGGCCTCTCATAAGGAAATAGGTTCTGGAATGCCAACTTTGGAAAAATTATAGAATGGTAAAAGTTTCCACTTTTTAGCTAGTTTAAACGAATGTTAAGGTAGGTCGTTTGTCAATCGAGATATTCGTCCAGTTCGAATATTCAAAAAATTCATCTTACTGAAATCTTACTTGATATTAGTGCGTCACGTTTAACTTAAGTAATTTTTAAATCAGTTCAGTTAGGAGTTGGAGGATTTAAGTACGAAATACTTGTTTCCTGTCTCTGTGTTATTATACAATCTGCAAAACGTTTTCAGTAAGTTTTTTACTTTACGATGCAGATACTAAGCTTGATCTATCAATTGCTACCATTGGAAAATAAAAGCACATGCAAGAGTATAAAAACTTCGGCAATGTCGAACTTAGCTTTGCCTTCATATTATTTGTTATTGATTACAAATGAAACAATTTTACATGAATTGAATCGGCTGCGATGATGACAACATGACAACAATTTGAACCCGAGTTCAAGTTCATCGAGCTAAGTCGAAGACAAAAAATGTAATTAAATCTATGAAGTCACGCGGCACCGCAAAAAAAAAAATAAAAAATATTTCCAAATAAAATACAAAATTATTGCACAATCCTTCATTTTACAAATAAATGGAAATCGATATGCATGTAATGCCTTTTCGATTAAATATTTCGTGCACGTTTCAATATTTCAATAGCAAAATCAAGCGCCACAGCCGCATGAGTTGCCAAATGAAACTACAACAGTTTTATGAATGAATAGCGTTAAATTGGCGTGTTAATGACAACAGCAACTGTAAAAACAATTTTCAACATTTTTCGCAATATTCGGCGTGTGTGTGTATTTTTTTTCCCCAACGTCAGCGCTTGACCCCAAAATGAAACTTTTAAATTGATTTTTATTATTGTATTTCTCTTTTTTTTAACTTGTTGAACTCAATTAATTAGTCGTGGGTGTCAGCCATGGCAAATTGTCGTGGTTGTATTCAAGAAAGGGTCAGGCTAGGTTGAAGGCAAAGGCGCTATTTATGTAATATAAGCAGGGATGGGAACCGAACCGCTTTTCGCGCTCAAAAATCATACTCCGCACTAAAACGCTGTACTTCCAAAACTGTAGAATTAATATTCAATTACAGAATTTAACTAATATTTTGTTTCCTTTATCTCTTTACAGGTAAGCCTTGCCGAGCCACTGAAACGTGATTCTTTTATGGGTGAGAGACATAACAAAAAAAAACCATAAGCCAAAGATGAAAATTTCATTATCCATGTGCCAAAAGCGCATTCAAATTAAGTTGCCCAGGCCGAGTTAAAGCCAAAACCAAAACCAAAACATGTGTCTGCCATGTCAATGTGGCTGCGGTTAAGGAAAATCCAAAGAAAATCCAAGCTCATATTTATGTGCATTTACAGTTTGCACTTTTCACCGGAATCGCTGTTCAGGTTTTACTCAAAAAAACTTATCAACCCACAAATCTCTTCAATCGCTTAGCTTTCCCAATTTGCCGGCGGAAATTTCATAATCGTTTGCGGGTCGAAAATTAAAATGTTACATTTATGAAAATGTATTATTATGTCTATCATAAAATGTCATTGAGTGACACTTGCGCGTGGTCCCCCCCTAAAAAAAAAATGAACACAAATTATTTTGACAGCGGCAATTTCACCCTCCCCTCCCCTCCCACATTGCGCTAATTTTGTTGATTTAAGCTGCTTTTTGATTGCGCTGCTGCTGCTTGGTAGGTTGCACATTTAAAAGCCAACACCGCAGCAAAATTAAAATTTAACAAAAAGAAAAAAAATGGTAAAAATTAAAGCCAAAATTTTAACTTTTGTTATTTTCGTTAGTCTTTGTTTTTTTTTTTATCGTTGAAGTGTAGACTGACCGGCGAAGTGATTGTAATTATGGCCACAATTTTCGGCCATTTCCGCTCTGTTGAGGCGCATGCGCACGCTTTGGACAGTGGGGCAAAGTTTAGGAAATTGTGAGATTCTTTTAGTAGTTTCTAAAGCATCATTTTTACTTTTTGCACTTCTTATGCGGTGTTTAGTAATATTATTTATCTGGCAGATAGATAGAAGTGCAGACTGGTAAAGGAACATTCTGCACTAATGCATCTACTATAATCTGAGCATTCCATAGAGGGATTATGCTTTCCAAGGTTAGACTGACAGATTAACAAACATGAGTCAATCTCAACAATAATTAATTTATCGGTAAACTTGACACTAAGCAAGTTTCTACGGATTTCGAGAAATGGTAGTAAGAAGTAGGTAAACTATTGGTTGCCAGTTTAGACCACGTATGGCAAAGAGTAAATAAGACGCATGAGCAATCCTCGAGATTTGGACGAGTAGGGATGTACTACTACTGTATGCATAAAATAGCAGGAATTGGTTTATAAATCTAAAAATCTTTATTTAGTGTTGTAAATTCATTTCGTCCCCCTCAAAGTAGTCGCTCCCGGATGCAATACACTTGTGCCAACAATTTTTCCAATTTTAAAAACATGCTGCATAGTTCTCTTCCGGTATAGCCTTCAATTCCTTCTTCGTTTCGGTTTCTATATCTTCTATCGATTGAAAACGGTGACCCATGAACGGTCTCTTGAGTTTAGCGAATAGCCAGAAGTCACTTCGCGCTTAGGCAGGTGAATACGATGGCTGCGGAACGATATGGGTAGAGTTTTGGGAGAAATGATCACGAATTACTGTTTCTGTTTTTCCAAGAAATTCAACGGTTTTGGCACCAATCGAAATTTCACTGTCATGAGGCCCAAATGGTCACTCAAAATGGTCATCACTGATCCTTCCGATATTCCAGTAAGGTCCCGGACTGTCAATCGACGATTTTTGAGCACCAGTTCTTTGATTTTGTTGACGCGTATCGTCTTCAACGCTTTCTCGAACCTCTTTGAACATTTTGTACCACTCATAAACCCTTTTTTTCGTTAGAGCTTGCTCACCGAAGACCTTCTGCAACATTTTCAACACAAAATGTAATGGAACTGCGTTGTTGAATAGTTTCAGACTTTATAAAAAAACGATAAATTTACTTTTAGCTGTCTACAAAGGGACGCGTATCTCAAGCACCAATAAATATGGGCATTTCCATGTTTTTTAGACGAACGTGACAGATACATTTAAGGTAAAAATAGTCGCTATTCCGTCCGTCTGTTTCTATTCTATCTCCTCCGTCAGTTTAAAAGCTATCTGAACAAAACTTTGCGCGAAGCCTTTTGGTACAGAGACGCTGCACATTTGTCCGAACCGGCCGGATCGGATGACTATAGCATATAGCTGCCATAGGAACGATCGGTCAAAAAACTAGTTTTAGTGAGAAAAACTTTTTTGTTTTCAATGTAAACGCCCCCAAACCTCGTATTTATCAGTTTGCTAAGATTTTATATAATTCCACAAAGTTTGATGAAAATCGGACAACTATATAGTATAGCTCTCAACCTTTTCACTGATCAATACTATATGATACCACACAATTCTGCCAAGTTTGATTCAAATCGGATGACTATAGCATATAGCTGGCATAGGAACGATCGGTTGAAAAACTAGTTCTAGTGAGAAAAACTTTTTTGTTTTCAATGGTAGCGTATTTAAGCTTTCCAGTTATGAATATTATTGGTTTCCACATAATTTTGACGAGTTTGATCCAAATCTGATGAATATATCGTATAGCTGCCATATAACAAACTGGCAAGCAAATGGTCTAAGTAGTGGCGCCATCTATTGCTGAGTTTGGAAATAACTCAGCTAAGAATGTTCGACGAAAATCATTTCAAACCTTAATTTATATAAATTAAACAAGCTACAAGGGTATATAAACTTCGGTCGAGCCGAAGTTAGCTTTCCCCTATTTTTATATGTATAATATTATTATATTATTATACATCTATATAGAAAATTTCGAGTCGATATCTCTACTGAAAGTATTTTTGGCCACCTTCTCCATACATGACCGACCACCACTAAGTCAACGCCTGAATTATATATGGGCATTTCCAAACTGACGTGACGTTACGTTTGTACGATAAAATGTTTTTAAAAAATATGAAAATCTTGTATTTTCAAAAAAATTGTTTTACATTTGGGTAGCAATTAAGTAGCACTACAATCAGCCAAAACAATGACATACATCGATCATAAGGAGTTAAAGATATAAGCATAAATATGTGCTGGCGTGACGTTACACAAAACGGAAGTGGGTTTTGACTTGTCTTAGAAAATTGCAAAACTCTGCGAATTGGGCAAAGCTTTTTGAATAATATTTTTTTTGGTGGGATTTGAGTTTATTTTCCAGGTAACCTCATTAAAAAAATATTTTCTCAATTTTTTTTTTATTTGCATAAGTATCTGACGTGACGTTACCTGACGTTACGTAACTAAAATTTCCTCATTTTATTTAAGTTGTTTTTGTTACAATATAAGGCAAAAACTTACAGTTAATTACAATCACATAGTTTCTTATGGTGTCTTATGTAATATTTTTTAACTCTTTGTACCCTTAGAAATATTTTAGAGACCACAAATCAATGCAATCTAAAGGCATTTTAATGACAACAAAACGTATCAAAATGAGAAAAATGGCGCTTGCGCGACTTTGCATTAAAAAATCGAGAATATATTTTAGATTGGCTCATATTAGTTCATTTTGATTGTTTCCTCATGATAAAGATCGGATGAACGATACTCAAGTTATGAGCAAAAGTCGGTCAGTTAGCACCGACCACCCACCCCACCCATAACTCTAGGGACCGCGTTCAGCAGCAATCTTAGCGAGAGAGAGAGAGAGAGAGAGAGAGAGAGAGAGAGAGAGAGACTTAGAGAGCTCACTGTGTTGTGCGGATAATAAACGGCCGAAAAGTATGCAACATTTTTTAACTCGGCTATTTACGATCCGCACAACGCGGTGCGCTCTCTAAGTCTCTCTCTCTCTCTCTCTCTCTCTCTCTCGCTCTCAGCTCTGCTCTGTCGCTGAACGGTTAGCGGCTGAACGCAATGCTTAGGTTATGGGTGGGGTGGGTGGTGGGTGTTAACTGACCGTTTTTTGCTCATAACTTGAGTATCGTTCATCCGATCTTTATCATTCTTTCAGCAAATCGATAAATAATTTTGAGTACTAGATATCTCTAGAAAGTACGAACCATCTATCATCAAAACTGTAGGAGATATGACGTTTTTTCCAAATTGCGGGGGCGTGAGGGGGCGTGGCAAAAATTGAAAATAAACTTGATCTGCGTGCAGACAATAGGAGTCTACATTTCAAATTTGGTTGCTCTAGCTCTTCTAGTCTCTGAGATCTAGGTGTTCATACAGACGGACGGACGGACGGACAGACGGACAGACGGACAGACGGACATGGCTATATCGAATCGGCTGTTGATGCTGATCAAGAATATATATACTTTATATGGTCGGAAATGATTCCTTCTGGCTGTTACATACATTTGCACGACTTTAGTATACCCTTTTACTCTACGAGTAACGGGTATAAAAAAGTGTTTTTAAGCACTTTCAATTTTTTGATCTCTATGGACTTTTCTGTGGAAATGCCCATATGATATTCCTCTATAGTTTTCCACATTTAACTTGGTTCGTTTTTAAAACAAAGATCAAACCAAACCAAATAAAAAACTGAATCTTAAGTTTTAAAATTTATTAATTAAATTTGATCTGTGTCCTTGTTTTAAATCGAAGTGATTGTTTTACCGATTTGGCCTACTTTTCCTTGCATTCCGTCCCACTGTACGCAGTTGATTAAAGGTGCAACAATATTTCTCAGCCAGCAGCCACTCACTTTTAAAGCTCGTTTTTTTGTTTTCCTTTTTCTTTGGTACTTACAAATTTTGTATGCATTGGTTCTTTATTTCTTTTATTTTATTTTTTTTTTGCCATTTAGGTAATTAAAAGCAACGTCCAAAGTGCAAATGCAGTGGGTTGTGTTTAACATATGTTCGAGACATTTGCTGATTTCTAGCCCAACAAGTGTGCAGTTGTTGTTTGTTTCTGAGTCGTGTGGGTGTTTCAATTTCAAACGAATTTCCAGTCGAGCTACGGCTTAATGGTTTTAAGAGGGGTGGGGGACACGCCCAAACTTGACTGAGTGACCCAGTGCACTAAATGCTGGGCGACATGTTGCTGCAACATGCGCCTTTTGTCTTGCATTGATTTGGCTAATTCGCTACGCATTTTCAGGCATCATTAATTTAGTCAGACAGTGGAAAGTGGTGAAAGTTGTACTCTAATAGTCGATGGGGAATTGAATGTAGCTCAGTTTGGGGGTCACATGAAATCCCAAATTTAAATTTACATTACCTTGAGCTCAAACTGCCCAAAAGCCAAGAGAATCGATGCATCTTCCAAGTGTATGTTGAAGTGCACTAAAGTCGCTCTTTGGACCATTTTTATATTTTTTGAAATGCACTTCAAGCCTCAAGTGCCACTAGAGTTGTCAGCTGTGTACCGTCTCTCTCCTCTCCTCTCCTCTCCTCTCTCTTTCTTTCTGTGTGGCTTAAGCTGCAGCTGTGGTCTGAGGCTGGCTTTCGAGCCATTAGAAGCGCATGTCTGTGGTTGCGTCGACAACAATCAATTGCCTTTAAGCACATTTTATTGGCGTCATCATCTGGCCTTTCTGCAGAAATCCGCATTGCAACTTTCCAATAGAACTTCAACTCCAAAATGGTCACTGGTCGCTTGGCATCATCGTCATCTGCTTTGGCAACCATAAATAAACTGGCATTGGCAAACTCTTGTGCCCGCATTCTGGGCCCGCAAATCCCCAACTCACTCAGGCCCAAAAAGCAAAATTAATTGTTCAAACACACCTTTCAAGGAAGCGTTTTTCCAAGTTTTCCACGTATGCGCGAATGTGTGCTTCATTTTTCTATTGCACGATTTTTGCCATATTTCTCTTGCAGCACGATCGAGGCTGAAGCTGGCAATGGCGACATTGTGACGTCGTCGTGTTTGCGATTGCTGTTGTTGTTGCTGTTGTATGTTATATGGCAGATTATTATCAATTTATTTCTTTCCTTCCTTTAACCATGACAACGAAATATTTCTGTTTCTGCCATGTGTGAAAATATTTGTTTTTTAGCTGCTTATGATGCGGGTTTTTTTTGTTCGATGTTTGTTGAATGCTTCACAAGCCCTGAGATTGCGGCTTGAATGTGCTGAGCTAAGCTGTTAGCCCTTTTTTTTTTGCTGGTTAATGCCTTCGAGGCTTCTAATAATAAACTTAACGAGGCAATTCAAATGAAAAGTGTTTAAAGCCAAATGAATGAAGTTTTTGATTTAAGATTTACTCAGCTGAATTCGGTTATACTAGGGCACTTGAAATTTTCCAGATGGTTTTGGTCACTCGCAAAAATTTTAGATTCGGTTTTGATTTCTTTTAGGTATCTTACTCTTACGACTTTTCATTTAAGGTGATTTTTTCGTCGATATTTTGTTGGTTTCGGCCACTAAAAGTAAGAATTCCATAGGATCTCTCTGAGATTCTTTTGAATATTCAGGCGTGTTTCAGAAATCTTTAGAGATTTTGGTATAAACGCTTGCATTTCGAATGAAAACTGCTTGCCTATATATATGAAGTGTCACATATATGCCCGGCTACTAGATTAGATGACAGAAGTTGACCAATTTGAAACCGACTGCTCAAGGACAAGTAGATTTAATGCGTACAGTTTAATTACCTATGATCTAGTAGGCGACCTCATTCTTATCATTTCACATATAAAGTCCTCCTATTTTAGTTCCAAATCAAATCGTTTGTACGAAAATCTCTAGAGATTTCTGGAACAAGTTAAGAATCATCATTCAAGCCTATCAATATAAAGTCACTAGCTGCATACCCGGGTCGTTTGCATTATGTGGATATATTTTCTATGAGTTTCTAAAGTTGATATTAACATTTGAACCTTCAAACTTGTTCGAAAGCAGTTTTAAATCAAGTTTCCAGTCAATACACTTACAATGTAAACCTAAAGACGAAATTGCCAGATCACAGCCTAAGTAATTTCTGAGATGTGGACTTTAACCACTTTTGTACTGGTTCACCCGGCTGGTCCGGCTACTCTTCAAGTTTCCAGTTCATAGTTTAAAGAACTTCGGAGATATGGCTCTGATACAAGTCTGCTAGCCTTTGAAATTCTGGAAAAGGTTCTGTCCGGGCGTTCGGATACATCGGTTCTCGGATCGGTTCCTTTACTTATCGATCCTAAGGTTTTGGTTCGAACTTTAGTTCATCTACTGTGCAACACGAAAAAGTTGATCGAGTCGAGACCAAAAATTTCTGAAAGGGTATGATGGTAGTACAAAAACCATCGCTGGGCTTGGTCTGGTTAGCAGCCGTTTTCTTTTCATTGCATTTTGAAGTTTTCAGTTTCTGATTGGGATTCGCAACTGCATACCTCGTAAACTATTTGGAATTTCGCTTTGACGTCTTAGAGGAAGTCGTTGCTCTTGGCTTGGCTTACAAAACATTCTTAAGTAGCAAGTCAAAAAAGTCACATCTTTATATTCAAAAAAATTACAAAAATGTCTTAAAATCATCATGTTTTACCCTCATTTTGTACTATTTTTCAACTTTGTCTTGAAAACTGTAACGAATTTGACTAAGCAATGCAGGACAAAAATGTAGCTTGGACTTAAATAAACAAACAATTGGAACATACCAACATCATTCGATTGGCCCTTCGTATAGTTACGGGCCCTTTAGCATGTAGAATTGGAACCAAAACTCGAAAAATGGCAATTTGGTACCAATTGGCCGACACAGTCAAAAATTTCGATTGATTTGTATTAAATCAAAAAAATAGTAAAAAAAAACATAACTTAAAAACTGTAATTTAAAAAAATTTAATATTTTTATTTTTTTACCGAAAATATTCGTTTTTTCGAGTTTTTATGACAGTTGTACGTACTTGTGGGCCTATAACTATATGAAAGAGTAACTAAATGAAATTGGTTCATTCTAACGGATTGTTTATTTTGGTCTAAGCTACAACTTTGTGCTGTATTACTTGCCCAAATTTGGAACGGGTTTCAAGACGAAGTTGAAAAACTGTAGAAAAGTGGTAAAAGCTTGTCCTTTTTAGGCAACTTTTGTAACTTTGAGTATGAAGATATAATTTTTTTTAATTTGATACAAAGAAATGTTTTGTAGTCCAAGCCTTAAGTCTTAAGTTTAAGACTCCACGTCACACAGTGCAAACGTGTAAAAAATTTTTGACCTTAAGACGGTTGCCGAAGAGCAACCGAAATATATCGGAAAAAAGAAACATAAAATTGTTTTTCTATCATCCTGACCTCGAGCCGGAGGGCTTACACCTATTTTCAAAAATTATCGAAAATATCGATAATATCGATGTTTTTGGCAAATAAATATTAATATCGAAATGAAACTTTTTCAATGATGAAAAAATTATCGATATACATACGTAGATGATTTTGTAATATCCGGCAATCTCTGAACCGAAACGACACAAACCCGTGTTCTGCCGAAAATGCTCAAAACGAACCGAAAACCGCAAAGTAAAACGGTTCTTTTGATTTCACCGAAGAGTTTAATGTTGTATAAGCGGGATGTTTAAATGAGAAAGGATCGTTCAGTTTTGCTGAACCACCTCAGGTCTAAGGGTATGTGCAATTTAACTTTTAAAGTGAAATCTTAAAATGAAGTAAAAGTGAACAAGAGTGTTTGTATCGACTCGTAAAACTAAAACCTCAAGAGCTTTTGACTTGTCCCGATTTCTATGAAGTTTGCCACTTGGATTTGAATGTTTTATAGGAGTTTTAAATAAAAATGCGAAAAGTCTAAGCCTTCATACTTCGGAGTTGGGGAATTCGGAATTAGGAACAGATATGATAATATATTAAGTGTATAATGTATCAAGTAGTTCTATTGAACCGAACTTATACGTATTCTCTAGCGGTTTGATTCCCTGACTTAATCTTTTCGAAAAACTCCAAGAAAGTGATGGACCACCTTTGGCATTTTTATTTATTTGATCTTCTAGCCAGCTTAATTAAATACTGTATACATACATGCATAGAAAAATAAATATATACATTTATTTTATTTTTCAATTAAAGTCTGAGCCATGTTTGATTTGCAAATTGCCGTTTGCTTTTTTTTTCTCCACATGCGCAGTCAGTCAGAGGAGTTCAGCCTTCGTTTTGGTGTCGACGCGCAGTCGCAGTTGCTTGGCCGCCAGCTGCAAATGGGGGCCTCTTTGGCTGGGCATAATTATGCACATGCAGTTGCAGTTCTGCAACTCTTTGGCTTTAGTTGTAAATTTTTGTGGAATTCGGTCAAGTACTTGCCGCCAGTCGCTGTTCCACCATTCCACCACTCCACGAGTGTCAACTGTCTGCCGGTTGCTTTTTGTTTGATTTGATTTGTGTGACATGTGGAAGCTGTCGGGTGGCTGCCTATTGGCACTTTGCATATGCATGAGACATTGTCAAATCAAAAAGCCACTTTCTACGCATTTGTTACAGTTTTTGGAAGCTCCAAAAATTAAATTATTTCGCCTGTCAGTTACTACAACAACAACAACAACAACTTGAACGTAAAACATTTTTTAATGAGCCGCCGCTACCGACCTTAAAAAGAAAGTCATGACATGTCTGGGGCCTTTGGATAATTTTGATTTTCGTGCCTAGCATGTCTCGTTGTAGCCTTTACTTGGGATGACGTTGCTCATTTGTGGCTCGTGTTTGACTACTGGCCAGGCATTCAGTCTACGGAAGCTGTAGCCAGCCGTTGTTGCTATTGTTTGAGCTTTAGAAAATGTTTGCTACCGTTTTTCAAACAATTTTGAAGGCATTGTTGAGGGGAAATTGAAATCTTTGAGTAAATCGAGGGAAACTTAATAAGTTTTTTTTTTTTTCCTAACTCTAAGTACAAGGCACACACAATACCCAAAAGTGGTAAGTTGCTTCTTACAGTTAGTCCAGAGTGTTTCCAATATTTGTAATTTGTTATTTATATTATGCATACAGAAAATAATATCAGATATCATATCTCGGTTGAGCTTATGGTCGATAGTGAGTAAACGCGGCACCCATCGCACGGACATGTCATGTTAAATTGAGAAAAAATTTTATGTAAAAGGCAAAGTGACCGCTTCTTCTCTTCAAAAACGGCTTAGAAATGGTTACATGGTTGCGCTTATGGTCTATAGTAAGCAATCGCGGCACCCATCGCACGAATATTTCATTTTAAATTCCGAAATTTTCATGCAAAAGGCGAAGTGCCCGCTTAGACCTCTTTAAAAACTGCTGTGGTGTGGTTACACGGTTGAGCTTATGGACAATAGTGAGCAATCGCGGCACCCATCGCACGTATATTTCATGTTAAATTCGCCAATTTTCATGTAAGTTTTAAATTCCGAAATTTTCATGCAAAAGGCGAACTGCCCGCTTAGACTTAGTCAAAAACTGCTTAAAAGTGGTTACACGGTTGAGCTTATGGTCTATAGTGAGCTATCGCGGCACCCATCGCACGAACGTTTCATGCTAAATTCGCAAATTAGTATGTAAAAAGCGAAGTACCCGCTTAGACCTCTTTAAAAACTGCTTAGAAGTGATTACACGGTTGAGCTTATGGTCTATAGTGAGCAATCGTGGCACCCATCGCACGTATATTTCACATTAAATTCGGCAATTTTCATGTAAAAGGCGAACTGCCCGTTTAGATTCGGTCTTCGATCGATTTCTGAGGTGACTAACTCCTTTGGTGGTGCGATCACAACCAAAATGTATCATATCATTGGCATTGATAGTGCAGAAGCACCATATTATTTATGAAGCCTTTCAATTTTAATCAATATTCACGAAGTTGTCTGTATAAAAAAAATCCACGACTTATCCAACTGCCCTCGTTATTAACTTTCAAAATTGTTTATATATTTTTTTTTTTGTGCAATATTTTGGCTAATTGAGCGGCCACCACTTTCCCCCGCCGCCAACCAGCGTGGCCTGTCAACTTCATTAGATTTCATTTCAACAAGAAATATCACTGAAAACATTAAACGCCTCTGAATAAATTCAAATTAATTGATAAAAACGCAAAGCCAAATAACCGGAATGCGCATGCATATAATGCTACAAAAAAGAAACCAAATTATCGCCACGTTTTGTGGCAATTGACGCAGTCAACGTTTAGCTGGCCAATTTGCAGACCAAAAAGTGCAACCGTTTGAAAGCCGGACTGTGGAAGAGGAGATCGCAGGCAGGGCGGTGTTTTGGATATTTGCGCATGCGTCGCTGGATTGCGCAAGTGCAGCCCACTCGACGGTTGGACCGGTCTGCGCGTGCAACATTGAGCAGATTTTGTCGCTCAGCTCCTCCTCCTGCTGCGGCTGCTGCCCCATAAATGACTTTATTTGATGTTAACCGACGACACGGCGTGCGCGGGCTCTTAACCATTTGAACTTTTTGGCTATTTTGTTTCTCTGTTTTGTTTGTTGCCCCATTCACCCCACCATGGGGCATGTTGTTTAAAAGGCTACGACATTTCGTCATGCTAATCAGCATGGAGTCAAGTCATTGGCTAATTGGCTAAGACGGAGCTTACCATTATAAGCATCTATTTCTATATTTTCTCTCTAAATTGTGTAAGGTCATTTCTAACAGATATTCCCTCTCTGTAATTACAGAAATTAAGAAAAATGTAAATAAATTGAGGCCAACTGTTGTGCGCTTGCTGTGCCAGGTGATAAAATTTAATTATGCCAAAAACGAATCACAAAAAGGCAAAGATCATAAACAAAAACTTTTTGCTCTAATGAGCCAAGAATTTATTTTAATGAAGTATGTAGGCAAGCACTTAAGATTGAGTATTCAAGATAATGGCGGTTAAGTCTTACGTTTAATGATGCCAAAATATTTCAAATTAAGAATAGAACCCAGTGAATTTTATTGCTATAAACAAAGCCAAAAGCTGAGCTAGACTATAAATCACTGGACTGGGAGCAATGTACATACATTTTAGGCAGCTAATAATGCCAGATATCCATTTAAAAGATTGCCATTCCCAAACAATGCAGAAAATAAAAGGATTCGAGCAGAATACAAGTGTTCCGAAACCTTAAACTAGGTTCAAGAATGCAGCCTTTCCGTACTCCTTGAAGTCCGTAATAAATTATGACCTCGGTTTCTCAAACTAACCTGAGTTTAGCTGAATTTGAGAGTCTCATACTGCTTGTGTAGTTTATTATTTAGGCGTCAACTAAGTCCCGATAGGCAAACAGCTGATTAAGACAATTGCCTTGTTTATTGCTGAAGAGGATTGAAAAATGTGCTTGTGTTGGTGAGCACAAAAGGCTGCAGTAGATTTAAAAGTCATAAGTTCGGCTCGCGTCTGTGTGAAAAACACCCTTGACTTCGGCCACCGCCGATAGGTTCGACAGTCTCTGGTCACACCTTTGCAGCGATAACAATTTATCGATATTGGGTGAGTACTTGAACTCCAGCTAACCCTAGCAATAAGCCTTACAAGAGTTAACATAATCGGAAGTTTAAGCGAACTTTACGAAAATGACAGAAACACATTTTTAAGCTGCGATCAGCCATAGCTCCGCCAATTTGTATAGAATTCCTGTATTTCAAAAAGTCCGTACTTAAAGTACAATCTTCTCGATTTTCATATCGTTGTAATTAGTACGCCCTATCTGTGTTAAATTTATGACTGAAAAGTATGTAATGGCAGCCATGATTTCAGTACCAGCGTTTTAAAATCAGGGCTGATTCAGCTTTAATGCAGTGCTGAGCAGTTCTGAAGGGATACTGGAGAGCTAATCAACGCTGCCTCTCAGTGTTGTTAAGCGATAGTCGGCAACAGGTAATTTACTCAAAATTCTACACCCAAAAAAAAGTTATCATCAAAATGACACAATTTAGACATCAATTTGAAACTATTGAGTATCAAATTCTCTTTAAAGCAGGGCATCCACACACGAATTTGTTCGTCGAACAAATTTGTCAAACAAGAATTCATTTGCCCTCTAACCTTTCGAACATTTCTCACGAACATCATTTGCATAAAAATCTCAACAAGTAAAACTGAAAATATGGCAGCGAAAACTAACACAATCATGGCCTAGATGGCGATACAAATTAGCTTAAAGCATTATTTCATCATTTTGGGGGCATTCAATAAATTCCAGCCACAAATCGTTGCCCATTTGGGCAGGTGTTAACTCTACAAATATTTTTGACAAATGATGTTCGTGCACTTGTTCCCATCCATTGACGAACATGTTCGCACGAACACACGCAAGATAGAAACGTTTCTATTTTCTGCGAACAAAAAGTCGAACACTAAAATCTGTCGCGAAAACCTCCACTAAGGACGAACATTTCGTCGAGCACACCAAATTCGTCGAACAAATTCGTGTGTGGATGCCCTACGTTATACTCAAAGTATCAAATTGATATTTGCGAAAGTATTTAAATGATACTTTCGACATATCAAATTGATACTAACTTGTATCAGGTTGACACTTTTTATACCCTTGTAGAGGGTATATTATATCAGTTTTAAAGCTATCTTAACCAAACTTTGCACGAAGCCTTTTGGTACAAATACGCTGCACATTTGTCGGAATCGGCCGGATCGGATGACTATATCATATAGCTGCCATAGGAACCATCGGTCGAAAAAGTAGTTTAAGTGAGAGAAACTTTTTTGTCTTCAACGCAAACGTCCCCAATCCTCGTATTTCTAAGTTTTCTATGCTTTTACATAATTCCACCAAGTTGTATGAAACTCGGACAACTATATAGTACAGCTGCCATACAAAAGATATGTCTGAGAAAAAGTCAAAGTACGAAAAACTTTGTTGTTTTCAATGCTATCGCTCCCAAACTTGTCACTTATCAATATTATATGCTACTACACAATTCTACCAAGTTTGATCCGAATCGGATGACTATAGCATATAGCTGCCATTGGAACTATCGGTCGAAAATGTAGTTTTAGTGAGAAAAACTTTTTTCTTTATACCTTCCAGTTGTGAATATTATCAGTTTCCGCACAATTTTGGGGAGTTCGGTCAAAATCGGATGAACACATCGTATAGCTGCCATATAACAAACTGGGAAGCAAATGCTCAAAGTAGTGGCGCCATCAAGCTACAAGGGTATATAAACTTCGGTCGAGCCGAACTTAGCTTTCCTCTATTTTTATACTCTGTACCGAAGGTACATAGAGTATATTAAGTTTGTGCAAAAGTATGTAACAGGGAGAAGGAATCGTTTCCGACCCTATAAAGTATATATATTCTTGATCAGCATCAACAGCCGAGTCGATATAGCTATGTCCGTCTGTCCGTCCGTCCGTCCGTCCGTCCGTATGAACGAAGAGATCTCAGAGATGGTAAGAGATAGAGGTTTGACATGTATGGGGCATATATTTCTTATACTTGCAGGCAGATCAAGTTTATTTTCAATTTTTGCCACGCCCACTCCCGCCCCCGCAATTCGGAAACGTCATATCTCCTACAGTTTTGAAGATAGATCGTTCGTACCTTCTAGAGATACCTTGTAAACAAAATTATTTATCGATTTGCTGAAGGAATGATAAAAATCGGATGAACGATACTCAAGTTATGAGCAAAAAACGGCCAGTAAACACCTAGCACCACCCCACCCACCACCGCAGCATTCTATTGAACGGCAATCTTAGTGAGAGAGAGAGAGAGAGAGAGAGAGAGAGAGAGAGTGAAACTTAGAGATGAGCGCGTATAACTCGTGAGCAAATGCGAGCTGAGACGGTACAGAGTATGTTATAGTCGGGATTGACCGACTTTCTTTCTTGTTTTGTATTTATTTCGTAGTATCAATTTGATACTAGGTCTTATCAATGTGATATTTCAATTGTCAAACTCTTAGTATCATTTTTATACTAGCTCTTATCAATTTAATATTTTTATTATTAAGTTTGAAGTACCTATTCAGTTCTCCATAAACTGCAATATAAATTAAAACATAACTTTTTACTGTTATTTTGAACTCTTACGACATGTATTTTATTTACAATAATGAAATGAAATCACCATGGAAAACATTGTTTTCTGACTCTTTATGCTCCGTGTCCACGCGGATGTGGTTTAAACAGAAGTCAGTGTAATGGTGTGCCTCATGCTGGAACCGATACATGTAGAGCCGAGGCCGGCAAAAAACACATACAGATTTTAGCGTGTGTGAGTTAAGCCATGTACACGAAGTTCATTTTGCTCTGAGAAGATTTTAGAGTCGGTGTGTCGACGCACAGTGTGGGCTTTTCCCAAACCACGTTTTTAAAATCATTTCTTTTGAATTATTTGTGTTGTCCATATGACGTTGCGACGTCGCTGCCGCAGAGCAGTATTGTACGCACAGTAATGAGGAACGCGCCGGACTCTAATGTAGAGCTGTACGCCTTAGCAGAGACCCTGAGTTAAACACGCGAAAACGCCTCTTCTGCAGCAGCCTTTGTTTCGAACCTACCGCATTGTGCGTCATCTTGTGGCGTGGTATTTGTCCTGTCTAAAAAGTTACATTTGTTATTTTCATATGTCTGCTAAAACGATCACAACAACATATATACTTAGCTGCTTAAACTTACCTAGTAAATATATAAATTCGTGCTTATTTATCTTAAGCACGTCGTCTGGGAAAGTGTCTTCCATAGCATTTACTTTTAACTAAGTGCTGATGTGTTAGCGCAAAAATTAAAAACACTAAGTGTGACACGTCAAGCATCACCAGCTGCGACATTCGGCATGCTTCCTTGTACAATTCATACATTCTTCGAATTTTCGAACTAAAATTCGTTAACATTAGTTTCAATTTAATACTTCTGCGTATCAAATTAATATTATAAGTTTCAAATTAATACGCAAAATATCAGTTTAATATTCTCTAGGTTTAAATTGATACCAAAACAAATGCTACTAGTTTCAGTTTCAATTTAAAACAACGCGTATCAAATTGATATTGATACAAATTTTAATTGGGTGTAGTAAAGATTAATATTACTTAAGATCTTAACCAATTATAGAGAAAAGATTCTAAGCGGCGCGATACGGTTTGATTCGATTTGTTTCTGAACCGGTTCGCATTCCTGTTTCATACTGAGCAATAAATTTATATTATTGAACTTTTTAGACATGCCTTGAGAACAAATTGTACAATTTCTTGCAATTAAAAAATCGCACACCCAGAATTCTGTTTTCTGTGTTGGGCAAAAAGTTCATAAACTCCATAAATAATGGTACCCTCATATAATTGCCAAACCATTGCGATTATTGCACAAAGGAGCAGCACGCCCTCCTGCCAACCCAATTGCGTTTGGTGTGAGCAATTTTTATTTGCCAATAATTTAGTGCCTGACAATTTATTATAAATTATAAAGATGCAAACATCACAGCGTTTTATTTATAAGGTAAACTTTTTTGCATTGTTTTTCTGTGATAAATTGCTTAATTTGTTGTCGTTGTTTTTTTTTTTTGTTTTTTGCCAAAGAGACAAAAAACGGAAAGCAAATTCGTTTCAAACCTCCGTTCGATTTGGCATGATTGTCACGATTTTCTTGCTGGACAAGACTGTAAAAATAAACAAAACATAAAAAATTTTGCACAGAATTGAAATTTTGGGTGTTTTTTTTTGTTATTTTCAGTCTGTAATTAAAATTCAGCTGACAAAATAAATGTTGTCTGGAGAGAGAGTAAAATTTAAAATAAATTTTTTCAAAATTATTTTCATTTAAAAATGTTCGCAAGTGAGCAAATTAACACCTCAATCCATGCAATTGCTGCCGTTGCTTTGTTTTTGTCTTTCTTTGCTGGTGACAGATATCAAAACTCTGATTGAAAACATTTTTAGCCAACTTGTTTGGCAACATGTTTCTAGCCATAAAAATCAAATTTACAACTGCAGCTGTCGGTTACGACTCTTGGTTGTTGTCGTGGTTGTTGTTGCCTGGGTAATTTACTGCTCAATGCGCATGCGTTACCCACTTTGACTTTCCGCCGGCTTTAATTGCTGGCGCAGCGCGAATAACTTGACATTAATGCATGTTGAGTTTAATTGTTGCATGTAGACGCAAGTTCCTTGTGGGCCCACACAGAGCGAGAGTAAATAGATTCGAAATTATACATACAACCACAAGGGAAACTGTTTAAGCAATGTCAAACTATAAACTAAATTGACTTGCAACAACTCACAGAGGGTGCAACAGAGAGGGAGATAATCGACCCACTGACATTTGCATAATTTCTAGATAGGCCACACAAACACACACACACATTTCCATAATAAAGAGATATCTCTCTATATTGCAGCGATAGACAAGACAAGACAAGTAAATAAAATAAATTAGTAAAATGCAAAAATCCAATAAAGTAAAGCCATAATAACTGTATCGTCAGCAAATGTTGCAATGAGTAAGTCTTGGGGGTCTTTAATGGGTATTGTTCTTCCGGTAGGCATATCATGAGTGTAGAGAGAGTAGAGGGTCCTTGAGGCACATCAGCGCGTATTACCCTCAAGCTGGAAACAGCCCCTTCCAATACTGCCGAGGGTATATAGTTGAGGCGGCAAGATGTTTTTTACCTTACATAGTAGTCCAGCATGTCACACTCTATGAAAAGCCTGCCTTATGTCCAGGTAGACCGCAATCACGTACTCCTTAGCCTAGAATCCGTCGAGAATGAAATTTGTGACCCTATTCAGCTGCTCAGGGGTTCCGTGTAACTTTCTAAACCCGAACTGAAAAGGAGGTATTCTGCCACTCACCCCATCGATTGCCATGATTCGGGCTAGAATACACCTCTCGAAAATTTTTGCTATTGTGACTAGGATTCTGATCGGACGGTATGAATCGACCTCAGACGGACTTTTCCCAGCCTTATGGATCATTACGAACTGAGCCTTTTTCCACGCCTTCGGAAAGTGACGCGTTGAAAACTAGGACCAGTAAGAGCACCGGTTTTACTGGGAGGGCTTTGATGACCCTATTGTCATCGACCGTCTGTCTGTCTGTTTCTACGCAAACTAGTCTCTCAGTTTTAAAGCTATCAAGCTGAAATTTTGCACAGAGTCTCCTTTTTACTGCACGCTGCTAATCTGTCGGAACCGACCGGATCGGATGACTATATCTTATAGCTGCCATTGGAACTATCGGTCGAAAAATGGGTCTTAGTGAGAAAAACTTTTTTGTTTTCAATGTTAACGTCCTTAAATTCGGCCATTATTAATATTATATGCTTTCAAACAGATTTGCAAATTTTGGTCAAAATCGGATGACTATATCATATAGCTGCCATAGGACCGATCGGTCGGAAAATGGGTCTTAGTAAAAAAAACTTTTTTGTTTTCAAGTAAATCGCTGAGGTCGGTGATTATTAATATTAAACGCTTTCAAACTAATTTGAAAAAGTTGATCAACATCGAGTGACTATATCTTATGCTTGCCATAGGACTGATCGGTCGAGAATGGGTCTTAGAAAGAAAATTTTTTAGTTTTAATATTAGTGTCCTTAAACTCGCTGATTACTTTTTTTATATGTTTTCAAATAGATTTACAAAAATTTTGTCGAAATCGGATGACTATATCTTAAGGCTGCCATAGAACCGATCGGTCGGTTACGATACTGCTGTAGAGTGTCCGTGGCGCTTTAGACACAGGGATGTTTGGCCAAAGTGGCTGTGTCATCACCAAAGGTGGCAAGGAAAAGGTTCTGTGGGTCATTCCTGGGAATGGTAACTCCAGTGGTCATGTCCATGGTTGAAAGTGTGTAAAGCGTGGGTCCGAGGACGCTCTCCTGTGGAACTCCTGCACGACGACAGAAACCGCCCTGTCAGTAAGATAGCTGCGCACCAAATCAAAGAGCTGTGGTGGGAGAAGACTCTTTATCTTGCACAGCAATTCTTCATGCCACACACGATCGAACGCTTGCTCCACGACGTACTGCTGGGCATGGTACCCTTCAAGGATAAAGCTAGTTACCCTTTTCAACTGTTCTGGCGTTCCGTGCGACCTTCTAAACCGAAATTGAAAGGGCGGAATGCGTTGGCTGAGCTCATCCAAGGCAAGTATTCTGCTCAGCAGGCACCTCTCAAAGATTTTCGACACCGACGAAAGCAAACTGATTGGCCGATGGATCATAACGATCATTGTCTTTGGAAGTTCAAGTTTTTTCATATTTCTTAGCAATTGGGCCAACTCTTCAATAAATTGACATGTTTCAGTTCACCAAAGGAACATGTTATTAACAAACTGGAGCATTTTCATATCCTACCATCTTTAACTGACAAAATGTCCAAATGGTTGCGCCCGTTTTTGGCTGTTTAAATGCTTATTAAAGGTCTGTTCCCGTCTTCAGGGTACGCCCATGTTGAATTTGTACTTTTTTTTTTAGTTTTGAGTGCTACACAATCGACCTTTTTTTTTGGCTCCTTTTTGGTTGCATGTTGTTGTTGACTTGACTTGAGTGCAGTTTGCTTAGGGCGTACTTAAGTACCGTTATTTTAATAAACACCGCTTGCGCATGCGCTCGTGTTCCTGCGGTAAAAGTTTCTTCACCAGAGACTTTCTTCAAAAACCACACTGGAAAAATACAACAATTTCGAATCGATGCTGATGCCTTGCCTACAGATTAGGAAGTGTTCAACTAGGCGACTTATTATTTTAGTTAATTGAGTGCATAGAACTCCTTCGTATTAATGCATAAACATTTATGCAAATGTCTAAGGCCTAATTGACAAACAACTCATCGAGTGTTTGACTCACCTACTACCCTCCTCTCGACCGAAAAGCCATTGACAATTGACAGTGGCCGGGCTTTGTTTGGTGGACTGGCGGATGACGATGTGGCGATGCCGAGACGGGTCGACAGCTCCACATTTGTTAGCTTCAGCGTCAGTTTCGTTGCTGATTTTCGATATCCAATTTTCAATTTCAATGTGCGCGGCGGGCGGGGTGTGCTTTGACATGGAACGACCTTGAGCCTTTATGCTCCAAGTCAATTATCTATATTTATGTATACATGTGCGAGTGTGTGTTTGTGTGTGAAATGATTTACTGAATGAGTTTTATGCGCCATAAAAGCAACGCTTTACCAACACGATTCGCCATTTGCCCCGATAAACATTTGATTTTAATTGTTGCTGCTGCCGTTTCAGTGAAAGTAATTTGTTGATAATCTTGTGTGGGTTTTTTGACACGCCTAGATTACTACTTAACACAAAATATGCCAAGAGAGAGCGAAAGAATATCTCAAGAGATTCTCTGACTCATCAGGTGTGTGCGGCTTGTAGAAAGTTATCTGTTGTTTTGTCAGAAAATGTAGTCATTATTAAGACCCATAACCATCAAATTTTGTTTAATGTGTATACTCAAAAGCCGCTTATTTAGTTAATCATTTAGCGCAGGTTTCATAAGGAAGATGAAGAGAAATTTCCCATTGAGGCGTGGTCCGGCGAGGCGTGGCACAGCGGCTGATGATTTGCTTATGCATATTGTTAGTTGGGTTGGGCCTGAATAGCAATATCAAGTTAGAATACGAAATTAAGAATCAATAATGAAATGAGGAAATCTATGCAACTATCGAAAATCAATTACCTTCAAAATTATACCCCGAACATTGTACATATTTGTCAATGTTTTTTTCAATCCTCAAAAAAGTGCATTCAGATTACAATTTCGATTCCTTACTCCAATTTTTGAGTACGGATCATTGTTGAAATCTTAATATTCAACCTATTTAACTTGAATTGAATCTAAGCAAATGAAATTCTTTAAAAAGAACCTGAGGTTCGTTTTAACTCGACCTCCAGAAGGCTTGTTATACTGTAGGGTTATGCTAAAGATATTCTTTATAAGCAGACTTATTAAAGATGATATCGACTGATCTATGTTGATAAGCTAACTTAATCGCTACTACTGTAATACTATTAACCAGTATTTAACTAAACTAACTAAAAGTGGTTCAACTCCTCGAACATTTTCTGTTGTTTTTATTCTCTGTACCAAAGGTACATAGAGTATATTAAGTTTGTGCAAAAGTATGTAACAGCGAGAAGGGATCGTTTCCGACCCTATAAAGTATATATATTCTTGATCAGCATCAACAGCCGAGTCGATATAGCCATGTCCGTCCGTCTGTCCGTTAGTATGAACGCACAGATCTCAGAGATGGTAAGAGATAGAGGTTTGACATGTATGGGGCATATATTTCTTATATCGTACTTTCTGGAGTAATCTAGTAATATAAATTATTTATCGATTTGCTGAAGGAATGATGATGATCGGATGAACGATACTCAAGTTATGAGCAAAATACGGCCAGTTAATACCCCCACCCGCACAACGCGGTGCGCTCTCTAAGTTTCCATCTCTCTCTCTCTCTCTCTCTCACTAAGATTGCCACTCTTGATTCGTGAGCAAATGCGGGAGTAGTAAGGGTACAGAGTATGTTATAGTCGGGCTTGACCGACTTTCTTTCTTTCTTTTCCTTAAAATGAGTCCACTTTCTCACATTGCTCAGTTGTTCAGTTTCTGGGGATCATTATAAAAATGTTCTCTAAATAAAAGTCACTTAACAAGAGTCACCGAACAAGAATCACAGACCAAGTCAACGAACAAGTCATTAAACAAGAGTCACAAAAAAAAACTCACTAAACACAAGTCACCAAACAAGAGTAACTGAACAATAATCACTTAACAAGAGTAACCGAACAGAAGTCACATAACAAGAGTCACTGAACAAGAGTCACTGAACAAGATTCACTGAACAAGATTCGCTGAACGAGAGTCACTGAACAGGAGTCACTGAACAGGCATCACTAGGCAAGAGTTATTGAACAAGAGTCACTGAACAAATGTCATTGAACCAAGTCACTAAACAAGAGTCACTAAACAAGATTTACTGACCAAGAGTCACTGAGCATGAGTCAACAAACAAGAGTCACTGACGAGAGTCACTAAACAAGAGTCACTGAATAAGAGTCACGAAACCAAAGTCACTGAACATAAGCCACTGAACAAGTGTCACTGAACAAGAAACCGAATAAAAGTCACTGAATAAGGAGTCACTGAACAAAATTTACTGAACAAGAATCACCGAGAAAGAATTACTGAAAAAGAATCTTCGAACAAGAGTGACGGAACCAAAGCCATTGAACAAAAGTCACTGAGCAAACGTCAATGAACAAAACAAAAAAAATTTTAGAATTAATTTTGGTTTCGGTTTGAAAGATTCTGTTATAAAAATTGATATTCTATCGTACTTAAGATGTAGTTAACTTCAACGTTTTTCCAGGCTTCACCCTGCGCCTTGAGTTTCCTTATAACAAGCTTTGCACATAACAGTTCTTCCTAAACTGCACTTCCTAAACTGCAATGTCTAAATTATGAAAACGGTTTCCCCGAAGCGGTATGTTGAGTTTAGAAAATAGTTCGAATTCACACGTTACTAAATGAGCCCAATATGACGATTGTAAGACGGCCCTTGCTCACCATACTTATTTTCGTTTTTACGTTACTTATTTACTTACGTTACTATATACTTATTTTCGTTACGTTATTACGTTTCCGCAACTTAAATTCCATTTTATTAACCAAATGTATTGCTTGTTTGTTTATCAAATTCAGCATTTAGACAGTGATTGGAAAGGTACTCAATTTTCTTACCTAGGAAAGGTACAAGGTAAATGTCAAAATGCCAAATACCTAAATACCTAGGTAAGGTAAAAGTTATCCGGAATTTAGGTAAAGGTACAAAAAAGGTACTTTTAAATTTAAAAGCATATTTAATCCATTTTTATTGGTAATAAAGATTGAAAACAAAACAATCCAAAATAAGGTTTAAAATGGAACATTTTGATTTCATATGATGTAATATTATTAAAATGTTTCTTATATACCATCTCGCTTATTTTCGAGACCTAGTCTTTATTTTTCGTCGCCTAGTCTGTAGTATAAAAATTCTTTCAATAGGGACAGAGATAGACAAAATCATTAAAAGAACATTACAAATATTTTTATACTTAATCATAGATTCAAAAGAATTGCTTATATCAGCAAAATAAGTTAACGCTTTTATTTCAATATTAGAATTTTCATGTCAATTCTCAGTTTCATCCAATGTTCCAATACTACGTAAAAGTCTTCCGATTAATTTGTATTTGAACTCTCATTGACAACAGGTTCAAAATTTTCCGTAATTTCTTCAACAAGATAATCATTAAAGTACTTTACAATTTAGTGGTTTTAATATGGAATTCACTACAATTTAAATTTTCGAAGTGTCATAGTGGACAAAACCAAATTCTTTGTCTCGCTTGAAGTCAAGTTTTCAATAAAAGAAAATCGTTTTAAAACTCATTTTTCAATATATTATATATATATTTCAAAATATTCAAGCATTGAAGTTTATGTATTACTTGAAGTAAAGTAGGCAGCAAAAATCGTAAATAACAACAAAATCTTTCGCCCCGCGGAAGATCAATAGCCTTTGTGAAAGTATCAGTAACATTATTTAATTCTTGTGGCGCAAGGAGATATTAATTTAAGCTTCATCTGCTGCTACTGTGGATCTGCTAACAGCATTCCAAAATGCCGTAGCTTTCGCTAAGAAATAATTGTACAACCGCTTGAATGTGTTTAGTAGAGCCTGTACAGCATCTTTCGCGACAACTAAGTTCAAAATGTGTGAAGCGAATCTAAAGTGCCTTCGCAAATTAATTTCAGCATGAGCTGAACCATCCAGCTCTATTACCATTATGCATTATCTGTAACTGTTTTGTTATTTTGGTATTTCTAAGTCCGTATTTTCTATGAACTTAAGCTAATATAGTAGCAAATATTTCATGTAGGATTTTCCTACACGCTTATACGGGAGCACTAGAGAATAAGAAAGTAATCAAAGTAACTTCTGTTATTGCAACTCCAGATATCGGCAGTCGTACATATAAAATGAATATTTTGAAAAATACCAGCGATATTTTTCTTATACAGTCGTGCTCCCATTTTCACTTATGTAATGTAAAATTTTTGACCAGGAGTTTGCAACGCAAAGAAGGAATCATCTCCGACCACATAAAGTATATATATTCTTGATCAGCATGACGAGCTGAGTCTATTGAGCTTTGTCCGTCCGTCTGTCTGTTTCTACGCGAACTAGTCCCTCAGTTTTGAAGCTATCGAGCTGAAATTTTACACAGAGCCTTCCTTTTACTGCACGCTGCTAATATGTCGGAACCACCAGGATCGGATGATTACTTCTTGTAGCTGCCATTGAAATGTTCGGGCGGAAAATGGATTTTAGTCAGAAAAACTTTTTTGTTTTCAATATTAGCGCTTTTAAACTCGGTCAATGTTAATATAATATGTTTTTAAGCTGATCTGCAAAGTTTGGTTGAACCGTTGAAGTGAACTTTTTGAAATGTATTAAAACTTCGGCAAACGAAGATAGCTTTGCTTTCTCGTTCAGTACAAAATTTGTCTAAAAACTGCTAAATGTTTACGAAAGTGAAAATGGGAGCTCGGCTGATAGTCCAACTCTTCTTATCTAGCATGGATCGTATAGTTTTTGAACGGAATGTTTACCGGACGTCCAGTTAAAGCCACAAACAGTTCCCCTAATACTTTTCAATATGGCAAAGCGAAACAAATCACGTACGAAAAGTACCTTGTACCTTACCTATTGACAAAGCAAATAATATTAAGATCTAGGTAAGGTAAAAGGTACTCGAATTTGAAAATACCGAGATAAGGTAAAAGGTACACAAAATATGTATCTAGGTATGTAATTAGATATTTGTACCTAGGTACTTCCAAAACCTGCATTTAGAAACATGGAAATTTCTGTAATATCCTAAAAGAAGTACCAGCTGACTTTCACCGGTATTTGTGTGATGATAGCATCCTGTAATTTTCTAAACCGCATACTTTTTGGCTTTTTCTAAAGAATTAGGTAAAAAAAAGCTTTATTATGTATACGCTAAGTAAAAGAAAAGCACAACTGCGTTTTCCACGAAAGCAAAGCCTGCTGATGATATGACCAGGAGGCACTTGACACAGTACTGGGCAGACAAACCTGCTCTATGTGTAATGTTAAATCTTTATTGCTTTACGTTGATTGTCGTACATAATCCCGATCAGTACGCATCATCTTTAATACATTTATTCCACTCAAGTTCTTTGTGGCAATCGACAAATTGTTCTTACCAATCAAACCAATCGAATATCATTATTTATTTATATATCAATGCGAAGATCACCGCAGACTGTAATTTCAGTCCATTTACATGATCAACTGGAAACAAAGATAGCATTGACAGGCTCACACAAAACCAATCTTCCATTTAATAACCAATTATCGTTGATCAACTGCACGCCCAGCACAACCCACTGGGACTTGGACAAACAGACGGAACACACGGCGGAGAGACAATGCCAGAGAAGAGACACAGAAACCCACAGACAGACTGCACAATATCAATTACGAATTACGTCTGATTATCCACGAGCTATGGCTCCTCTTCTTGCATGGGAATTGGCCATGGCCAAGGTGAACTTCAATTGGCGGCATCGGTGCCAGTTCTGCTCGGGGGCTATGTGTCTGATTAGAGCATAAACAAGTTAATGCCATTGATGATGACGATGCTGAGTACAAGAAGGAGTAGGCAACAGCACCTGAACAGACGCCGACGCCAAGTGCATGGCAATGGGCAAATCGAGTCACTAAAACTTTTGTCCAAGATAAATGGGCCACAGAGCTGTTTGGGAGTCTTATTGCGTTGTCGTCGTCGTGGTTGACAACCAACGACGCGCGGCTTCCAAAGCTTTTGATGTTGGGCGGCAACAACGACGCCGTTTTAGCCGCCGGGCGGGGCAGCTCTTCCTAGAATATGTAGACTGTGTCCGTATCTTTGTCCGTTTCTGTTTGCCCAACACTTTGACGAGCAGAAGGCGGGAGAGGAGCGTACATATGTAAATGTTGTGTATGAAACCAAAAGTCAAACAATCTGTTTCTTATTTTAAAGTTGACTTTACCTTCGTTTCGAAAAGCAACAACGGAAATCTTTAGTTACAAAAGCGATTTACAGAGAAGACACCGAGATGTGTAGATATGAATGGTTAGATGGTAAAGACACTGGTCAACATACTTTACATTGAGACAGAAAAAAGTCATCAAATTACAAGCTGAATTTAAAATAGCTGAAAAATTTATCCCAAATGAAAAGCATTTGACATAGAACTGACCCCCGTTCTAGATTTTTTTTATTTGCTGCATGTTGTTGTCAAATGAAAAAATACATTTCCTAAGGCTAAGGTCCCACACGCAATCAAAATTTGAACACATTGTGCAAACAAAGTTAGCCTTGAACTGTAAATGTTTGCGTAACAGAATTTTTGTGTTCCCACATGAGCAATTATTGGCTCTTAAAAAAATTTTCACAAATTTTTCCCCTCTGTAAATACTTTGCGTTAGTGTTGTTCACACTGCAATCATTCTATTATATAAAATTTAACAATAGTATTTTTCAGTTGACACAAGTCCAATGATTCAGCGATCTCGGTGACATGTCGATTAATGGTCACACTGCGCTATTTGGCAATTGCAGATTGATTTCGGTCGGTGCAGTATATTTTTCGTATTCCGCACATTACCATTATCAAGATTATTGACAATAAACCCATATTTTTAATGCTCTTTATCAGTTTTCTTCAAATGAAAAAGAATGGCAAAATTGATATATTTTGAAATCTTAAAAAGAAATGAGCTATGTATTTCGACGCTGTGTCGAATGACTGAATTTGTGATAAAGGAGTTTTCCATTAAACTTTCTTATATGGGGAGGCCTGGTCTCTAACTGCTTCAACATTCTTGAAGACGCATCCTTGCCACTGCGTGAGTTTGCTGTTTCATGCGTGATGGTGGTCGATGATGCTTTTGCTATTAGCCGAAGACTGCTAAAAAGTTTACCCAAAGAAACTTATCTTTAGTCGAAAGCAAGCCTGCAAACCTGTAATATAATATTTTGGTAAAGATTCGATCCCGTGGTAAAGTGTAAGGCTCGGTTCGCGGACCGGTTCCTGTACTAATCGAACCCAAGGCTTTGGTTCGAGTCTGAGTTCATAGATTGTTAAATAGTTAGATTTTTTCCTCAACAATCGGTCAAAATTTAGACATATATTTGATCAGGAGCGTTCTCCTCCAGATTACCAAGCTATCTATGTGAGTCGTCAAGTCGACTGGACCACATTCCTTTTTGTCATCATTCATAGGTCTTCTAAAACTTATTTCAAAAGTGCCCTGGTTCTTGAATTTTGGAAGCCTCACCTTCTACGTACATATCTCAGACTATCCAGAAAGCGTTTAATACAATTTCTGATCACATTTGAGCAGAACTCGCACATAACAACTGACCGTTTTTCCCTTTGCGGTCTGCTCACTAACATAACCGAAAAACTCATGCACGCTTGCTCTCTCTCTCTGAGCAGAACACTTTGTCTCTGTTTGTTTTTGTTTTCAGTTGACTGTTCACCGTTGAGCTCTTCTTGTTATGCTCATTCAACAACAACTTATAGAGTGCAGTCCGACTGAGCGCTGGGACATTAAGCTCCGTGTCTCATGTTCATGTTTTTGCTCAAATCGAAGTCCATCTAGATTTTGCAACTAGAAGGTTTTTGTGCAATTCGTTGTCACATTATAAATTATTGATTATAAATTCGGTCATTTGCGCCACGGTCACACCGGGAGGACTGGAAAGGTCTAATACTAGGTTGGCAGCACCTCTGCACTCGGTTGAATTTAGTCTTTTTTAGTGCGCGCCAATTTTTAAAATTAAAGCAAGAATTTTACATTTTTCTTTTGGAACGACTTGTTACTATGATGGGAGATTAAGCAGTAGGTCGAAAGCTATGTTTACACAGGCAAATAATTTGGTCAAATTTTCATGAATATATACGCCAAATTGTGGAACTTTCCGCCCATATTTGATCAAATTATTTGCGTATGGAACCATAGTTAAAGTTTTTAATCCTGTAAAATCTTTAATGATGGCTATTCTTATCAAAATTTAGCCAAAATATTTGGATGTGTAAACTTAGCTTAAGCAATGAACTATGGGAATCAGAATGTGCATCTGTAATTTCAGCAATGTCTGCAGGTGTTCTTGTATATTAAAGGCACATCCAATATTTTCCATTTTTGGTTTACTTAATAACAATTCAGACTTTACTGTTTTTAGCAGCAGTTGTTTTTTGTTTTCAAATATTTTTCAGTGTGACCATATGCGCGGATACATAAAAATACTTAATTTGCATTAGCATGAAGATGGTTTTGAAATCAATGAGGGTGAAGTAGATTGCTACGAAGTTCATCTAGATGGTTAGCATTGAACATGAGCATAGCAAATGCAGCAAATCCACCTAGATTTGCAAAAACACCAACATGAGAAAAGGGCCCTAAAAGTCAGCAGATGAGCAAAAAAATTAAAGGCTCAGCGAAAACGGTATTCGGTTTTTCTTTGTTTTTTTCTTATTTTCAAGTTCTCTGTACCTGCCTAGCTTGCGGGTGGACGTGAACGGTCTTCAATTATTTAATTTGCCTTTATGACAATGCTGCCTGAAAAACTTGTGAGAAAATCTGTAACCTTGAAATTTAATGGGTAATCCTTAATACTATAAATTAAATTTTTCTGCAAGTATTTTTGCAAGTTCTTTTTTATATTCCATTCAGATTTGCAAAATTTCGCATAGTTGACCCATATTTAATGGCATATTGCATATTACCTACATTGTACATAGATTTATTATATTTAGTTTCTGCACTTAAAGAACAACGTTTCTCACTCAAAATAAAATGAAGCGCTGAAAATGCCCTTTCAACGGACACCTGAGTCGCCGGTGTAGCCAGCGCAACCTGTGCCCAAGCAGACTCCTCGCTCGTAAATACACGCACACTCACACAAACTCAAAAGACTTTTATTTTCTTCGCTCGCATCAAAACGGTCAGCGAATAAGCAGAGCAAAACAAAAACCAAAAAAATCGGTTGTTCGCCGAGCACAGACCGATTTATTCAAGAGAGCATGTGAACGGTTCATCTCTGACTCTTTGCTCAAAGGGTCCGTAAATAACAGTTATTTTTGAACAGCGAAAAATGATCAACTGTTATCTGCGAGCTCTGCATTTGAGTCATTTTTGAGTCCTCTTTCTGATTAAAATAGTCATAAATGATACTTTTGGCGGGAGAATATGGTGCCCAAGCCGAGAATTTTCTTAAAGAGTCGTTAATAGTCCGTTTTCTCATGAATTTCGAGTCATGTTTTCAATCATTTGCGAGTATTTTTCTATTCGTGCTTCAATAAATCACGTTTTGAGCAAATACATGACTCATTTCAAAATTTTTTTTAATTGGATATGAATTTAATCTCTTTAAACTTCAAAAGAGCTTAAAAAGGACTCATCAGGGCGATTATTGTTAAAATTATCTTCCCAATTGCATTTGCTATTCCCTTTTCCGACTATACTTATGTTTTTCTTTCTTCTCGAAATCGCAATATGGATTGTAGTTATAAAAAGCATTTTTAATTATCAACACAAGAGATTCTATACTATACTATAAAATAGTTTTTTTCGGTCATAATATTGAGAAAACTAGAAAAGGTGTCAAGAAATTGACTTAAAAGATTGTTTAAACGGAACCTTTTTTTTTGTACAGGGGGGGTTTGGTTCGGGTTCAGGTTCAGGTGCGGGGCTCAAATATTTGAAAGTTTTGGTTAATGGTCCGGTTCGACGAACCCGGAAAACCCGAACCGAACTAGTTTGCAGCCTTGGTCGAAAGGGTATTTAATTATCGACCTTCCAGAGCTCGACGAGTTATAGAAAACATTATTCTTTCAGCACGATTTCGCCGGAGGTGCCACTGAAATGTTGATGTTAGTATGGATGCTATTTTCTTTGTACCGATAACATTACAACAACAATACAAAATACGCTGTGAGGCTTTAGCCTAAATCACAGACGATATTTGCTGTGGCTATGGGCTATGGCGATTTATTAAAAATTTTTTTTTTTTTCCTTGTCGTTTACTTTAATATAACTTGTTAAAAAAAAAAATATTTTTTTTTGTTTGCCCTGTTTGCTCTTACAATTTACTTGCAAGGACGCATACTCGCAAACACGCAAACAAAATTGGTCGAAGGTGTTCCTACTTGGTCCTCCCACTAGACTTTAATATTTGCTTCGAATTATTGGTGAACAAACATAGGCAAAAGCTACTTTGCTAATGTCAGCCCGCAAACTATTTGGTGTTCCCACTTAAGGCAAATAAAATGTGCAAATATTTAGAAACATTTGCGCAAATTATTTGCGTGTGGAGCCTTACCTTAAGGAACTTAAAGGTGGAGTTTCCCCAAAAATCCGTGGCACTGCCCTCGAAAAAAACCTTAGGGAATAGAAAAGAACAAGAATTCAATTTGTAAATAAAATAAAATAAGTCAAACTGTCCCAAATCAATAAGTTGAAATGTTATTTGAAAGTATTTTTAAATACGCTACGCTCCTTCCTGCTAGGGATACATTTTATGGCTGAATTGGGGGGCGAGCGAACGAGCACTCGCCGCAATGGAGCGATACACTTTTCTCTTTAGACCGCGGATTGGCAGTGTCCTAATTGTCCAGCCAGCAATAACCTTAGAAGGGCATCTGCTAAGCAGTTTCTTTCTTTACTTTGGTGGATGGGCGCACCTTGGGAACATAATCGTCTATGGTTGAAAAAGTCAGCACCGCACTTCTTAAGAGTCCCCAACTCTGGTTCTTCGTTTAAAAACCTTGGTGTCCCCTAAACCGTTGCTCACGTGACTTTGGAAGCTGCTACAGTTGCAGCAGCTCGATTCGCTACTCAAGCCTCACTTTCATGCCGCTCCAACATATTATCTGTATTATAAAGTTGCCTCTCCTTACCAAAACTTGTGAAAAAAATCCTCAAGGGTCATTGATTTCAGCAAAATTATCATGGTTGAAAACCGGTTCTCAACCGTCGTAAACCGATACGTGAACCGAACCAACGTATTTTAAGAATTGCTCAACCGAACCAAAAATGCAAATGATTCCGTCTTGGGAGTTTTATAAGGTAAGTCACCTATCCGAAGATAAATACAACTGTAATATTTTGTGAATTCGACTTAACGTAGCTGCAGTGGGCACCGAAATCTTAAGAGAACAACAACTACAATCAGTGCTTTTTCGGTTATCGATTACTATTTTGGGTATTTTATTATGGCTTCGAAGGTTTGGTGTAATGCGTACATTTTCATCAACGGTATCAATGATCCGGTTCCGATGCACAAAAGGTTCGGTTCAGAAAACATACTTAATTACATTTTTTAAGTTTTTTTTTTTAATTTTATTATACTTTAGCCGGAAATAAATAAAAAAACTCGATCGTTTGGTGCATTATGTACTGAAAACCCGTTTAGTAAATTTTATCCAAACTCTAGTCAAGAAATACAAACTTATCATATCTATGTACTAGTTCAGAGTGGAAGGACCAGTGACTTTTGGAAAGACACGTATGATTGATAATATTTTAACCGTTTTGTTGAAATTCATACAAAAATATGGGCAAATATTTTTTAAACAATTCCAATGTTATGAGCCAAGGTTTGAATCAAAGTTTCAGTTTCGATAAGTAAATGATTTGGGTCCTCCAACTGAACTTTCAGGTTCGAAAGTCCGAATCAAAACTTCCGTAGAATTTTAGATGTTTGCAGCCTGATATTAACTTAGCGTTTTCCATCTTGTTGGCCAGTGTAATTGAACGTTCCAGGGATGACTTAATTTATTTTGGGATTCAAATTGACAATTGTCAGTCGTGGGAGCCCCGTGACTTATTCCTATGCAAATGAGGGGGGGCAACACAATTATGTTGATCAGCGCTAATTGACAGACCCCACTAATTTGACCCACAGCTAGCTGCTCATATAAATAAAACTGACCCAATTATCTCTGCTTGCTTTCATCTATTCACAGGCTGTCCAGCTACAACAAGTTCCCATTGCCTACGATGTAACAAGGCTGGCTGCATCAAATGCCCCTTGTACCTGGTCACGGACACCCGTCAGTGTGTGGAGGAATGTCCCACTGGTTATCTGGATCAATGGTCAGCTCATACCGAATTCATGGGTCGAGTATGTGTGCCCACCGGCTACTCGGGACCGTTGATGGCCGCCCTGGCTGGATTATTGGGTGGATTTCTGGTCTGCTTGTCACTCCTGGCCGTGGCTGTGATGCTGGTGAGACGTAAGCGAAGGCGCAAATCCGTCAAACAGAAACTTATCAATGAGAATACCATGGATCGGGCTGATTTCATGAGGCAGCTGAATGAGATGCGACCCAATGCTGAGTATTTTCTGGCCATGCTCAACGATACGCGACGGCAGATCCGTAAACTGTATTTGTCCGGCGAGGTGGCAGCCGCCAACTCGTATCGTCCAATTGTTAGGGATCTGGCCAAGCTGTTGATATTGCTCAATAGACCCATAGAACTGATTCCGACGCCACCGCATGATTGGTCCAGGTTGTATGCGTGGTCAGAGCAGGCTCTGGAGCGCTATAAACCGCAGGTGGGCCAGCTAATTGACTTCTTTCAGGCCTCAAATGGCCACAGGCATCAGGAAGTGCTATATGCAGCTCCGCTGAAGAAGCAGGGAACGACGACGAGCATCTTCAGGTCGCAGGCTATGCCCACTCAACAGGGGGGCGGTGAGTTGCTGGCTGGAGATCGCAGCAGCAACGCTTCCAATCAACAGAAACTGCATCTGTTTGGCTCTTTGATCAGTCTGCACGAGTTTGAGGAGCCGCGAGCATCGGATCCATTTGGAAGCAGCTTCAACACACTGAAGAGCGGGAATCTTATTTCAGATCTCAATGCCAGTTCGCTGTGGCTGGAGGATGAGTTCTACAAGCTGGGCTTTCGACCGCAGGACGAGATCACAACGGAACTGTAGTTGGACTCCTCGGCAGCTGCTGTTCAACCTTAAGTATTATTATCCTGGCTGACCAGGCTAAATGGTAGCTAGTTTAGCCTTTGTTCAGCCAGGTAGGAGAAGGAGGAGGAGCATTTGCGTCCACATTCCGCCGTCACCGCCGCCGCCAACTGAGACGCCAATGTCCAACGATGTAAACTAGTCAAGTAAACTCACAAATGGAAATGAATTTAGTTTAGTTTTTATGGATTTTACAAAAATCGCAACAATCATCATGTAACGAACAATATAGAATACGATACATACTATAACTATATAAAAATCGATAGATGTAGATATGCAATACTTATAGCTATAGCTAAAATAGACGGAGATTATTATACTGCTTAGTGAATATCGAAAACTGGAAAATAAATTCATGTGCCTTAAGAATATTAAATGCAAATGAGTAACATCATTGTCTAACAGTTTCAGCCATCGTTAAGGTTCCTCGTACTTCCAGAGTATGAAGGGTTCCTCATCCTTAATCCGGATATCCGCATGTCATGTCTCAACATTGCAATTTTCCAGCTTCAGGAGTCTCTCGGAGCATATTTTGCGTTCATTAACGAGTTTGGACAACTCACAGGCATCGTAGCCAATGAGCAGCTTAAGATCGCAATCAAATTTGTAGGCAAAACGTTTGCCGGAGACCTTGGATATCATGTCACCATCGTAGTAGTAACGCAAGGCACGCGATAGCTTCTCATAGTTCATGGCGGGTTTGTTCTTTTTCTCGCCCCAGAGGCGAGCGACGCGATCCGGATCACTAAGCTTGAACTCACCCTCCGTGCCCACCCATTCAATGATATCAGTGTGTTCGCAGTCGGTGAGTATTTCGAGCAGAAACTGCCACAGTTGTACCTGTCCATTGTTGCCAGACCCTATGGCGGTATAGTTGTTGGGACTCTGAGGAGCCGGCGAGCTGTCGGTGGCTAAAAGAAATAAAAAAGGTAAATTCACAAATTAGCAGAGTAGAGAATTGTTACCTCGATGGGATAAACCTGTCAAAGAGTGCAATTACGTAGTTGTCGCACTGTTTTGGATTTGCGGCTTAAGACACATCTGCCAAATGCAACGAATGCAATCAAAAATTTCATGTGTAACAAGTAAGAAGAATGACTTGTCAAACCCCTAGCTCTTACCATCTCAGAGATCTCTTCGTTCCTACGGACAGACAGACAGACGGACATGGCTATATCGATCCTGCTGTTGATGCTGATCAAGAATATATATACTCAGAGTTACTGAGACAATACCAGCGACATCCCCTGGGGCACGAACATACTCGCCATTTCTTACCGAATGCTTGCCGAAGTCATGCATCACTCTGTGTTAGACAGAGAGACACAGTCACATTTTCGCACTCTCTGCCCTGGCGTAGACACACCTACAGTATACGAGCCTATTCTGCGCTCACAGCCACGCAACTCCAAAATGAGTATGTGTTTAGCCAGCCCCTGCTTTAGATGGTCGGAAATTATGTCTTCTGTCTGTTACATACATGGACGCGTTGCCATGAACAAGGCAAAACGCGGAGTGCAAAGGCCAACACCTCCAGAGAAACTGAACAACAAAGAATTGCCATGGCATTACCTGAGGAGCTCTGCATTTTTATTATCACTTTTAAAAACTCTTTTATTTTACAAACACTTTGGCCCCGTTGTTTTCGTTTTAAAGAAATCAACCCAAGCTAACAAAACATGCTGACCGTTTCATTTTCAGTGACTTTTGGCTTTTACTTGGTCACACTACATTCTCAATGGCCACTTCACAATTTCCGGTCCAATGAGGGCTGCAAACCGATTACGAACTAGGGTTGTCAGAGTTGTGATGTTTTTTGTGCCGAAATAGGCAATTATCGATATTTTAATCAGCGGTAGAGTGAGAGCTGCGCCACTGAACACGTGGTCGAAGTGAGTGAGGTCATAGACCAACCATTTAAAGAAACATTGTGTAATTTCCTTCGGACAATTGTTAACGGTCAATGCATTGTACTTGATGTGATCAACATTCATTCAACCCTGACTTGAAACGAAAAACCTCGAAACTAAAATGGCAAACATTAACGATTAGTAAATTTTGGTACATTCCTGCGAGACGGAGCTCCATAAAAATTATTGGGTCTACTACTCAATGGTGTCAATAATATTTTAAGAATCTCAGTACCAGCAATTTTACCACCGTACTTTGGATGGACACTTTCAATCTTTCATGAAATTGGAAACTATTTGAGGTCAAGGCGACGTCAAGCGATTCGCAAACGACATTCCAACTTTGTTTTTACTTTGAACCTGTGTGTGAACTGTGTTTTTAACCAAACCAAAATTTTCGGTTCGTCTTAGCAGAAATTAGACATTCAAAAATCAAACCGAAATGATGACCAAACCAAAGAAAAGAAACTTAATTTCTTCCATACGATTTGCCACTTCATTTTGCCTTTCATTTCGGTCATTTCTTAAGCGTGGTACGCAGACGCTGACAATTTTGTCGGAGCCTATCTAATTTCATAGCCCAGGAAATCCGCTTATGAAAATTGTCAGAGCCAGGGAATCAAACCGGAACCAGAACCGAAACCGTATACCGAAAAGAACCGATTAAAACTCAGAACCAGAACCGGAACTGGGACCCATATTTTTAATTTTTTGTATACCGGTATTCGAGAACTGTTATTCTTGGTACCGAAAAGATCGAAAAGAGCCTTAACATTGTGCCGGTACAGTTTCGGTTCTGAGCGTAACAACTAGACTGCACAGCGAGCACTTAATTTTGAGAAAGTTATCCTGGCATTTTATCGGACCCACATTACAATACCACAATTTACCTGGGTAACTATTTTGGTGGATATTGTCTGTTCAAGTCCAACTTAGTGTGGAAGTTAGCTCTGACACTTTATCTGAAAGTGGAAACAAAGTCGAGTCACATTTCTCGCACTTGCAGCAACATTATCATACCTCAAAATTATCGATTTTTTCATCTTTTTGTTTATATTCAATCCAATTCGAAAATATAACGTCTGAACAGTAAGCCGAAGGATCTGTAACGGTAGCGTCTGTAGGACAACTCAGATATGTCGCTCTTGCTGGATCTTGAAAATGAACAATGAAATAATGAAATAACATATTTCCAGAGAATAAATTATATCAATATGAAAATTGTACACCATATAGAACACAATATGGCGAATATTTCTGCATCATTAACTCAAAAGTCGTGACAGTCTTAAAGTAACTGAACGAATTTATATGAAAAGAATTGGGACAATACAAATAGCTCAGTATCTTCACAAATCAGTTTAATGGCTTTAAACAAGGTTTTCTGAGCTTAAATCGATAACAAAGATAAAAGTCAAAAGATCTTCCTGCTGTTCCAACTACCAAAGAGAGCGTAAGCTCACTATAATTTTAATCATTTAATAAATACAAACTTGAAAATATTATATGAGAACAAGCTACGAATGCAATTGAAAAATGATGTAAATCGAATACATCCGTATTTGTGTGTGTCTATATTGCTTATCCACTTTGTCAGGTCTTAGGCTAAAAATTTCTTTAAATTTTACCGGTTCATACCGGTACGTACCGGTGTACCGAAATAAAAGTCAAGGTACCAATACGGAACGGAATACCGAAATAATGTTAGAGCCAAAACAGAACCTTTTACCGGAACCGGAACCGAAACCGAAAAACGATTCGGTTTGATTCCCGGGTCAGAGCACATTGTCAGAGCAGAGATGGACCTGCCAACTCGATTTTTTGAAAACAGCTGATAAATTGTCGAAGGGGGGTCTGGAAATTATGAAACTTGTTTGATAATTGTCAGAGGTACCTTTGAGAAATGAGCACAAAATTGAACAAATTAAAGCAAAGAAGACCAAAAAACAAAACTACAATTATTTGGACAACTGAGAGGTGGACAAAACAGTGGAGCTAATCAAAGTGCTCGAGTCGCAACCAATTTTATGGAATCTGGCCAATAAAAAGCATTTCGATACCGGCAGCTGCATCACTTGTGGCGGAGAATCCTTCTCTGTATGCTTCTCCCGGATTGCCATTTGCCCAATGTATGCATACCTCCCGAGTCTAAACCTTCGCAGTCTCCACAGCCCACGGAACGGCCCAACAGCCAACTCCCCTACACCCAACGGCCAAGCAGCCATTATAGTAGTGGCTCCTTCGCCATACTGTGGTAGCTTCCGTTGCTACTGTTGTGGCCACCTTTAAATCCGTATTCACCTAGATTTTCCTCCTCTAATACGCCCGGCGAGTATGATCCACCTCCAATCTATGGAGCTGGCTGTGGCTTTGAATATTGCCTCTGGTTTAATGTGCGGCCCAGCAATTTTAATCTCCCGATGCGTTTTGTGTTGTTGTTATAGCAGCAAGTCTCAATGGCTCCCGCGCCCAGGGCCGGCCACCCCACACAAAATGCTTCCATGAAATAGACCATGGCATTAGCACAGACAGCTGAATTTCCATTAGTGACTTCCATTTTCAATTTAATACACTCTTTTATTTTATTTGAATTAGCCCGCCTATTTTTTATACACAAAACAGCTGATTTCTGGCTGTACCACGCTTTACTTGACAATCTCCATCTATCAAATCTTTATTTACCTGTCTTCATGATAATCTAAACCCATATGAAAATTTGGCAAATTTCGCGACTTTTTTTTACCGTTTGATACAATTTCTTCATTAATACCCTTGTTCCACTGGCGAACATTCAATCACATTCTCGAAAACTGAATTTTCCTTGTTCCACTGACGAATGTTGTTCACGGCCACACTAACGTCAACAAAGAACAGCTGATTGAATTGCTATGTCTGCAATTGTAAATCAAAGTTTGCCATCCACATGTCAAGCAGCATGCCCTTCTGGTAGTCCCAGCATGATAAAGGTAGTTTGCATTTTAACATTCTAAAACAAAGAATGGAACAATTGCTTCTTGCCTTGGCCATGTACAACTCATGGGCATGGTCGGTTTTCGATAAAGGGGGTCCATACAGTTCGGCCACTGTGCTTAACTGCCACCACTGAGCTAAAACTCTCTCCGATCATGGCAACGCCATTGACAGAGCAGCTGTTCCTCTTAGGCAGTTCGATAGCATATCGATAGAAAATCTAGCCTTTTGGCGGAAAATAGCTATAGTATGTCGTGACAGTAGCTAGATCATAAATGACAGTGACTTGATCATCCGTCGCGGCTGATTTACCGAATGGACATTCATCTCTTATGAGGAAATACACAGAAAGAATGAGGTCATTTGGATCATCCAGCGGATGACCTCTGGAAAGTGCCAGTGGAACAAGGTTATAAGCCCGTTTACAATTGCCTTCTATCAAATCTTCATAATAATCTAGGCTTAAATGCAACTTGTTAAAATTTCGTAATTTTTTGGACCGTTTAAGCTACAGCTTCCATTTACCAACAACGCCTTCATTGTAATACAAACATTAAGCTCTTTCATTAATACTCAAATGGTAATTTAGCAAATTTCGCGGATCTTTGGACCTTAGAAACCGTCGCGTCCAACCATTGCTTAAAGTTTCGTCGCGGGTTTTTGACCATTTTCCGTCCATTTCTTCAACTCAGAAACCTTCCCGGGTCCTAAAGATTTCTTGCACTCGGAAATTTCTTCAACTTGGAAACCTTCCAGGGCAAGCGTCCATCCCCAAAGTTTCATTTCAATCGGATGAACGGTATAATTTTGCAATTTTCTAGATTTTTTGAACATTTTTCGCCCATTTTTTTTTTATTTTATGATGGGATGAACGGTTTAGGTAGCCATAAGGGACGACAGCCAGACAAACATTCATTTTTATACCCTTGCAAAGGGTATTATAATTTTGCCCAGAAGTTTGCAACGCATAGAAATATTCATTTCCGACCCCATAAACTATATATATTCTTGATCAGGGGGACGAGCTCAGTTCATTGAGCTTTGTCCGTCCGTCTGTCTGTCTGTCCGTCATAGATCTAGATCTAGATCTGCTCCGTCTGTCTGTCTGTCCGTCTGTTTCTACGCAAACTAGTCTCTCAGTTTTAAAGCTATCGAGCTGAAATTTTGCACAGAGTCTTCTTTTTACTGACTGCACGCTGCTAATATGTCGGAACCGACCGGATCGGATCACTATATCTTATAGCTGCCATAGGAACCATCGGTCGAAAAATGGGTTTTAGTGAGAAAAACTTTTTTGTTTTCAATGTTAACGTGATTGAACTCGGTCATTAATAATATTATATACTTTCGAAACAGATTTGCAAATTTTGAGTCAAAATCGGATGACTATATCTTATAGCTGCCATAGGAACCATAGGTCGAAAAATGGGTTTTAGTGAGAAAAACTTTTTTGTTTTCAATGTTAACGTGATGAAACTCGGTCATTCATAAGATTATATGCTTTCAAACAGATTTGCAAATTTTGGTCAAAATCGGATGACTATATCTTATAGCTGCCATAGGACCGATCGGTCGGAAAATGGGTCTAAGTGAAAAAAGCTTTTGTTTTGAAGTAAATCATTCTTAAGGTCGGTGATTATTAATATTAAACGCGTTCAAACTAATTTGCAAAAGTTGATCGACATCGGGGGACTATATCTATCTTATGGTTGCCATAGGACCGATCGGTCGAACATGAGTCTTGGTAAAAAATTTTTTTGTTTAGTTTTGTTAGCGTCCTCGCTGATGACTTTTTTTATATGCTTTCAAATAGATTCGCAAAATTGGGCCGAAATCGGATGACTATATCTTAAGGCTGCCATAGGGCCGATCGGTCGGAAATTGAGCCTTAGTGAGAAAAACTTTTTTCAGACGTTTATCTGTCGGAAAATAGGTTTTAGTAACAAAATTTTTTGATTTTTATGTAAGCGTTCTTAAACTGTGACATTTGCATTTGCAAGGGTATAAAAACTTCGGCATAGACGAAGTTAGCTTGGCCTTCTCGTTATATATGTATTAGCTTGATTTTGTACACCTACCATTGATGCATTCTATTTCATGAAGGGACACGTACACTTTGTCTTGGCATTTTTATTTTGATTTACATTCGCGTATTACGCTTTGACTCTCAAGTTAAATTCACAGCCCGTCAAAAACAGCTGGTTTACCCCACAAAAATTACTAGGGTAAATCACAAGGTTCTGCTCACTAGCTCATGTGTGGTAAATTTACCAATTACATTCTTTGAACAGCAAAACAAGTCCGCTGATGAGAGAATTTGGTTATTCTCGAAAAAGCAATCGTTGTACGGACATACCCAATTGCTATTGCTAAATGTTGTAATTAATATCTGTTGAATTGTGTTGGTTATAAAGATTTATAATCAACCAAAGACCTTGAGCTAGCCAGTTGTAACATTGACTAAAAATCAAAAAACAGGTCACTAAAACCCCATATACATATAAATAATGGTCAGTACGCCATAATGTTTGTAATAAAAAACCAAAAAACGGTTTCCCTATTATAAAACAAGCAAAAAAAAAATAAACCTTGTGTATTTACAAAAAAACTCGTGGCCCTGCTAAGGAGGATCATTGGACGGATAGCACAACCACCTAGCAGCAGCCATAAGCAACAGAATTAATTACAACAAATAAAAAAACCATAGCCGAAATTCGCGGGCTGCGAATTTACAATCTTTATTCGCCGCCTGCAGAGCTTGAATACTAACTGGATGTTTGTTTGAAGTGTGAACAGCAAAACAAGTCCGCTGATGAGAGAATTTGGTTATTCTCGAAAAAGCGATCGTTGTACGGACATACCAAATTGCTATTCCAAAATGTTGTAATTTAATATCTGTTGATTTGTGTTGGTTATAAAGATTTATAATCAACCAAAGACCTTGAGCTAGCCAGTTGTAACATTGATATTCTTTCGAAGGCTGGGGAATACCCTATATGTGAAATCTGAAATGGAAACCGATTGCGTTATTAGATTTTAGCTTTGAATTTGAAATAATTATCTATCGACTGTCCTCATGACATAACTATTAAGGGCCGATTTCTCATCTTCTACGTAGAGCTTTGCGTCACATAAACTTACAAATAGCAGAGTAAATTGTGACATCTGAAAAATTAGAAATCGGCCCCAAATCAAATTCTATAATGGTTGCTTGGAGACTAAAAATTTTTTCCAATTTTGATCGATCGAATTCTGAAATGGTTATGACTTTCCACTGGCATCATTTCTGATGATTTCCATTTCTTAAAATTTTGCCGTTGCCATTGACAAATCGTCATCTTTTTGACACGTTGACAAAAACAGCTGCTTTGGACTTTTTGGAACTATCAGCAGACAAAGCTAAATACATATCTTATTTTGACTAATTTATATTTTAAGCAAACTTGCGCCTACTTTTCATTTTATTTTCTTTCGGGGCGATTGTCATCTTTTTTGAAGAGCGGAAATTGTTTGATAATTTCCAGAGCCGCTCCGACAATGTAGTGTGACCAAGCAACAGCCAGAAATCAGCTGTTTAGTGTATAAAAAATAGGCGGGCTAATTCAAATAAAATAAAAGAGTGAATTGAAAATGGAAGTCACTAGGGGAAATTCAGCTGTCTGTGCTAATGCCATGGTCTATTTTATGAAAGCATTTTGTGTGGAAAGGTAGAAGCCGTGCCCTTTATTTTGGGCTGCGGGAGCCATTGAGACTTGCTGCTATAACAACAACACAAAACGCATCGGGAGATTAAAATTGCTGGGCCGCACATTAAACCAGAGGCAATATCCAAAGCCACAGCCAGCTCCATAGATTGGAGGTGGATCATACTCGCCGGGCGTATTAGAGGAGGAAAAACTAGGTGAATACGGATTTAAAGGTGGCCACAACAGTAGCAACGGAAGCTACCACAGTAAGGCGAAGGAGCCACTACTATAATGGCTGCTTGGCCGTTGGCTGTTGGGCCGTTCCGTGGGCTGTGGAGACTGCGAAGGTTTAGACTCGGGAGGTATTTATACATTGGGCAAATGGCAATCTGGGAGAAGCATACAGAGAAGGATTCTCCGCCACAAGTGATGCAGCTGCCGGTATCGAAATGCTTTTTATTGGCCAGATTCCATAAAATTGGTTGCGACTCGAGCACTTTGATTAGCTCCACTGTTTTGTCCACCTCTCAGTTGTCTAAATAATTGTAGTTTTGTTTTTTGGTCTTCTTTGCTTTAATTTGTTCAATTTTGTGCTCATTTCTCAAAGGTACCTCTGACAATTATCAAACAAGTTTCATAATTTCCAGACACCCCTTCGACAATTTATCAGCTGTTTTCAAAAAATCGAGTTGGCAGCTCCATGCACATTATCAGAGCGCATTGTTGGTTGCTCCGTCCTCGCTCTTACAATTTTCATGAGCGGATTTCCTGAGCTTTGTATTTAGATGGGCTCCGACAAAGTTATCAGCGTCTCCGTACCACGCTTAAGCTTCACTTCTTCGTTTTGTGTTTAAAATTCTAAAGGGGCGTAGCAACGCACGCCGGGTACCTGCTAGTACAAGCATAAAGAAATATGAATAGATAAAAAATCATTAGGTATGTATAATGACGCAGTCGATGAAGTGATGGACAAGCTTATGGAGAATCTAAATGCAATTGCATGCTTTCGACGAGGAATCAAGTATTGTGTGCCCAAATCAGTTAGCTGGCGAACCAATGTCCTATTCCGTCAAATTCTATAAAGGCGTTTAGATTTATATTTAGCACTAAGAGCCGATTTCAAATCTCCTACATCCCAGCAAGCATTTTATGATATTTCTGATCACACTCGAGTCTTTTTCAAGTCCTCAGTCTGATTAAAATAGTCATAAATGCACTCGATTTCTGTTCATAAATGATACGTTTGTCGGGAGAAAACGGTACCCTAGACGCGTCTCTTCATGAAGACTCGTTTTTAACCCGTTTTTCTGATCCGTTTCGACTCATTTTCGAGTCATTTGCGAGTCTTTTTTGAGTCCTTTTTTAAGGAATCACATTTTGAGTAATTGCATGAGTCATTTTCGAGTCTTTCTTAAATCGCACATGAAACTAATCTCTTTTTAATCATCAAATGGGCTTGAAAAAGACTCACCAAGATGAGGAATCACATAATGATCTTCCAAATGTTAGGTGGGATAGCACTATTTGTCACATAAACTAACACATAACAGAGTAAATTATTAGTTTATGTGACACATAGCAGCTATTTAGAAGATGTGAAATCTGCCCTTAATCTCTCTCTCCTAATTAAAGCCTTTTTGTATATCTTCGATTCCAAAATGTGTATTGGATGATTTACAAGCGCAGAAGCTAAACACATTGGGAAAGCTTAATCCTCCGTTTGACTCATCACAGTATTGTCATATAAGCAACCCATGGGTCCATGGCAACAAGGGACAAAAAAGCTAGATTTGCATATCGAATTGCTTCATATCCGTATACGCCAGTTTTGGCCCTCAGCGACTATTGGCTTTTTCCAGTATTGAAAAAAATATTCCTTGTAACAAATTATAAAGTGTTTTTGAGGAGCAAACGTAACACTTTTACCACAACGGTACGGAAATTTGAGGAAAATCTTTGTATCACCTACTTAGACACTTAGTGAGCAGCCCAAAGGATGGATGTTTTACATTCTCGATCAGCATCAACAGCCAAAACGAAACAAACCAAATTAGAAGTAAATCAAATCATTCATCAAAGCAAGAGGGTGCCATTTCAGGCTGCCATGCAGCTTAAAAAAAGATCTTCAAATATGAGCAAATGTAGGCCCGGAAAAGTTATGTTCCTGACTTGCATGTCAGCAACAATTTGATTGCATCATAGAAATGGGGGGGAAATTGAACTTGTGCCTTTGTAAGGAATGCGAAATACAATCATCTGTTCACCATTAAACAAGGTGTTTCAAGCATATTGATTTGGGGATGTTTTTCTTACAACGGAGTGGCATCAAGAAGGCTCAGAAATGTTTTCAAAACTACGCCAGTTCTCAACCCCAATACGAAGCTAAGAATCTGCACTAAAAGAATACAATATAAATTAGATTTAGCCACTTACAATCGCTGCTCTTGACACTCTGATAAGATTTTCTCATGATGCGTTGCTCTAGGGGACCCGCAACGCCAATTGCTGCGCCTGCTGCTCCCGTTCCTTTTAGCTGTTTTTGTGGCTTTCTTAGCTCTTCCGCCTGCTTGTGCACCACCGACACAAAGTGACACTCCTTTAGCAGTTGCAGATGCGTCCAGAATACATTGCCCGGATCGTTTAACTTTTGGGTAAACTCCTCATGCGACATGGCACACAGTTCCTCGCCAGTGATTTGCCAATCTGACATATTAATATCACGCAGCTCAAATTGTTTTACCGCCCATTCCAGCCAGTGGGCCACATGCGCCTGGGTCCATTCACTAGCTGCTTCCGGTATTTTAAGACGTGCCTGCTCACGCTTAAATTTACTATCCAACACCCAGTTGAGCACTGGCTTGACTATTTCCTTGCTTGCCTCGGCCACATCATCCTCGGACTCATCTTTCAGCTTACGCCGCTTGGCATTCTTGATGGGACTGCTGTCGCTGGGGGTGATCTGCAAGCTGACCGTGTCGGGGGGCGAAAGCTGTTGGGTCACCTCTTCATTGGCCAAAGCAGCCAAGGCGGCCTCGGTGGGCTTGAGTACATCAGCAATGTTGATTCGTTTGTTTGTGGTTTGGATTTGTACATTGATTTGCACCAGACCTTCACCTTTGACGCACTGATCTACAAGATTCTTGTGCGATTCCAGCTAGAAAGTAGTTAAAAGACAGTTTCAAAGAAAATTGCATTAAATTGCAAGGCCACACTCACCTCTTGTGTCTCCTGTAGCCAGAAGGAATAATAGTTCAGTACCACTCCAATCTTTAGCTCAACCAGTTTTCTGCAAATGCATGTGGTTTAGTCCAGCTGCACGTGCTGCCCTCCACTTACCCATTTACTTGAGCGTGCTCAGCGGCTCTCTGATGTCCATGTGCACAATGATAATATCATCGGGTTCAGTTTCCACATCGTTGCTGTCCTCGAACATTTCGTTGGCTATCACTTCCTCTGCAAGATGTTTATGTTTATTAATGAAAAAGGCGCAGCCACAACAGGTGACTCACCCAGAGCACCGCCTACGCTGAGGCGCCGTATCAGCTCATCGGAGAGTTCATTTGGGCCATCCATTTTCATATAGTTTTAATTTTATTTGTTAATTTTGGCTAATTTAATAAATTGTTGGTAAATATTGCTGTTAATTATGTTAGAAGTTCTAGAGTGTCCGCATCTGATTTAAAGGCTATTTAGGGTGACCACACTCCAGCGGGGGTGGCGAGACAAACAAAATCTCAAAAATAGTCGAACTTGGTCGCACTAATTTCAAAAATTCAACGGTAGAATTGCTCAGTGGCGCCATCTGTAATAACGTGAATAAAATTTTACGTAATGTTTGGCGCCAAGCAGGTGAAGTTTCAAAATGAGTAAAAGAATTAGGAACTTGGCAAATTACAATAAAACATACCACCTACACAATTAAACATTCAAAGTGGGAAATTCTTGTGAAGAGACAATTAAAAATAGCAGATTTTTTTTGTGTATGTTATCATCATTTTAAAAACTCATTAAAATAACATTTGAATTACAATAACACAGGTTTACAAATAAAAGCCAACTTTTGCACTAGAGAAGATAGCAAACTTTTCATATGTATTTTTGGCCGCTGAATTCAAATCAATGTTTGGTTTGAATACATTTGTAGGTCCTGTGGATTCATTAAGTAACATTTTCAATCTAAATTTGTTTTATTGTAAGCTGCATTGAATAAAGTTACAGAAAAACCAAACAAGATGATTTGACTATGTCCATTATATATCAATTTATTGATTTTAATATGGAAAATATGGATATTTTTTGATAAAATCGTTTTTTTGCCAAGCTTAAATAATTCTGAAAAATTTATTGCTAATATTAAAAATCTCAGATTAAAACAGTTGGTAGTCCCTTGACTCCTCCAATTTACCATATTTTCCGTTTTTCGATATCATTCAAAAGTTAAATGCCAAAAACTACAAAAATTGACGACTATTTATTACATTTTTAAAATCATTTTAACCTTTAAAATCTATTTAAATCAACCAAAATCAAAGTAAAATAATTTTGTAATGTCCACTCTTTTGTTTCACTATAGATATTTTGTTATTTTCAAAATACAAGATATTTTAATGGTAAATATTATGCAAAAAAAATCTAACATTTTTATAGTTTATGAGCTATAACTTTTAAAAGCGCGGTGATATCGAAAAACTAAAAATTTAATAAATTAGAGGAGATAGAATTTTTTTATTACAAGAACATTTTAACTTGGAAAAAATCCGACAGCATAAAAAATTACCATATTTTCCATTTTAAAATCCAACAATTTGTATCTTATGAACAAAATCAGAACTTCGCGTTTGGTTTTTCTGTAACGACATTCAATTCAGCTTATATTAAAACAAATTTGGTTTGAAAAAGTTACTTTATGGTTGATTGATTTGACATCAGCGGTCAAAAATACATATGGAAGGAACAAATTAAACCAAAATATCCCCTTAATACAATTGTAAAGATAATTTTATCTAATCTCTTTAGTCAATTGCGCTAGCTTTAAGTTTCATGTTTTTCAATGTAAAGGTCAAGAAAGCAACTCAATAAATTAACTAACCCTAAAACAACCCCTGGGGAAAATCACAGAACCAACGGTCTACCATTAAAACCAACATGAATTGAAAATAATTCGACAAAAATTATTAAATTATTTAAAATTCCAACTACTCACACTTAATTAAAAAAGTAAAAAATATTGGTCAAGCTAATTTTATCCAAAAGTCCTCAACGCACAGAAGAATATATAATATAAGGCCCTACTCCGAATTTCGTGTCGATTTTCGTGTAAACGATGGCATTTCGAGTTCAAGTTGTATAAATTTTAATGTAATCTGTGGACTCTAGATTCCGTCCTTCTTTTTCTTTTGAGTTAATTTCACTTGGGATTGAGCGGTTAAAACGGTTTCAGGTACTCAAACAATTCAAAGTTCTGTTTTGATCTAGTAAACGTAGTTATATTTGTCACCTTCCAAGCAACATTATTCAATTCGTCTCAATATTCGATAATCGACTAAAAATTCAAAACAGGGTGGAGCAGTATAAAAAAGCCTGGTTATTAAATGGTAATACACGCATTAAAAAGGCAGCCATTGCTCTTTTCTCTTGCAAAAAGGACATAGGCCGCAAATGGGGTTTTCCCCATTGGCTTTACACAGCCGTAGTACGCCCCATACTACTCTACGGAGCACTAGTATGGTGGCCAGCACTCAGGAAACAATCAGCCCTGAACAATCTCCAAAGCACAGAGAAGTGCGGAAATATGTATTAGCGGCGCTCTCCGAACGAGACCAACGGAAGCGCTAAATACTATTCTTCACCTTCTACCACTAGACCTTGTAGCAAAACAAATGGCTATCACAACAGCCCTAAGACTAAGAGAATCCGATGCCTGGAACAGGAGTAATTCGGGACACTCTACCACACTCGAAGACCAAGAGGGTATACCACTAAATACAGACTACTGTATACCACAAACAACTTTCGATAAACTATAAAGCCAAGCCGACACGATTGGGACAACCTTCCCCATAGCAGAGCGAACGCCATTAACATCTACACTGATGGTTCTAAGCTCGACGAAAAAGTAGGAGGGGGCGTTTTCTCTACCAACCTAGAATTGAACTTATCGTTCCGCCTTCCTGATCACTGTAGTGTGTACCAAGCAGAGGATGTAGCCATCCAGGAGGATGCTGCCACCTGCCTTAGCACACTCGCGGTCAAAGAAGAAAATGTTTTTATATACTCAGAAAGGCAAGCCGCACTTAAAGCACTTGACTCACATACCAACAATGCTAAAACACTTACGGATTGTCGCTTATCTCTGAATGAGATCGCACGACATTTCAGTATACACCTTATATGGGTGCCTGGACATCGCCACATAGAAGGAAATGAGTCTGCAGACAAACTGGCCAGAATAGGTACCACCATCGAGCTGCTTTCAGAGAAGAGCACGATAGGGATACCTATGGCGACATATAAGCTTCACGCAAAAGCTAAAACACTTCGTCTAGCTACGAATCGGTGGAAAAACCTTTCCTCCTGCGCAGTAGCGATGCTTACATGGCCAACATTCGACCAAAAACGTACTAACACACGTTTACGTCACAGAAGAGACCACATATCACTTCTGGTGGGGACCCTCACTAGGCGTCACTCACCATGACTTCTGCGAAAGTTGCGGATACGAAGAAGAGGAGGAATCGGTACAACACCTTCTCTGCCATTCCCCCGCCTTGAGTAGAAGAAGACTGAGGACACTTGGTCGACCTCTGCTACTCAACCTCTCGGAGACATCCAGGCTTGAGATCACTGCTCTACTTAAATTCATTCTGTCTACACAATGGTTCAGTAACGAGGACCCCCCTCAGTTTTACAAAAGGGTTAACAGGGAATATATATGGCATCGCAATGTGCCCAATGTGGCCTAAGTGGGAGAGCGACTTGTCGCTCTCAGCCATCGCAACCTAACCTAACCTAAAATGGTAATACATGTTAAAGGCTACCATCCAATGTTCTATCTATGCACTTTGGAAAGCATTTGAAGAGCACTCACACATGCACTCATAATGACAGAAATTGATGTAGCCCATTCCGAAAATTGGATTCGACCACCTTAACACAAAAGCCGGATATGCATAAATTTTTAACGATTTGCAATAATTCTTGGGAAATAGCCTCATAAAAGTATGCAAATCTAATAAGCTATGATCCAAGGTTCCAACCGAAATCTTAAGTTCGATGAGTTTTAAAAACGGACTGTAAACTGAAGCTTTGACTTTACTAAAAACTGGATCTTCTGCAAGATTTCAGAGGTTGACAGCCTCGCAATAACTTTTTAAGTGACTATCTGTTCCAAGATAAGTTTTATTCCAATTCACAGTTCTCGTTCTAAGGCACTTCAAAATATAATACGACGTTCTTCGCGTATTCTCTTGGCTGGGGTGGTTTTAATTTTAGAAAAAGAAGAATAGAACAAACAAAATAATTACCAAATCCCAACGGCCAATAACGTCCAAGACCCGGCCCAAATCGACTAATTTATGAACTATTTCGATTGTGCATTTTCGTTCACAAAATGTTTTCAAAATGAGTCTAAAATTTAAAATAAAAATATACCGAAAATTTTCCAAATTAAAATCGAAATTGTTCTTGAAATGAGAACAAAATGGTCTTAAAACGTAATCAAAATGATTTAAAAAATAAGTGTGAAAGTTGGTAAAGTGATTCCAAAATATTTTAAAACATTAGAATACAACAATCGACATTAGAATACATAAACAGACATTAGCTGTCATGGCTGTGAATATCTAAAAACTCCGAAAGACAAGAAGTTGACAAGAATTAGTTACAATTCTTAACTTAAGTTATAAATATATCTTAAATATATCCTGCCAGAAAAAAAATTGTTTATTGGAAGTTTCTAGCTGTTGTGTACCAAATTTTAAAATTTAAGTCTTTAAGATAGATGTAGCTTTTCCTTAGCGAAAACTGTTTCAGTACAAATTCAGTCCTGTTCGTTTTTGGTGCCTTGATATTACCATCAATTTCAATTGAAAGTCAACGCTATGACAAAGATTCATTATCACCATTTATATATGTTTATATATCTCCCACCCATTTCCACGTTATATATTTAACTAGAAATTTACAAGCAAACATAGCCAACTGAGTCCACAATGAGGTAATGAATTGTACCCAACTCTCTGCTCTACTCTATATATACATACATATGTATTTCCTACAACAACTCCCTACTCCCCCTTGGGGTCAAAATGTGGGCAAAACATGGCAAATCGTTTGTTTTAACAAGTGCGTTTTGCACTTGAAGTGTTGACAAATTGGTTTACTGTTGCGCCCTGCCAGATCAGAGACAATTGGCCGCCTTTATGCCTCAGCCCAGTGGCACATTAACTGATTGACTCACTGGGTGCAACGGAGTTAGAGGAGAAGAAGTCATTTTATCTGCCTCCATTTGTGGTGCACTTCCTCAAATGCGTTTAAACAAACATTGACAATTGTCTGTGCAAACTCAGATTGGGTAACACCACTGGAGAGCATACTCAGCCAAAGTAGACAAGTTGAGTGTCAATTTTGTAGTTAAAAAAATTTCTAATTAAACTGGAATTTGTTTGATTAAATGCAAATGCAAAAAAGTTAGCAAACCGCAAATAAATTTGGGATTCATTAGAAGAAATTTACTAGTCGCTTGCGAAATTAAAAAATATGGGGAAAAACTTGCGTTAAAATTTTAAACGTACTCAATTGGTTGGTGACATTAATGTAAAGATCTTAATTTCGAAGTTTTTACTTTAAAAAGATTCCGTGGAGTTTGATATAAAATACGAAAAAGCCTTTTCGAAGCAAAAACATAGAAATTAAGATAATAACATTCATATCGAGTCGGCTTAACCAATCATTTTGGATCCCCTGGGATTGTCCGTCTATAACTTGAGTATCGTTCATCCGATATTTATCATTTTTTTTTTGGCAAATCGATAAATAATGCTAATTACTTAATATCTTTAGAAGGTATGAACCATCTAGCATCAAAACTGTAGGAGATATGACGTTTTTTTATTCCAAGTTGCGGGGGCGGGAGGTGGCGTGGCAAAAATTTAAAATAAATGTGATCTGCCTTTAAGTATAAGAAGTAAACATATGTCCGATACATGTCAAACCTCTAGCTCTTACCATCTCTGAGATCTCTTCGTTCATATCTGGACGGACAGACGGACATGGCTATATCGACTTGGCTGTTGATGCTGATCAAGAATATATATATACTTTATATGGTCGGAAATGATTCCTTCTCCCTGTTACATACTTTTGCACAAACTCTATATACTCTGTGTAACTTTGGTACAGAGTTTAAAAACATAAAATTGGTTTTTTTATTTACTGGTTCTAATGAACTTTTCAAAAATATTAATTTGTCAAGAAAATAGCATTCTTCTAAATTTATATGAAATTTTTTCAGAATTAGAAGATTAGAAAAAATAAAGAATTTCACTCTTGAATCAAGAGCATTCGTTCTCAAAAGTACGGTTAGAGTGAAAATTCTTGATCCTAGAGTGAATTTTTGATCCCGACATTCCTGATTCAAGAGTTCTTGATCCAAGTATGAATAATTCTTGATTCAAGAGTTTCAGTACTTGATCCAAGTACGAATAATTCTCAAAACAAAAAACTTAAAAAGAATATTTGGGGTGGGGTGGGAGGTAACCCCCCCAGGGGGGGGGGGGGGGGTGTGAGAGATACGACTGACCCTTCCACTCACCATTTATCAACCAACCAACCACCACCCCTAACTTTATTTTAAACTGTGATTGATTTTGAGATAGCCACATATAGATATTTTTTTTTTTTTACTTACTTTTCTGGGAATTGAACTCGGTACCTCGAAAGACTGAAACAAACACACACAGGCGGCGGGCAGCTTACCCCCTCGGCTATCATCCATTAGCTAAATAAGCCGACGAAAACACACTTATAAATAAACTGACGTGCGACTTTCGTACGCATCGGACAACGACAAACTGCGCATGCGCTCTCTCTCTCTCTCTACGAGAACGAGTCCATCGCTATTCTCTCAACCAGTGTTGCTGAGGCGTTGGCGTACACAAAAAAAGGACGGTTGAGCCCAGAAAAAAAGACAGAAAACGGACAGATTTTTTTAAAAGGCTAAAAAAACAGGACAAGCTATGTTTCCTTATTAATATAATAAAGATTTAATGAATATCAAAAAGTTGATAGTTGGCGACCTTTCTAAATTGTAGAAAATTGAGTTTAACCGGCTCGAGGTCAAATTAAACACACAGATGTATATGCTGTTTTTTCGGTTGCTGACCGGAAACAGGTATAAAATTTTTTACACGTCTGTACCATATGACGTGGAGTTTCGAATATCTGTATTTTCGTCTAATTTATATCGAGAGTGGTATTATCAGCATCAATTTCGTGTGCATTCGTTCCAATTAACCGAAGACTACTACGAGAAACTTGACAATTTTGTCCACATATTTAAAAAATTTTTTATTGTAAACGTCTTTCCGCAGGTTGAAACTTTACAGCGCAGTGAACCGATATTCGATTCTTCTGATTTGGATTACACACAAATAAAACAGGGCTGCATCGATTTGAAAAATGCTTATCGAAGGCGGGATGCCACATACTTGTAATTGATAAACTGTATAAACGCCTTAGAACACTTAAAAAAAGAATGAATAACGGATAAAATAAAATAAAAAGGGCATTTTTTCCGGATAGGGGACGATTCAAAATTTTTCCGGAAATCGCAGTTTTAAAAAGGACAGCTCTGTCCGTAAAAAGGACAAATTCGCAACACTGCTCTCAACGACCAACTGCGCATGCGCTCTCTCTCTCTGCGAGAGCGAGTCCAACGCGATTCTCTTAACGACCAACTGCGCATGCGCTCTCTCTCTCTGCGAGAGCGAGTCCAACGCTATTCTCTCAAAGTTAAGTTGCCCTCACTCCCCTTGCCTATTAAAAACCAAATTGAGAACGTTTAGAACGAATTTATCTCGATTCCAAGAGCGAAATTCTTGAAAATTCAAGAACGACTAATGTTTTTTTCAAGATCGTTCGTACTCAATTTATTCGTTCTAGTTTTTTCTTAGTGTATAGTTTTTATACCCTTGCAAATGGGTTGTTCTTTTTGAAACCGAACGGTTTTTGATTTAAATAAAAAAAAATCCGAATCTAAATCTCGACACTCCCACGAAGACGCGGGTTTCGGATTTGCAAAAAAAATTTTTGTTATTTATATAAGCAATTTAAAAAATCGTCTAAAACAAAAAAATGGAATAAAGGGTTTTTTAAAAACTGGATTTCTCAGGTTTGGTTTATCGAACAGGTCTCGTGTTGATGTTGCTGAATTGTACTTTACTGTATCTACTAAAACAATAATTTAATACATTTTTAAATTCTTTTATGATATTAAGTAATTGCTGATAAATTTTATATAGCTTTATATAGCTATTATAGCTTCCAAGGATATACAATTTATTGCCCTAAACATAACTTAAATTACGGTGCTTTCAAAAAGATAGAGACTTGTATAGTTTGAAAGATATTAATTATTGAAGTTACAAACAATTTAAAATATACCCTTAAATAAAGCTTTGCCACGCAGTCAGATTCAAAGCTATATGACTGAAACTTGGAAATTATGATTTATATTTGTCAAGCTTTTTAAAAATATCTACTTCTCGCACATCGGACGTCTATATCACATAGCTGCCATACCGAAAATCCGAAAATCACGTTTTGGTGGGAGTGTCGAAATCTAATTTCGGATTTTTTTTTTGTTAAATCAAAAATGGTGAATTTTAAAACCGTTCGGTTTAAAAACAACATGACCCAAATGCAGGTTTTAATATACAGTCTCTGTGGAAGCCTCGTGCATTGCAGTTCGTTCGAGGGAGGGCTCCGCGTTTGTCTTTCTCAAGACACGTGTCGTGCTCATGTTTTTTTGAGACGCGCGTCTTCCGCCATCTTGACGTCAGCCATTATGGCAATTTCGTTCACAAGAAAAAACAAGAAAAAAAGTCGGTCAAGCCCGACTATAACATACTCTGTACCCTTAACGTCGCAGCTCGCATTTGCTCACGAGTTATACTCGCTCATCTCTAAGTTTCACTTTCTCTCTCTCTCACTAAGATTGCCGTTCAATAGAATGCTGTGGTGATGGGTGGGGGGTGGTGGGTGTTTACTGGCCGTTTTTTGCTCATAACTTGAGTATCGTTCATCCGATCTTTATCATTCCTTCAGAAAATCGATAAATAATTTTGTTTACAAGGTATCGAACGATCTATCTTCAAAACTGTAGGAGATATGACGTTTTTTGCAAATTGCAGGGGCGGGAGGGGGCGTGGCAAAAATTGAAAATAAACTTGATCTGCCTGCAAGTATAAGAAATATATGCCCCATACATGTCAAACCTCTATCTCTTACCATCTCTGAGATCTCTTCGTTCATACGGACGGACGGACAGACGGACGGACGGACGGACGGACAGACGGACATGGCTATATCGAATCGGCTGTTGATGCTGATCAAGAATATATATACTTTATAGGGTCGGAAACGATTCCTTCTCCCTGTTACATACTTTTGTACAAACTTAATATACTCTATGTACCTTCGGTACAGAGTATAATAATTAGCTGTGGCGTTTTCCTCTGAATACAGTGGGCGGCCAAATAATCCCAAGTTGCCTACGGGTTTCTCGGTAACCTAAATCCACAAAAAAAAAAAAAAAGGTTTTAATATATCAGAGTTTAAGAACGCTCAATAAAACCAATTTTTCGAACTATCGTCATCCGATTTCGACCAAATTTTGCGATTCTGTTTGAAAGCAAAGCATGGCCTTCTCGTTTTTTAAAATTATATTAAGAAGGCCATCTGCTCCACGGGATACGATCCTATGGTGCACTTACTGGAGCCTCCCTAGGACAGACCTAATTCAAAAAATTCACGGATTGAAAATCAAAACTCAGATAAAATTCTTCAAGTATATAAATATGGATCAAATAATTAAGTAATTTCTGCGACAAAAGCAACTTTGAGGGGATGTACTAAGCGTTCTACCACAAGGAAACTATCAGCCTTGTTCTTAATTCCACTTCAGCAAAAACTAGGTGAGATAGATTTGAGAGACCAAATATCGTTCTTGTAGATAATTCAGTCTAAAACTTGGCAAATAAACAAGTTTTTCTGTTATTTTTTAATAAATAAACTCAAAGGGTACATACATTTTTAAATATTTAATAATTATTTACCTTGATACAAACAGCTGAAAGTATGAGAAAGGAAAAATTCAAGCACGATCTCATCTAATGTTACGCTTCTTAAATATCGTTGACCTTCTACTGGTTTTTTCCTTAGCCAAAGTTTATTGGACAAACTTTACAAAATACATACGCGTACATCTATAAAATGGTTGACTAATATTTACTAGCTCTGCGGCCAAATGCAAACTCTTAGCTCACTTTTCCCCCATGAGAAGTTTACTTTAGTGGCCTCATCCTGCTGACTCAAGCTGATTCATTATCTCAGCAGATGATTGGATAAGTAACTTGATAAATAAGTTAGCCATTATTAGTCATTTTTTTTTTTTATTGAGGGGGACTATTCAAATGAACGCTCTGACCTTGTTGCTGATAGAAATCAAGAAATACACAAACTAGATACAAAAATTGTCTAGGTCATGTCGCTGTGTCCAACTGCAGTTTCAACAACCACCCAAAAAATATTTATCAATTACGGCAAAAGGAAAAGTACGAGAAACAACAACTCACATGGGAACTAAACAACAATGACAACGTCAAACACATAAAACGATACCATAAAATTATGCGCAGTCATTCCGGCGCCTTCTACCAAAAATTGTAAATACTATGAGAGCCCAGAGCCAGCCCTAAGGCAGGCTGGCTGCCAGTGCCAGCACAGAACGTGGCAAAAACAACCCCTTAGGGGCGCCACAGGATTATTGGCCCTCACAAAGGAGCATTCAACTTCACGCGAAATTGCGTCACTGAGAAATAGTTGAAATTAAATCAATAGGACAACTCCCACAACACATCGCACCGACTGAAACTGGAGCAAGTAAAGGAATTTGCATTTCCGGCAGCCCAGTTAGAATTTAGCACGCTCTTCCTAGAGGTCCTTAACAGCTGCAAGGACATTTCAAAGGCAGTGAAAAAAACATAACTTACATGAATTTTATGATTCCTGCTCAAAATTTGTATTAATTAATTGGTTTCTTGGGGTCCGCCTGGATTTTTCTAGGTCGACACATAAATTATGAAGTTTTTGTTTTGTGGGACTGCACCTACTCACAACCTTGAGTTAAATGGATACTTGAGGCTAACTGGGTTGTTGGCAGGATGGTTGATGACTTTTTTGGTGGTGGAGGGTGTCATTTCCAGTTTGTTTTTAATATTTTATTAAGCTGCTCAGCTATTGGAACATTTATTGATGAAACGTTTAAGGGAACTTACCGTTAATTTATTCTGAGGCATTGCTCAAAAAGTGATTTTAATTAATAAATATTAGAGATTAAGTCATCTGCTGAAAATATCCAAAATTATGAATTCTCTATTTGTTGCCTTTGAGTCATGCTTAGGGGAGAAGGTTTTGTCATGCATTGATATTCTGTGCTGGCTGTTGAAATGTTTGAGTATTATAATTCTTTGCAGCAGAAACTTGAACTAACAGCTATGGAGCTTAATAAAATTACTATTTTAAATAAATTATCTGGTAAAAATAAGTGCATCAAACTTGATAGTTATAAACAGCCAGTTCTGAAAAAGGATAAGGATTATTGCTTCCCATTTTTCAAACCAAACATTTTTACTATTGGGTTTTAAATTAACAATAAAAGTTTTTTTTATTGAATCGAGTTGCTATTTTCCAACATTTATAAAGTTTAATCTTTGTTCAAATAGTTTAAGCTTCTCAAACATTTTCGATCAGAATTACACAGTTCTGCAAATTGAGACCATTTGTGAGTTTCCCGAGCATTTCTAACTAATTCCTGCTTGTCTATCCATGCTGAATACGAGTTGGCATGTCAAAGTCCAATCTCCGTTTCCGTTTCCAAGATGTTTCCAATTTTCCGACTTTTTACCGTTCTAGAATTTTGTAGCATTAACTGCTGATTTTATGAAGCCTCTAGGATAGTAGACATATCAAAGCAACTGAGAAAAATCAAACATGCGGTATAAGTAAGTAAGCCAATGGTGTCGAAATTGGCCTTCAAAGTCGAATTTTACTTGATTTATAGTAATTTTGTCACACCAAACCATCTGCTACAAGCCATGGTTTTTGTCGGACATTTATTGGAACCATCTTATCATATAGTTAAACATATGCACTAATTACACTGTGACACATTTTTGAACTCACAAAAGTTGATAGCGTCGAGACAGAAAAATTCTGAAAGGGTGTGATGGTAGTATAAAAACCCGGTCTTGGTTTGGTCTGATTAGTTGCCGTTTTCTTTTGATTGGATTTTGATCTTTTCAGCTTCAGAGTAGGACTAACGATTCCATATCTCGTAAATTATTGTGAATTTTGCTTTTAAATCTTTAACAAAGTTGTTGCTCTTGGCTTGGCCTACAAAACATTTCTTTGTATCAAATCAAAAAAATGATATCTTCATACTCAAAACAACAAAAGTTGCCCAAAAAATTCAAATTTTGATCACTTTTCCACAGTTTTTCAACTTTATCTTGAAACCCGTTTCAAATTTTGACAAGAAATACAGCACAAAGTTGTAGCTTAGACCAAAATAAAAAAAACGTTAGAACGAACAAACATCATTTAGTTTCTCTTTCATATAGTTATAGGCCCACAAGCACGTCTTCTTCTTCTTCTTTTTTATTGGCCCGATGTTGCATCACAACCGTTTGACGGTCTTGGCCTCTGCAATGAATGCCTTCCACTCGCTTCTGCATTGTGCGAGCTGGCACCAGTTGTTCACTCCAAAGTAGAAAATGTCTTTCCGCACTTGATCATCCCATCTTAGTGGTGAACGACCCCTTCTGCCTTGTACTCCAAAGTCAACCAGCGCAGCCGCTGTTGCTTTATGCGTTTGACTACCCTGATGTCCTTATAGAGCTCATACAGTTCGTGATTCATTCGAATGCGGTATCCATCGCCAACTTTTAAAAGTCCATAGATCCTCCGAAGGATTTTCTGTCATTGTCCATGCTTCTGCGCCGTATTGCAGGACTGGGATGATGAGCGACTTGTATAGCGCTATTTTTGTTCTTCGAGAAAAGTCACTGCTCTTGAACTCCATACTGAGTAGTAGCATCGGTTTCCAAGAGTAATTCTTATTCGGATCTCCAGGCTGATGTTGTCGCCGGTAATCATCGTCCCGAGGTAGACAAAATCCTCTACAACCTCAAAGTTGTACTCCCCCATAGTAACAAATTGTCCAGACGCTACTTCGTCTTGTCCTCGTGTACCGCTTCTCTATCTCTGAAAACGCCCTGCTTACCGCCCGTTCGTTTTTGCCGATAATGTCAATATCATCGGCGTATGCGAGTAGCATTAGATCTTTATAAAGAAATGAGCCCGATCTGTTGGCAATTGGTCACTGGCGCAGTATATACTCCATCAGTAGATTAAAGAAGTCACAAAACCTCTCTTGGTATCAAATGGTTCGGAGAGGTTCTTTCCTATTTTGACGGAGCTTCGAGTGCTTCTCAACGTCATCATGCAAAGTCGAACGTACTTTGCTGGTATACCAAAGGTAGACAGAGCGTCAAAGAAACTTGACCTTATCGGTGTGTCAAAGGCTGATTTATAATCAACAAAAAAATGGTTGGTTTTGATGTTTCTCTCATAGGTCTTCTCCAGGGTTTGTCGTAATGTGAATATCTGGTCTGTGGTGGATTTACCAGGTCTGAAGCCACACTGAGCACAAGCACGTACAACTGTCTTAAAAACTCGAAAAAACGAAAATTTTTCTTACTATTTTCTTGATTTATCGAAATCAAAATTTTTGACTGTGTCGGCCAATTGGTACCAAAAATTTTAATTTTTCGAGTTTTAGTTCCAATTCTACATGCTTAAGGGCCCGTAACTATACGAAGGACCAATCGAATGAAGTTGGTATGTTCCAATCGTTTGTTTATTTAAGTCCAAGCTACGTTGTTGTCCTGCATTGCTTAGTCAAATTCGTTACAGTTTTCAAGACAAAGTTGAAAAATAGTACAAAATGAGGGGAAAACAAGATGATTTTAGGACATTTTTGTAATTTTGAGTATAAAGATGTGACTTTTTTGACTTGCCAAGCCAAGAGCAACGACTTCCTCTAAGACGTCAAAGCGAAATTCCAAATAGTATACGAGATATGGAGTTGCGAATCCCAATCAGAAGCTGAGAACTTTAAAGTGCAATTAAAAGAAAACGGCAGCTAACCAGACCAAACCCAGCGAAGGTTTTTGTACTACCATCTTACCCTTCCAGAATTTTTTGGTCCCGACTCGATCAACTTTTTAGTGTTGCACAGTATTATGAAAATTTTGTTGCATTTTTGTCAGGAACAAATTCTTATGACAGTTTTAAAAAGGCAACTTGATATTACATTGTCCGTCCGACATTTAATCAAGAATGAAGTGAGCTGATCGTGGGAGTGGGGAGGACACCAGCCGCTCTTAACCTGATGAGCATCATACTTGACTCGGAAGAGAATTAGTCTGCAGTAAGTAAGATGGCCACAATAGTGTATCAAAAACTGCAACGCACCGAATGTGGGCGCATTCGAGAGAATCCTAGGTGAGCCTGAGGAAAGTAAAACCGAAATGCAGTCCCGCCGGGAAAACGGGTTAGGTGGCAGTAGTTTAGTGCGGTTAGAGTCCCACACTTTGATTGCACTCCTCCATAAAAAAAAGGAAATGCAGCAAGAATATACAAAGACTATCAGGTAGGACCAACAGCAGCGAGCTGTTCCGATAAAGTGGCTTATAACATCGATTATAATGAAGAGAGGGGATCTGTTATGGCTGACCAAGAAGGATTTTGAAGGGCGTTAACTATATAACAGCAAGGATGTAGAAATCATCAGCATTTTATAGGGAGATGCTTCGTTTAAAGGGAATTTCGTCTGCGTTGCATTGAGAAACGCAAACTAACAGCAGCAGAGGTACTCATGACCTTGCTTGCTGAACTGGCTAGATTTACAGAGGTGGCAACTATATATGGGAAAAAAATCAACAAATCAACCTAGCATTCCATGGATTTTTTATCGTACATTACAAATAACTATTTAGTTACGCCAATGTTATATCAAGTTTCCTTTTTTAAAACTTCTATAAAAATTTGGAGTGGGAATCTAGTTGTCTTCCCATAAATTTAATTCTTGTTGCCCGGGTTTAACAGGCTATAACTTTGCTTATGGTCCTGACAAAAATACAACAAAATTTTCATAATTAGTGCATAAGTTTAACTATATGATAAGATGGTTCCAATAAATGTCCGACAAAACAATTAAGATATGACATTGACATGCCAACTCGTCCTTAGCATGTGTACACAAGCAGGAATTAGTTAAAGATGCTCGGGATACTTTTTACTGCAGAACAGTGTAATTTTTGTACTTTGTACCAAGGGTACACAGAGTATATTAAGTTTGTGCAAAAGTATGTAACAGGGAGAAGCAATCAATTCCGACCCTATAAAGTATATATATTCTTGATCAGCATTAGAAGTCGAGTCAATATAGCCATGTCCGTCTGTCTGTCTGTCCGTCTGTATGAACGCACAGATCTCAGAGATGGTAAGAGATGGAGGTTTGACATGTATGGGACATATATTTCTTATACTTGCAGCAAGATGAAGTTTATTTTCAATTTTTGCCACGCCCCCTCCCGCCCCCGCAATTTGGAAAAAGCGTCATATCTCCCACATTTTGATGATAGATGGTTCGTAGAAGATGAAGATAGTTATTAATAATCATTAATTATCGATTTGCCAAAGAAATGGTAAAGGTCGGAGCAAAAACAAGTTAACACCCACGACAGCAATCCATTCAACAAAGGTGATCTTAGTGAGAGAGAGAGAGAGAGAGAGAAACTTAGAGATGAGCGTATAGCAAATCAGGATCAGACCCAGCCAGCCATAGCTACCACGAGCCGAAGTCAGTCGTGAGTTAACGCAAACGCAAGCCGAACTCATGATTGTATGAATCGGTAAACATTGAATTGCAAGTAAAACAACTGTAGTCCGGAGTGAGCTCTTTTGCTCACCAACACAAGCACACGTTTTTGTCGTCTCCATTTGGCCGGCACTGCCTTGGATGTATTATAATATTATAGTCGGGAGTAAATGTGAGCGGCGGCCTGAATTGGTACAGAGTATATTATAGACGGGCTTGACCGACTCTCTCACTTGTTTTATAAATAAGAAGTAAGAAAGTCGTTCAAGCCCGACTGTAATATACTCTGTACCTGGCTTAGCAGCTGAATGCAGCGTTGCTGCACAATAGATGGCAGCAGTACTTGCTTTGAATAATGAGGGATTTTCAAAACTGAGCAATAGATGACGCCACTACTTCCAGCGCTGCGGCAGCGAACTTTCTTTTCGTCATAGCTTGAGTATAGTTCATCCGATCATCTTTATCATTCTTTTGACAAATCGATAAATAATCTTGATTGCTAAGTGTCTACCATCTATCTATAAAACTGTGGGATATATAACGTTTTTTCCAAATTGCGGGGGCGGGAGGTGGCGTGGATTAAATTGAAATACAATTTGATCTGCCTGCAAGTATGGGAAATATATGTCCCATAAATGTCAAACCTCTATCTCTTACCATCTCTGAGATCTCTTTGTTCATACGGATCATCTATTGGTCAGTTTTGAAAATCAAGTCGTGGCGCCATCTATTGGTCAAGCTATGACCAAAAGAAAGTTCGCTGCCGCATTGCAGCAGCAACGCTGCTATTGCAGATACGGAGTATTTTACAGTCGGGCTTCACCAACTTTCTTAATTGTTTTAAGATTACAGAAACTGTACCGGTACAATGTTTAGGTATTCTTCGGTTCTAAAAATATCCCACATACCATTGTATTGTATTAGCGAGTTCTTCGTTTTTCAATACTAAAAGAAGCCATTTAAAAGCAACAATAAGCGTGTGCGCAGGTGATGCAAAAAATTGTACAGTCGTTAAAATCATTTTGTCTGGATCTGTAGGAAATCTGCCGCTATCCTTCCTACAATTTTCATCATTAAGATCAGCATGTAAGTCAATCTCTCAGTTTGAAATTATCTGAATGAAGCCTCCAATTATCAAGACTGATTAATGCACTTGGCCATTCTTGATAACATGCCTCTACGGAAACCAGAGGCACTGAAAAAAGTTTCGCTGTGTTTTTAAGATGCGTTTATTTGAGGTGTATTTGTTTTGCAATTCTTTTTCGCCGAGTGTATAGTCAGCTGTTTCTGTATAAAGTCTGCGCGACATCCAAAAATTGCCGAGACTTCCACATTGAACGCTGCTGCTGTTGCCGGCATTTGTTGGTGTTGCTGCTGTCACAGTCGCTGCTGCTGCTGTCGTTGCCGATTGCTGCTGTTCGTTGCTCTCCTCGCTCGTGCGGCTGTGTTTCAATATTGAACGTTAGTTTGTTGGTGCCATTGGAAGGCGAAGGTTGTCCGTCGCGCATTCTCAATTTGAACGGAAATTCGTTGTGGTACGCGCGAGTTCTCGGGCTAAGAGTTTTGTGTTTTGTTTTGGCCAACAGTCATTGTTATTACGCTTATTTGATTAAGTACGAAAGTTTCGTAAAACCAACAACACCGAATTGTTGTTATCTGTGTGCGTATGTGTGGGGACGTAACGTGCGTTTGCCAACTGAAGGTGGGCGATATTTTCGTGGTGGGCGTTTGTTTAACGACTGAAAACTAGTTAATTTGAAATTCTTTCATGAGCGGAAAAAAATTCTCGAAATAAAACAAAAAATCCTATCAAATAATATGTTGATCAGTATTGCTGTTCGCCACTGTCAGTGAATGTCAGTCTATAGAAAACAACAATATAAAGTTGCGTTTTCATTAATTTGCATTTGGTGGCCCCTTCGCTTTAATCTAAATCAAATCGCACTCACACACACGCACATAGAGAAATCCAAATCGAACTTGTAGCTTCAATGTAACGCGTGTTGTAAAACTAAATTTCCATGTTTGATGTTTTTTTTTGTATATTTTTTAAGAGGAAAAAAACACCAACAAACAAACAAACAAATCCAAAAAAACAAAAAATTAGATATTACAACACAAGGGGATTTTCAGTTTAATTGAGGTGAGTTTGGTAATCCCTCTCAAGTATTTGAAGAAAATTTCTAAAAGTGATGCACTCCCAAAAGTATTGATTTTGCAGCCAATTCGTCCTTCGCTGGCTGCAACCCGGCCGGCTGCAGGTTCTCTGCAGTATATATGTATGTATGTACATTTGTAGGTAGCAACTGAAAGCCCAAGGACGCAGCTCTTAAAGCTGCTGATGCAGTGCTTGAACTTTCCACCTTTTCACCCAACCAAAGCAGAACAGCTGTGAAAAGTTCTCGCCTGGTAAACAAGTGTCAGATCTTAACCGGCAACCTCCTGCTGTGGATTGACGATGTGAGAGAGTGTGTGAGCGTGGGTGGGTGGATGTCTTGCAACACACTAACAGTGCCAGTGGCATACTTGCTCTGTGTGGACCACTTGTTAGCTATGCAGCGTGGGTCTCCCAGACACAAGGGGCGTATGCGTAATTATGAAACCAGCCAAGTCATTTGGTGATTACCTCAATTTATTTGGGTCGGTTAGGGTTTTAATTATGGCCAAGCTCCTGAAAGTATGCTACATCTGGTCCATTTAGTTGGCCACCCACCCAGTTTCGATTCGATTAATTAACTTTCAATGCTGTTCAATCAGCCGGCAATTAGACACAGTAAATACCCACAGACAAGAACATTTGGTTATTCCTTTCATTGAATTGAACCTATAAACCTTTAAAAAAAAGAGAGGCCCGGCGGGATTCACACCTACCACAGACTTATAACCACATTTTATAGTTTTAATAATATATAGACTTCGTTTTCTTAATAATCTAGCTACGCACCCGGCGACACTCGAGTACTCAAAATTGTGTGGATAACCCTAAATCGCTTACACTAATGATTTTTTCCCAATCGATCAAAAATTGTCCCTAAAAATTTAAAGTGTCCTTTACAAGAGATTTAAAAAAAATTTTAATTAAGAAAATGTCTAACTTTTTCTATATTGAAAAAGTATGATTTCGATATTGAGATTTTGTTGTAAAAGAAAATGTCTAGCTTTATCTCTAACTTTTTCTATATTGAAGAAGTATTTTTTTTTTTTTCGCTGCGTTAGCGATGGGGGTTGATCGTTTTTCCAAACAGTGACCAGGTACGAATATTGGTTTGGTATTGGTAACACTGTGACACGTTTTTGAACTCAAAAAAGTTGATAGCGTCGAGACCAAAAGATTCTAAAAGGGTGTTATGGTAGTATGGTAGTAGTCTTGGCTTGGTCTGATTAGTTGCCGTTTTCTTTTTATTGCACTTTGAACTTTTCAGCTTCAGAGTAGGACTAACGATTCCATATCTCGTAAACAATTTTGTTGCTCTTGGCTTGGCCTACAAAACATTTCTTTGTAGCAAATCAAAAAAAATTATATCTTCATACTCAAAATTACAAAAGTTGCCGAAAAAAGCCAAGTTTTGATCACTGTTCTACAGTTTTTCAACTTCAGCTTGAAACCCGTTTCAAATTTGGACAAGGAATTTAGCACAAGTTGAAGCTTAGACCAAAATAAACAATCCGTTAGAACGAACCAACTTCATTTAGTTACTCTTTCATATAGCTATGGGCCCTGAAGCACATACAACTGTCTTAAAAATTCGAAAAAACGAACATTTTTGGTAAAAAAGTAAAAATTTTGTTTTTTTTATTTACAGTTTTTAAGTTATGTTTTCTTACTATTTTCTTATTATTTTATTTAATACAATACAATCGAAATTTTTGACTGTGTCGGCCAATTGGTACCAAAAATCATTTTTCGAGTTTTGGTTCCAATTCTACATGCTTAATGGCCCGTAACAATACGAAGGACCATTCGAATGAAGTTTGTAAGTTCCAATCGATTGTTTATTTAAGTCCAAGCTACGCTTTTGTCCTGTGTTGCTTAGTCAAATTCGTTACAGTTTTCAAGACAAAGTTGAAAAATAGTACAAAATGAGGGGAAAACATGATGATTTTAAGACATTTTTGTAAATTTGAGTATAAAGATGTGACTTTTTTGACTTGCTACTTAAGAATAGTTTGTATGCCAAGCCAAGAGCAACGACTTCCTCTAAGACGTCAAAGCGAAATTCCAAATAGTTTACGAGATATGGAGTTGCGAATCCCAATCAGAAGCTGAAAAGTTCAAAGTGCAATAAAAAGAAAACGGCAGCTAACCAGACCAAACCCAGCGAAGGTTTTTGAACTACCATCATACCCTTCCAGAATTTTTTGGTCCCGACTCGATCAACTTTTTAGTGTTGCACAGTGTAATCATCCAATTAAATGTTTAATACAACTATCACGCTATTGTTCGCGACAATAACGAGCAGTTTTCACTTGAATGTTATTGTAATAGTAGATTGTTGGTCATTGACCATTTTTCGATGGTGATGTCTGAATTATGCTTCGATGTAGTTCACAAGTTAGCTTAAAACCGGAAGTACATGAGCCTTGAAAAAGACTAGCATGTCAGACACGTGCGCCTTGAGAAAGGCGAACGATGCGATCAGATCCAAGCTTCCCGAACGACTGATTGAAAAAGTATGATCTCGATATTGAGTTTTTTTTTGTAAAAAACATATCGAAATTATCGATACTTTCGATATTTTCAATAAAAGGACACATTTTTACAATAAACAGGACTATTGAGGTAATTAATGTATCATATGACTATTTTAAAAACTTCTTTCTAATTGCGTTAAAAATCAAGATCTCAGAGCTCCAAAATTTAGGAACTTACAATTTACTCTGTTTTGTGAAAGCTCTATGTAGTAGATGTGAAATCTGTCCTAAATGTATTTTTATAAGTCTAACAAAAGATATGCATTTCGAACTAGCAAGTTTTAGCCGGCTCGAGGTCATATTAAACAGTTCGACAAAAATCATTTTTTATTAAAAACCCGACATAAGACCCTTAAATTATGATAAAAGAGACCGCTGTCATCATCACCTCATAACCTGTTTTCAAATAAAGCCTCGGTTCGCGTTCTGTGGATACTTTTGTACTAGCAGCACACAGCGACTACAATTTTAACTTAGTTTTTAATGGCTTAAGATAAAAATCTACAAAATTCAGCAAATACGGACAGGGTCATTGGCAAAGCAATATAAAAAACACACATTAGTTGTGCAATTGGTTAAGGTACCTCCAGAAGAAGTTAAACCTTAATTCTTGAATATCTTTAAAAGCGCACGGTAGATTTTTATTAAAATCGATATTTATGATGGTATAATGCGCCTAAGAGATGGTACTCGACAGCCAAAAAACCGCGATATGGAGTACCATTTTCCGACTCACCAATAAACCAATTCATATAGGCCATTAACTAGACCTAAAAAATGCCTTGGTTCGCGGTTTATTGAAAACTTTTGTACTAGCAATGGCCTTAGAACAATATGAACCAATTAGGGCAAAACCAGTTTCACCAAAATTATGAAATAAATTTTATGAGTAAAGTGCTTCATTACCAGCGGAAAAACACATCATAGCATTTAAATACTTTAGTTCAATCGTATCGCCGCGGTTTCTCCACCAAATACAATTTATATTGAAATTTTCCTTTTTCTTCGGGTTCTCCACCAAATACAATTTTAATTGAAATTCCCCTTGTTTTCTTGGTGGCGATGACGAATTTTACTCATAAGATTAATTCCATAATTTTGGGGAAGCCTGCGATACCCAAATGGTCAATGTTGTTCAAAGGCTATTGATGGTGAATTGACGTCTGGAGAATATAAAAAGTTTTACTCCAATTTGCGGTTTTTTGACTGTCGTGTGTCTATATTAATAATTATATTATATTATTTTGCCCAGAAGCTTGTAACGCTTAGAAGGAATCATCTCCGACCTCATAAAGTATATATATTCTTGATCAGCATGACGAGCTGAGTCGATAAAGAGTTTTCCGTTCGTCTGTTTGTTACTACGCGAACTAGTCGCTAACTACTATGCCATGAAGCACAGAATCTGATTAATAAATGAATTTGCTTAGGTATGTTATTTTATAAATTTTTTAGAAACAGAACGACACTTCACAAAACTTAATAGGAACGATCGGGTATCTCGCGACGAGCTTGGCAGCCCGGTGTAGTACCAGAAGGTTGAACGTGGGTTGCAAAGGGCTAACCGTTCTTTGAAACCATGCCTTAAAATGTTTTATATATAAGGCTTAATATCATATTGTTGTCAAATAAAGGGAAGAACAATAAACTACTATTACTACTATATCAGTCATTGCAAATAAAGCTACATATAGAAGTTCTTGGCTTTATCCAAAGATCTTTCTAATGTCTCTTATGTCACCAAACAATTATAGGTCTCCCTGACCAGACTTAATCTTGAAAATGGATCATCTCGAATCTATTCAAAAACATTTTCTAAAATTCAACCTAAGTGGCTCAAACTGGGAGTGTATTAAAAGCGGCGAGCAGGTTTATGTTCTAAACACAAAGAACAAATTGAGATATTCGAACTGAACGATGTCAGAAGTGAATCGATCTAGGATTTTCTGAAAAATACAGTACGAGTCATGATACAAAAATAGAAGGTGTAATGCGTCGCTTGTCAAACAAAAAATTCGTCACAGACTCACAATTTTGTGTTTGTAAAGCAGTTATTACGCTTGTCATATATCTCTCAATAGTCTCTCTAAAGATATTATAGTGTAATAGGCAAACATACAACTCTGACGAGAAACTTTTGCCTTCTCTTTAGACAAATATGATGAAAAAGAACCGGTTCTATTTGATAAAAGTAACTCTGTTGAGACAAAGCTGTCCATTTTGTGGTGTTGCCATTTCCCAAATATACAACATTTTTATTCGATATACTCGATATATTCGTTTTATCTAAATTGAGAACTCTGAAAGATGATTACATCTGTCATTCGAATGGTTAATTTGAATGCATCATCGGCAAATGGGACATTCCTTGTACCACCAGGTAAATTTTTATTATCCGGGAAATTAAGAAGATTATCTTCAATGCCTGTGCATAGCGTGGAATTGTCGGCGGCGTCGTTTGCTCTTCCATTGCAGTCAATATCAACATAAATAGAACTGTACTCTGGATCTGCCAGAGCAAGAACCACAATGCTGTGGAATCCTTTATAATTGTAATAAAATGCTCCGTCATTCCTTCTAGCTCGAAATACAATATGCTTGCCATCCAAAAAAAACATTTTGAAAAGTGGAATTTTGAAAATCTTTAACTTAACAGCACAAACCTAGCGCACCGAGGCTAAAAGTAAAGTTCCACAATTCGTCTAAATTTTGGGCAATGGTTCGCCATTCCTGCTGTGGTTGAGTCATCTAGAAAATTAAACTACATTTTAGAAGCGATTGACTTTATATGCTGTAAAAGGATGAACTACCATTATATAAATTGATTTTAAGTCGGTAATTGCATTAATGACTTGTGGCACAATTTTTGAAATTTTCGGTTGGAAAATTCTGAATGCAACTGATAGGGACGCAATAGAGTCTCCGTTAGCAAAAAATCGCAGTGTCATAAGAAGGCTGAAAGAGCAAAACTTTGTGAAAAGTTGAGTTGTTCATGTGATTAAAATTTCTGAAGGTTTCGTCGACCTCGTACTGGAGCTCATGTAAGATATACTGCGCCATTTCTCTGCTTTTACAGCGACGCAAAAGCCGATTTCGACTTCACGTGGAACGCTTTTTACAATGTCGTCTTCTATTTCGTAGTTTCGTAGTCAGCCAAAATCGCAACCATTAATGTTAATGTGCTTCATTGATTGTTATTCATTTTCATACAAAAAAGTTTCACTTTTTTTTCTTGGGCTGTGTGTCAATAATTGTTGAACCAGCTCTCAACATCTAGTTCCAGATTCTCTGTTATTAAAAGTGTAATAGCTAATCATAGCTTCTCTAAAGAGTTACTCTTTAGAGAATTTTTACAACCGACTCTTTAGAGAAATATGATAAATGTAAAGGCTGCTTTAACATTTTTTCAAAAATGTGCTTCGGTAACCAAATTGAAAATGAATTAAAATTATATCAACAATTAATCTAAATCAAGTTAAAACTAAAAGATTTTAATTCCCAACCTAAGACTAATCTGTCAAATGACTTCACAGACTCACAAAGTTATGCGCATGCAAAATGGAGCAAGTGTTTGCACTACCTTGTGTTCATTGTATCATGAATACGAATGTACTATTCGATTTTTATACCTATTACTTGTATAATGAAATGGGTATGCTAAACTCGAGATATCAATCTCAAATTTTAAACACACCTTTATATAAATGCTATAGGTTTTGAAATTTTCATAGAGATCGATTAGTAAATAGGGGAGTTATTAAAAACGTTGCATACTTTTCGGTTTTTACTTAAGGAACACAACTATTAATAAACATAAGGGAAGGTTATTAAACATTTTTTCCTCTAAGTAACCGAAATATCGAAGTCGGGCAGGGCCGTATTTAACTAACGCTCTCGTTGTACTCTGATACGTTCTTAAAATATTTTATTTTTGGATTGATACAAGAATTCAATGATTGTTCCAAACCTTTCCTTGTTTTTAGTAGAGTCAAGTACGAGTAGTACTTAGTTCGGGCTCAAATCAAATTTATTTTTACTTGAATTTGGCTCGCATATCTATCATTTTTGGGCAAAGATTTACTTAAAACAAGTGCGAAAGTCGTATTATTTACACACTATTTACAAGTATTATATATACACACAGTTTACTATTTACATTGTCAATACAACTTTTCTGTCCATTTCTATAAATTTGTACATATTTGGCGGATATTTTCAAATAATTCCAAAGTCTACAATTTAATCAAATTTATTATCCATCTGTTCTATTTGAGAAGTATCCACTGTACTTTAGCAAACGTTTTTGTTTTTTGTTTTACATGCTTTCCCATTCAATTCTTTTCATATAATTTAACACTAGAGCGATTTTGTCGGTTTGTTTATCAGATATTTGCCATAACATACGCAAAGTTGTAATTTGATATACGCTCTCAGATAAGAGGAGCCAAATGTTTGCATCATGAGCCAAAATTGTAACCGGGGGTCGTATCTAAAATAGCGTTGCATCCGGCCATACTTATCTGTATATTTGATTTCGATTTTACCATGTGCTCAACAGCGACTCAGGTAGAGCAAATAAATATCAAATTCCCACTTCAATTTAGGGTGGAAAACTATCCCTTGCCAAATGGCATCGATTTCACATTAATTGAAAAATGTTCTTTAATTTTCCAGTTTGGTTTTGGCGCGTGTTTTCAATTTATTTCAGTTTAATTGCTTATCGCTTGTGTCTTTTATATAGGTAACCGAAATGGTTGTTTGATTTTATTACCCTTTTTATTGTTCATGTGTGTGTGCGACTGTGATTTCTTTGTACTTTTCTATGGCTGCTTGCAGTCAACTGCCTTTTTAAGAATTTGCATAATTGCATTTATAATATAGGGCCTCTCCCTAGGCAAGCGCCTGCCCAGCCCATTTTGCTTGGATTTTGGTTTGTATTACCCCCCATGAAGTACCCGTTGATGATTGCTACGTTTTGTGGTTTCCCTTTTGGTTTGGGTTAGTTTTTCCGTTTTTTTTTTTTTTGTGGTTTCGCTCTTTTGTTGACACCTTTTTTGGTTTAGAGGCGGTGAAAGGGGGTGAAAGTAGAGCTAAGAGTATCCTTTTACCGGCATATGAATTGTAATTTTACAGAATGCTAATGGGAAGCCATAGGAAGTAGATAATGAAGTCTTTTCATCTTTGTTGAGTTCTGAATTTAGGCACATCAGTCTTCATTGAATGTGATTGGACTTGACTGGATGGCATTTATTCGGATTTATTTGTTCGCTTTGCCAATTTGAGGCATCAAACAATAAAGTGCAATACGCAGAGAGTTTGTCTTTTAATATAATCAATGGAATATATATCAGAATGAAGATTTTGAACAAACCTCAAATCTTTATTAATAGCCTAATATTATTAAAACCACATACAAAGTGCTTTGCTCCGCTAAAGAAGAATCATACAATAGCGTGGGATAATTATAAAATTATTTAATGCTTTTTAAATGTTGCCTCATATCATTACGACAATCTTTTTTATGCAACTTTTATTTCACTCACTTACATTTAGCTAAATTTGATTGTGATTTTTCATCCCTTTCCAATGGCTCTGTGTGCTTTTGTATTTTTATGAGTCACTCGATAAGCAACTACAACTACTCTGGAGCCATTAATAAACAGGGTAATAATAGTTAACAGATTTAATGAGCATTCAAATAGAAACAGAAATATAATTTCAAGTGTAAAGTGAGGAGAGATGTTTTCTGTTTTCTCTCTTATACTTAATTAATTTAAAAATATACAAAAAAAGCATATACATTTCACCTTCAAGGTTGCGAACATCGTAAAAATTCTGTTGTCGTGTGTTTTGAACACAAAATACATTTGTTTGCCATCAAGCTAAAAGTAAATATGAGCAGATATGCAGTATGTATATAATATATATATGCATGTATTATCTGCAATTTTTTTTAAAAATTATGATGACGAAATGCTAGACCGAAAATTCATTCATTATGATTGATAAGCTAACCTGTGCCCGATGATACCACTAAACATACATACATATTTATGACTGTGTTTCCAAGTGACGTCAGCATTTGCATTTGATAGATGACAACAGGAAAGCTCCAAGACAAATGCAAATAGAGGCCTCCTAGCCACAAATAAACGAAGATGAATGAGTGCATGAATGCATGAATGCAGCCAATTTTTGTTTGCAATGAGGCAGCAGTTTTTTAATTTGTGTTGGCAACCAACTTAGCTGCCAACTGGAGCTGTCAGAAGCGTTTGACATTTTCATTTGAAAATCACCTGCAGCATACGGCGCGTAACTAATTTGTTGAAACAAATAAAAAGGGGGCCAGGTCACGCCCCCTTTCGTCACGCGTCAAGCGTAGACCGAAAATGCATAAGCTTGCCACCCTCACCCCCCCTCCTATTTTTATTCTCATTGTGTCATATCAGCAAAACTTCATCAAGCGTCAGCCAAGTGGCATAAGGGTCAAAAGGGCAACTCGCCAAATGACAAACATGCCATGGCGTTAAATTTTTATGCGTGTTTTGAAAAGAAAATGACAACTGCATGTTTGGGAGCAAAGATGTGTGGAATTGTTGCAGTTAAAGTTGAAGGTGTAACCGCCCGTTGGTCACGCAATGCAAAAGATAATGAAACTTTGTTGATAGTGCCCACACTGAGAGAAATTATCAAGTATGCATTGAAAATAATTCGTCGTTCTTCAGATGACGATAGCGTTGCTTCCGTTATAGTATGATATCACTACAAAAATGTTAAAAATCATTTGCTAAAGGAATGATAAAGATCGGATAAACGATACTCAAGCTATGAGCAAAAAACGACTAGTTAACACCCCAGCTTCAATGTGTTGCTGTCACTTGATACAAAAGGTTGTGTGCGCACGAATTTTTTTTGTTTTGCCGATGGAATTTCTAAGGGGTGGGTTTCTGTTGCACTGGTCGCATGTTGTTTTTGTTTTGCTTCATTGTAACAGAAGATACATACAAACTTGCAAATGTATATATATGTACTAGAGAGCTGCACGAGTGATTCCGGCATCGTATGATTACAGTTAAAAAGTAATCATTTTTGAGTAATACGATGCGGATTAGGTAATTATGTAATCGTTTGTATGTTTATGAGTATTTCTGATTACTACTCGTAAGTATTTTCCGAGTACTACTCGTAGCATCGTTTTAAATATTTAATAGTAGAGCACCACGCCCCTGCAATCAAAGAAAACTGGGTATGCGGTACATATGTATGTACATTATATGTACACATGTACATTAAATTGATATCTGCCGTTCGCTCTTTTTTTAAAGCTCACTCTCCCTCTCTCTCTCTCTCTCTATTTCAGCAAAATCTCTCAGTACTCGATAAGCGCTGAGTGCCATACCTGTGCTAGTTGTATCATGAGTTAGATCCATAGAATTAAAGCAGAACCAAAACCTTGATAAATTTAAAAATTTATGAGAGCCGACTTTCAAAAATCGTTTTTGTTTGGAACCAATATGACCGAAAAGAGTTTTGTGTTTTTATACCCGTTACTCGTAGAATAAAAGGGTATACTAAAGTCGTGCAAATGTATGTAACAGGCAGAAGGAATCATTTCCGACCATATAAAGTATATATATTCTTGATCAGCATCAACAGCCGATTCGATATAGCCATGTCCGTCTGTCCGTCTGACCGTCTGTCCGTCTGTCCGTCTGTCCGTCCGTCCGTCTGTCTGTATGAACACCTAGATCTCAGAGACTAGAAGAGCTAGAGCAACCAATTTTGAAATGTAGACTCCTATTGTCTGCACGCAGATCAAGTTTATTTCAAATTTTTGCCACGCCCACCCCCGCCCCCACAATAAAAAATGTTGAATATCTCCCACAATTTTTGAGATATCGATCTCAAATTTAAAATGTACATTTATATTCGCAAAATCTATAAGCCCTGAAATTTTCATCAAGATCGGATGATAAATAGCCGAGTTAAAAAAATGTTGCATACTTTTCGGCTGACCCACCTCAGGCATACAGGAAGGCTATTAAACATTTGTTTCCATGAGTAACGGGTATATCGAAGTCGATTAGAGCCGACTTTAACTTACGCTCTCGTTATACCCTTGCAAAGTGTATTTTAATTTTGCCCAGAAGTTTGCAACTTTAGAAATGTTAATTTCCGACCCCATAAACTATATATATTCTTGATAAGGGCGACGAGCTGACTCGATTGAGATTTGTCCGTCCGTCTGTCTGTCCGTCAGTTATTACGCAATCTAATCTCTCAGTTTTAAAGCTATCGAGCTGCTAATATGTCGGAACCATCCGGATCAAATTACATATATCTTATAAATGCCAATAGCAACCATCTGTCGAAAAATAGGTCTTAGTGAGAAAAACTTATTTGCTTACTATCTACTATACTAGCATAGTACCCGTCGCGCTTCGCTGCGCCACCATCAGTATAGCCTTTTTAATTTGTTTCCTCCGTAGAGCCCACAAAGTGAATCTTACATACATCGGCTTGCATTCAACGTCTTACTACTTTGCCTTTTCCCCGTTACGACTTTGCTGCCGGATTTTTCCTCCAATTCATACCCACATCCTACCCACTTACCACCCACCGTTATCGCTTTCGCTATCGCTATCGCTATCGTTATCGTTATCGTTATCATTACCGTTACCGCCCCATTTCACTTTATTTCGTATTCTATCCTTACAAACCGAGTTTCAAGTCGATCGGATGGAAAATAGTTTTTTGCATGCAGAATTTTCCAGCCACTGGGCGGATTTTCCAAAATCGGGAAAACACGTGTCGAATTATTTCGCGTACTATGCTTACAAACCAAATTTCAAGTCAAAAAAATTTTCCTCATACAAACTTTTCCGGCTTTTCCGGTTGGAATTTTTCACAACCCCGTCTTAGTACGCACTTTCTCCACTTATGGAAACTCATGTCCAAACTTCAGCCTTCTATCTCTTTCCGTTTGCGCTCTGCGTTGATTGCCAAACAGTGAATCAGTCAGTCAGTCAGTCAGTGAATCAGGACAAACTGTTTTATATGTAGAGTAGATTACTATGTATATTATCCTTTCAAACAGATTTGCAAACTTTTTTGGAAAAACTTTTTTGTTTTCCATTTTGTCATTCTCAAACTAGGTGATGCCATCGGGTGTGGCGCACCAGTAGTATGTGTGGCTGCTGGTGCGGGTAGTTGTGGGTTCGATTCCGCCTCGGACCATCTAATATGTAGAAAAAGTTTTTTCTTTCTTTAGAAAAAAGCTTTTACACACCCGATCACCTTCACCAGCTGCTGGCGCCAGCTGTGAAGTAACTAGCCATGAAAAAGCAAAAATTCTCTAACTATTGCCGTTCGGATTCGGCGTTAAACTGTAGGTCCCTTTCTCTTGTGCGAAAAATTATAAGCACACACGCCAAGAGATTGAGAGAAGCTTGGCCCTGGCCCCCCTGGCCCTCATGGAGGTGCTGTTTGAGTCAATTTTACTTTTACTTTACTTATATTGGTATAACAATATAAAAACCAACGTAACAATACTGAACCAAATACCGAAATAAACTAGAACTGTACTAGAACTGTAAACTGTACGTACCAGAACCGGAACCGGAACGATTATTCATTCGATTTGATTCCTTGTTTAAAACAATTTGTTTTTTGTTCATTTTTATTTAAGACTTAAGATTTATTCTTATCTAATCCCCAACTTTTAGGCTTAATCCATGCAAATTTTTCTTAGTGTAACAGCGATAAGCCTAAAGATAACAGATATTGTATGTATTATGTCGGTCCTTTTAGTAGAAATTATATTTTATGGCATAATACTTGGAATATATTACAGTTTACATCTTGATGGGTACAAATATGACATCAACCATAAGGTACGCAGAAGTGCTATCTCTTCCGACATCGCAATTTATTAGATTGTGTGAGCTCTTACGTTTATCACTTAAATTAAATTTATATAAAAGTGAGGGGAGAAGTGCTTGAGATTTATATCAGAAGACATGTTAGAGAAATGTTAGGACGGTTTCTAGCAGAAATATCGCAGTATAGATTTATTATGTACAGTCCATGCAACACATAGCTAAATGTTTGTATATTGAACAAGTGCAACTCATCCCCCCCCCCCCCCCCCCCCTCCCCCAACAAAAATAAACTAACCTTGACTTCACCACATACCTAACCAACCAAATTACGTCACTTGCTCACCATCAAAATGTCCGGCCCAGCGCAAACTGACAACAAATTGTCACCAAGACTTTGGGCGGCTTTTTTTTATAATCACATAAAATTTGGAACGCACGCGTAATTTACCCAAAAGCTATGCGATAAAAAAAAATGATATCTTGTGATATCAAAACAATTTGATGATGATTTACTGCACCTTCAATAATGCCAATGTCAAGTTGGCTACTTAGGAGGACTAAACAAATAGTCCACAATACTATAGATCAGCTATAAAAATAGCTAACTTAAATAAACTTAAAAGAAAAATATTTCTATACAAATAAACTTATAAAGTGAGAGGCAGGAGAAAAATCAAACATAAAAAAAAAATAACAATTTGATTTCACCTTCAAAAATTCTTGGAAACATATGGCCCAAAAAACTGGAAACCGAATTCGCTTAATTTCTATGACCAGAGACATTTAACGCCAACATTTGCAACAAATTTTAATTGAAATGGCATTTTATTGTTTTTTTTTTGTTTGGAATGGGAAAGAGGTGATGATGTCAGGTCAGTGTGTGCGGGTGTTGCGACGGCAGTTTGATAAGATACTTATTTGTGTTACTTCTCTTTTTTCTATTTTTGTCTAAAATTCACGAGGTTGTTTATGATTTTCAAAGTCAAATTCGAAAATCACTTACTTATCAACCAGCCCTCGTATATTGTACATCGACAAATCGAGGTGTCGAAAACCGAACACTTTTTATAACGTCAAAATGGAAAACAAATTCCGGCGCTCCTTTGTCGGAACTTCATCATCGTTCATCACGTTTAATGAAATTTCAGAAGTTCTCTGCCGGAACTTTTATTTGGTTTTATGCTCATGGGGCAGTTTATGGTATTAACAATAGCTTACTGTTGTTGTTATTGTTGCTCATAGTGCGCTGACCTCTGGCTGAGTCACAATTTACAAACAAATAAAATTTTTATTATCATTATTACGCATACGCCACGTGTTAAGTTTGCGCCTTTACGAAATGGTACTTATTTTTCTATTATTCTCTATTAACTATGATTGATCTCTGTAGCTGACCCACTTTTGTTATTTACTTTCAATATATTCGCTTAACAAAAGTCCAAAAAGATGAAAAATTTGTCTAGTCAGTCAAATTTTTATATTTATTATTTTACTCTACAGTAGCTCTGTCAAAAGTGACAACGATGACGTCGTCGAGCAAACACACATCACAACACAAAAGAAAACAAAAACTTGCGCTATTAATTTTGACTGCCATCAACGACAGCCCTTCCCCCCTCCCTCACAAGTGTGTTGTGTATCGCGCTGGATTCTATTGTTTTGTTTGGCTGTGTGTCGCTCTCTCAATTGGTTGACTTAATGATCAAGTTCACATCGGCTTTAGTATCAACATCAACATCTACGTATACGTAATATTACTGTAGCTAGTGCAGACAGGTCGAGGTGGGCGTTGTAACGCTCAAAAGTAATAATACTGACAAAATGGTAATTGCCATTGCTATAAAACCAAATGATATATTAAGTGGTATTGCGGCTTGACACAAGGTAATGATTGTTTGGAAATTGCTAATTTGTGTTTAGCGGGCGGCTTTTAGTTAAAAAACTCATTATGTATGCCTCAGAGCCAAAATAGACGATGCACGGAGAGCAAAACTAGTAGAACTTGAAGGTCAAAACCTTTTAAAATTAAACAGTAATACTTATTTGGCTGGAATATGTCAAAGGTATTTTATTGTGGTATAAACATGAGTTTGAAAATCGCCATTTCTTTTCCAACGCCATGCACTAAGGCTGAGTCTCTCAAATCAAATCATGCACTGAACCTTCGAAATCAATGTCTTTCCAAATATTTTTTTAGTTATTGTATGATAAAGAATAAGTGGAAAATAATTGAAACATTTAAGTTTTTTAAGAAAAATAATATCGATTAAATTGTTTTGATTCGTTCTTGAATTTTTAATAATTTTGTTCTCGAAATAGAGTTAAAATCGTTCTCAATTTGTGTTTCTATAGGCGAGAGGAGTGAGAAGAAGTAACTCAACGGAGTGAGCAAGCAAATTGGCACTAAAAGTTACGTTATTTTAAAATTATTATATTCAACAAGGTAAATACGCATTAACAATTTCAAACTCGCTGCTTTACAGAAATCTAAGACAGTTTTAAAAAGAGCTTTAAGTATGGGCTAGTTCTGGTTGAAAAATGCAATACCGATATTGGGGGGTATCCTGGAAATCTCTAGAGATTTTGGCCTCGGTTGGTTTGCAAAATGCTCGAAAATTCCGTCGGTGTCACAGAACCTCAAGAGATTTAATTTTCTTATTTAAAAATCTAGTTAGAAGGTTTGTGTCCAAGATAATAGTCCATCTCCTCAAATAGGGTTGCATCTCTCGCAAGAAAATTTTCCCATTTTCTAGTTATGAGTTAATATAATTCAAATTTAAGTCATATTCTCCAACAATAAAATGGAAAATTTAAAAATATTTTCACCCCCGTTTGTTGGTAAACAGATGGTGCCAGCTTTGACAGATGGCGCCAGCTGAGGTTGAGTGGAAAATGGGTTTTGCTTGTTACGGCAGCCTTCGGTTGGTCTTGTGAACCATTATTGAGAAAAAATGTTCCTTATAAAAAGGGTTTGGATGGCGCATTTTGTTAAATCTCCTAACGAAACACGAGAGATTTGAAACCAATCGAAAGAAATTTCTGGGACACCAAGAATTGGTTTTGGGATGGTTCTCTCAGTTTTAAAGCAATCTAGCACGCTGCTAATATGTTGGAACCGACCGGATCCGATGACTATATCTTATAACTGTCATAGAAACCATCGGTCGGAAAATGGGTCTTAGTAAGAAAAACTTTTTTGTTTTCAATGCTAGCGTCATAAAACTCGGCAATTATTAATATTATATGCTTTCAAACAGATTTGCAAATTTTGGTCAAGATCGGATGACTATATCTTATAGTTGTCATAGGATCCATCGGTCAGAAAGTGGATCTTAGTAAGAAAAACTTTTTTGTTTTCAATGCTAGCGTCATAAAACTCGGCCATTATTAATATTATATGCTTTCAAACAGATTTGCATATTTTGGTCAAAATCGGATGACTATATCTTACAGCTGTCATAGGAACCATCTAACGAAAAATGGGTCTTAGCAAGACAAAAACTTTTTTGTTTTCAATGCTAGCGTCATAAAACTCGGCCATTATTAATATTATCTGCTTTCAAACAGATTTGCAAATTTTGGTCAAAATCGGATGGCTATATCTTACAATTGCCATAGGATCGATCGGTCGGAAAATGGGTCTTAGTGAAAAAAAAACTTTTTTGTTTTCAAGTATTTCGTTTTTAAGGTCGTTAATTATTAAAATTAAAAGCTTTAAGACTAATTTGAAAAAATTGATCGACATCGGGTGCCCATATCTTATGGTTGTCAAAGGACCGATCGGTCGAAAATGGGTCTTAGTGAGAAATTTTTGTTTTGTTTTTAACTTTAGCGTCTTTAAACTCGCTGATTACTAATTTTATATGCTTTTAAATAAATTCGCAAAATTTGGTCGAAATCGGATGACTATAACTTAAGGCTGCCATAGGACCGATCGTTCGGAAAATGAGTCTTCGTGAGAAAAACTTTTTTGTTTTTAATTTTATCGTTCTTAAATTCGGCGATTGTTAATTTGATAGGTTCTCAAAAAGATTCGCGAAATTTGGTCGAAGTCATATTTTTATCTGCCGGAAATTGGGTTTTAGTTAGAAAAATGTTTGATTTTTATGTAAGCGTTCTTACACTCTGACATTTCAAAACCAGCATTTGCAAGGGTAAAAAAACTTCGGCACAGACAAAGTTAGCTTGGCCTTCTCGTTTTTTTTGTCTTTTGGATCTGATTAAAAGAAATCTTAATAGTTGGAGGTAGGATAATATAGTGTCGCGAACAGCTGGCGTTAGAAGCTTTTAAATCGCACTTCTCCCACTTAAAATACGACCACTTTTCACTTCAACCTTGATGTAGGGTCATGTGTCTGTCAGCCCGTGTCACTGTGACAGAACAAACCCCAAGAGGCAAGGGCAACTGGAGCCTAAGCAGACATTGATGACAATTACATAATTACTAGCTCGTGTTTGGCAATTAACTCAACACTTGGGCAGAACACTAGGCAGTCGCATCCCCCCTCCTACTCATACCCAACTCTATCCACAAAAAACGAGCCCGCGTGCCATTAATTTGTAGTTTTGATGGATGGCCCTCGAATCGAATTAAGCATAAGAAGAGTCATGATTGTCCCTGCAACTGTCCTTAGCCTTAAATATTTACACTCATCAATCGAGTATCAATTGAGAATTCTAAGGGTTTTGCCTCATTCATTGTTTAAAGCGAAGGCCATTCCACAGATTTAACTCAATAAAGGTCTATTAAAAATGCATAACAACAACCACAATAACAATAATAATAACAACAATTGTTAGCAGTTGGGTTTCTTGGGATGGGTTATCAAAGCCTGGAAACGCGGGTCATGCCCGGTTCAATGATTATTAATCAAATGCCACTTTAATTATGCGACTTGTAGCCAGACACTGTGTCTCTTCCATGTAATAACTCAGATCGTCTTCCGTACGTCTTCTAAGTACACCCTTGCGGTCTGTGGCTTCAATTAAAATTCGTTTCGGTTTTTGATCAAATTGAACAAATAAAATGAAGCTTTTCGAGCCGCATTTTGGCAGTAGAGGCGTCTCCCTCTTGGCTTGAGTTCTGTTCTTGGCGTTTAATCGAATGTCAAGTATGAATCCAAGGCAGACCATTTCATTTCATTTTTGATGGCCTTTCGTCGAGACAATTGAGGCGTCTCTTTTTTTTTATTACAATATCTTTATGTATGCATAAATTTGACGCGTGGTTTTTTTGGTAAAGCAATTTGTACAAGTTCGGATTTTGTTTTTTTGGTTCGTTTCGATACGTTTCCTGCAGTCCATTGTGAGCTTTGTTCGTGTGCGGTTCGTTTTGTTTATCGTATCAATTAGTAATAACAAATTCGTGGGTGTTTGCACAAATCTGATATACTAACGGTTCGTTGTGATCGCCCCTAGCTTCACTTGACATTGAACTTGCCGCTTAATCACTGTCAAAACATACTCAAGATTGCCCATGCAAACAACAATAACAAGCCAATGCATTTATTTCCATTTGTCGATAAACAAATTTTTGCTTGCGTGTTTGCATTTTAAATTAGTTTTCAATTTAAAGCGCCAATATTGACGCTGTGACATCAGAAGACCCAAAAAAAAAGCATAGATGGAAAAGCATAGTAGATTTTATTTGCCCAAAAAACAAAGTGCCAAAGCGTGATGAGCATTTTACACTTGAATGTCGTTACAGCGGCTTGCTTTTGAAGTTTTTAAAAGTGGAGAAACATTACAAACTTCGAATGGATTAATTTTCTTTAGCAGGATCCAAGAATGATCAGTAAAGATTAGTGAAAAGTTATCACTGATAACACTGCTGTCACTTGATACCAGCGAGACCAACAAAATTTTAAAGGTACTTATGGAAGTAAGATTTTTTTGACAAAATGTTTTGTTGTTCAAGTCTATAGGGGTGTTCCAAGTGTTTTTGATTCTGATTTAAATTTCGGTGCGACCAAATAACCTGCTGAAAATGACAAAAAAAAAACAGGAACAGAAACGACCTTAAGATCATGTTGACTATCATCAGCTTAATCAAATATAAAAATAAAATATAATTTATTTCAATAAACACCCGAAAATGCTGAACCCATAACAACAAAAGAAAACGGTTTGGTTCGGTTCGGTTCATTTGGATAGTTAGGAAAATGTTGTAGAAAACTCAGCTGTGCGAACACACTTGCATCGCTGCAGCGATGAAGAGTTTTTCCAACTTCCTCTTAAAGGACATCAATCTGGTTGCAATCCACAACATTGGATTATGTCCATCTCCTGCAACTGACGTTTCTTCAAAATAAATCTGCCCTCATGCTGTTGCAGATTGGATTTTAAATATCGGTTTTAAAGATATTGGTACGGATTATTCTCGGATTTAGAATTGCCTTTCGTGTACTTAAGCCCTGGTGGCTGACAATCCCCTTATAATCAGCACCGTTCTCAAGGTGCTTACGACATTTACATGTTTTTAACAACTTTAATTTCGAAAATTAAAGCTTTAAGTCCAAAATGTCTATCTGGAAAGTATAAAGCGTGAAAATTGAGAGAAACCCAGTGAACTAAACCGAAACCGCGGTTTAATTTAACTTATAAACTGTGCTAGAGACCGAATCGGTGGATTAAAACTTCTATAAAACACTGAACAGAACCAGTTATAATTCCCAATCGGTTTGCATCCCTGATATTATTTATTTATTTCTTTTTATTTTAATAAAAAAAATTTTTTAAATACACTAAGCAATATTGCATATTTTTATACCCGTTACTCGTAGAGTAAAAAGGGTATACTAAAGTCGTGCAAATGTATGTAACAGGCAGAAGGAATCATTTCCGACCATATAAAGTATATATATTCTTGAACAGCTTCAACAGCCGTGTCGATATAGCCATGTTCCTAGATCTCAGAGACTAGAAGAGCTAGAGCAACCAAATTGTATTGTCTGCACACAGATCAAGTTTATTTCAAATTCGCGGACCGGTTTCTTGAACCCCTGAACCTAAGGTTTTGGTTCGAACGTCGGATCGCTTCAATATAAAATAGTTTCGATGTATTCCATGTGTAGAAGATTTGTAGAACACATGTGATAAAAATAGAACAATGGGATAATGCGCATTATCTGCCATGTTCCGGTTTTCACTAACGTGAATTCTTTAAACAATCAAGAAAATCCGTATCAAACCTTTAGTTTCCAGTTACTCTTTAGTCGACGGATTCAAATTAAAACATTTTAATCTGATTAATCCAATCAATTTTATACAACAGCACATTTAACAAATTCGAATTCGACAATTTTTGTCGAAAGTGAAAACCGAAACAGGCCTGTATATCTTCCAAGAGCTGTTCATCTATACTAGCTCTTAGATTAGAAAGATCAATCTAAAGTATTGAAAAGGCTCGTTCAACTGATACCTGAGATGCTGGAACAGCAAGTATAGTTAGTCAAAATCTTTAACATCATTTAACGATTTTTTATTGAATATTTGTTTATAGCTTTCATGAACTTCTCTTCTTCACATTCAGAGGTTGAGTCATTTAAAGTTGAATTTGGAAAACTGTCATTAAGAATTTCTTTTTGGAGTTTTAGCATGTCTGTCAGAAGTCCACTCAGATATTTTTAGGTGGAGCTCTTTTAAAGAACTCTGAATGCAAAAATCTTGAAGAGTTCGAAACATTCGCACATTTGGTAGGTTGAGTCGCGTCACACCGTCTAGCACTACTTTTTTTTTCTTTCAATTTTTTAGATGCAATAGATGTCATATAGTGTCAGTACGGAGTTTCGGAGTGCGATCTCTGGTTATGTCAAACTGAACTTCCTTAAAAAAAAATCGTTAACTACTAAATTAAGCACAACGAACTATTGAGAAACGAATCTGTTGAGATAACTTGGTCATCGTCCAAATCAAGAAATGCTTTTGATTCACATGAAGAACCTTCATCAACATTACACTCTTCATAGTTGCATTTCTTTTCTGCTCTGCAGATGTCATTTAAAATTTTTCCTTCTCGAGCCAGCTTCGACCTATTATCGACGGTGATAGTATAAATCTGACCTATGGAAATGTCGTGATAGCAGTCCGATTATAAGGAATTTCTATATTTCTCTGTATGTGTCGTTGAAAAAACTACTTAATGTTGTGAACCGAACCTAATTTTTCGAAAAAGTGGTCCGGTTCGGGCTCAGGCTCGAGGAGTCAAAAATAATAGGGGTTCGATTCATGGTACGGTTCGTCGGACCCAAAAAACCCGAACCGAACCGGTTCTTAGAGGTTCGGTTTCGGACCGGTTTGCAGCCTTGATTATAATATGTATTTAGTTGATGGTTTCCATTGGCTTCAGTTGCCTCTTGCCAGAATTTCCTTAGGAAATTCTTCCTTTCATTCGAATTTCTGCTTCTCCAATACCAGTAACAACCCATTCGCGTTATATTTTGGCTCCTGCATGCAAATAAAACTATATGTAAAAGGTAATATTTCTTCTAGGCTGTATGTGATACGAAATGGTCATGTACCGCTGATCGCTTGGGCTCCAACGCTTCTATTTCTTCCGTAAATTTGACAGCGACCACTACATAACAAACACTGAAATATTATATGTTAAACAAACATATATAAAGTATTTGAGGTAAATTAGTGGCAAACACGTAGGACGTACCTGGTCTTCCATAATGAAATCACAAAATGTAAAAGCAGTTTAATTGTTTTAAATGAAAATAGACAGAAAAAACCAAATCAGCCGCGAGGTCGATTTTGATTTCGATTCTGATTTTTGTTTTATTTGTCGGGGTTTTGTCATTTTCTGCATGTTATCTGTTCACACCCAAATTAAAATCAGAATCAGAATCACTTGCAGGAACACCCCTTAAATATCTCATAATCGACTTGGAATTTCACTTTACTGTCTTCAGCAGTTTTTTATTTTAATTTTTTTATTATACTCTGTACCGAAGGTACATAGAGTATATTAAGTTTGTGCAAAAGTATGTAACAGGGAGAAGGAATCATTTCCGACCCTATAAAGTATATATATTCTTGATCAGCATCAACAGCCGAGTCGATATAGCCATGTCCTTCTGTCCGTCTGTCTGTCTGTCCGTCTGTCCGTCTGTCTGTCTGTCCGTCTGTCCGTCCGTATGAACGAAGAGATCTCAGAGATGGTAAGAGATAGAGGTTTGACATGTATGGGACATATATTTCTTATACTTGCAGGCAGATCAAGTTTATTTTCAATTTTTGCCACGCCCCCTCGCGCCCCCGCAATTTGGAAAAAACGTCATATCTCCTACAGATTTGAAGATAGATGGTTCGTACTTTCTAGAGATATCTAGAAAAAATCTAGAAATCTATAAATATCAAAATTATTTATCGATTTGCTGAGGGAATGATAAAGATCGGATGAACGATACTCAAGCTATGAGCAAAAAACGGTCAGTTAACCCATAACCTAAGCATTGCGTTCAGCAGAAGCAATCTTAGTGGAGAGAGAGAGAGAGAGATTTAGAGAGCGCACTGCGTTGTGCGTTGTGTGTTAACTGGCCGTTTGACTCGTGACCAAATGCGAGCTGCGACATTAAGGGTGCAGAGTATGTTATAGTCGGGCTTGACCGACTTTGTTTCTTGTTATACCCTTGCAAAGGGTATTATAATTTTGCCCAGAAGTTTGCAACGCATAGAAATATTCATTTCCGACCCCATAAACTATATATATTCTTTATCAGGGGGACGAGCTGAGTTCATTGAGCTTTGTCCGTCCGTCTGTCTGTCTGTCTGTCCGTCTGTCTGTCTGTCCGTCTGTCTGTCTGTCCGTCTGTTTCTACGCAAACTAGTCTCTCAGTTTTAAAGCTATCGAGCTGAAATTTTGCACAGAGTCTTCTTTTTACTGCACGCTGCTTATATGTCGGAACCGACCGGATCGGATCACTATATCTTATAGCTGTCATAGGAACCAACGGTCGAAAAATGGGTTTTAGTGAGAAAAACTTTTTTGTTTTCGATGTTAACGTGATTAAACTCGGTCATTAATAATATTATATACTTTCAAACAGATTTGCAAATTTTGGTCAAAATCGGTTGACTATATCTTATAGCTGCCATAGGAACCATAGGTCGAAAAATGGGTTTTAGCGAGAAAAACTTTTTTGTTTCCAATGTTAACGTGATTAAACTCGGTCAATAATAATATTATATACTTTCAAACAGATTTGCAAATTTTGGACAAAATCGGATGACTATATCTTATAGCTGCCATAGGACCGATCGGTCGGAAAATGGGTCTTAGTGAAAAAAAACTTTTTTTTTTAGGTAAATCGTTCTTAAGGTCGGTGATTATTAATATTAAACGCTTTCAAACTAATTTGAAAAAGTTGATCGACATCGGGTGACTATATCTTATGGTTGCCATAGGGCCGATCGGTCCGAAACTGAGTCTTAGTGAGAAAAACTTTTTTCAGACGTTTATCTGTCGGAAAATAGGTTTTAGTTACAACATTTTTTGATTTTTATGTAAGCGTTCTTAAACTGTGACATTTGCATTTGCAAGGGTATAAAAACTTCGGCACAGACGAAGTTAGCTTGGCCTTCTCGTTTTTTATTTATTTTAATTGCAGCTTCGTCTAAAAGACACAGCTACAGTATAATAGAAAATAAAATGATACAAAATAAGGGGGTAGAAAGGAAAACAAAAAGAGTAAATAGAAGAAACGGCTTCCGATCCGTAATTTATTTTGTCGGTATGACCAGCTACGCCCCTGCTCGCAGCGTTGGTGATCGAAAGGAATTTCCTAGAAAAACTAGAAACTATGCAAGTGCAAGATTGTGAAGAATAAAAGACCGCAGGCCTTCGTCGGAAAGGTTATCACTGAGAAGAGGAAAGATATTATTGTAATCCCTACACAGAATGCGAAAAGGATAACTAGAGGCATATAAAGTAGAAGCAACAGGAAGCCTCAAGGGAATATAGTTTTGTGTTTGTCTTGAAGGGACATTAAGGTTCACGCGCCCGAGTAGGTCTTCAATATTACCCCTTATTAGCTTGTTTAGAAACATTATACACAACATAGTACGTCTATGCTCAAGTGAAGGTAAGTCTTACAGCTTAAGCCGGGAAATATAGGGAGAAAGTCTCAACTGTGGGTCCCAACCCAGGTTGCGAAGGGCAAACAAAAGGAACTGCTTCTGGACAGATTGGATACGTTTACACAGGGTGAGTGATTGAGGGTTCCAAATACAGGAACCAAACTCCAAAATAGGCCTCACTAGGGATATAAACAAAAGCCTGGTCGTGTAGGGATCATTGAACACCTTAGACCAACGTTTTATAAAACCTAACAAACCCATGGCTTTATTCACAGAAAGTTCAATGTGAGTGCCAAAAGAAAGTTTATGGTCGAGGGCAATACCCAGATCATGGAAAGATTCCACTTGTTCAAGTTGATAAGAATCCAATAAATAGTTAATCAAAAGAGGGGTTCTACGATAAAAAGTCATAGATTTACACTTGTCCCTGTTCATTTGCAAGAAATTCTAAGAGCACCACATAAATATGGAATTCAAATCAACATGAAGCAAAGCAGAATCGTTGGATCGTTGAATCGCTTATAGCACTTTTTTCGTATCTCCATTCCTGGAATAAATCTTATATTGAAATGAGTGGCGGTTTGCACGATAAAAGCTTTGATTTTGAGCATGAAGACGGCTTTTTTTTGAGCTGTTCCAAAGAAGTATTTTTTAGTCGTGGTTAAGATCTATAAAGACAGTAAAGTGATATAGATATAGACTTGAACAACAATACATTTTGTCAAAAAAATCTGAAAACTTCAGGAGTCCATTACAAGAAAACCTTAGCCAATCCGACCAAACCCAGCCAAGCCTTTTTTTTACTACTATAAGTACATTTAGCCAAGAGATTGAGAGAAGCTTGGCCCTGGCCCTCCTGGAGGTGCTGTTTGAGCCAATTTTACCTATAAGTACATTTAAAATTTTGTTGGTCTCGTTGGTATCAAAATTTTGTGGTGCACTGTGTAACTTATAAATCAATTTAAAAGTGGCTACTTTTAATGCCAATGCAAGGTCCTATTGAGACTTTTTGCAATAAACCTCAAAACTTCTGGCATTAGATGGTAGATTTCGAAATCTTCGTTGTGTTTTTAAACCATACCCTAGACCAGCGGTGGGCAGCAAAGATACAGACAGAAAGGGTACAACATTTTTTTTGTCCTTTGCTTTCATTCAGCGCGTGTTTGTTGTAATATCTATTGCGTTTTAGGTATACCTGTGGGTTGCGCGAAGAAGCGATATTAGGCTGCCCAGACGCTGTCTATGATGGGTTGATCCCTGAATTACAAATAAATCGAAGCCGGCTGGTTTTATTTAGGTAAAGAGTGGAACAAGAAAAGAGATCGAATTTGATTTGGCTGGCAACTTTATCGCTAAAAATGTCATTCCAGTTTCATGCCTCGAATTCTTTAGCCACTCATTATTCATCGAAAAAATCCAACAACGCCTAGCCACTCGGTCGCCATCGTCTTCACTTGTCTCATTAATCGTTTCTTATTTTAAAATAATGCAGCCTCAAGTTGTTTAGTATTCTTTTGCAAATGCAAACAAATGTCAAGGCGTTTCATTTCGTATCCATAAATAGAAAACTTGAGAGGGTTAGTCAGTAGGTTGACTGCACGCCCAATTGACTTGAATTTCGTATAATTTAAGAGGCACTCAATTTGGGGTCAGGAGACTGGGGTCACTTTTGTTGAACATTTTGTTTATGTGACTATCTCTTTACCTTTACTCTGGCAGGCCATCTAACCCGTACATCACCGAGAAGTATTAACGAGACGCCAAACCCAAAAACTCAACTGAGGCCAATGCAAATTCAACAGAATCGCCACAAGCTGTGAACGGCAAAGGATAGAGGAAGATACAACTTGCAGATAAAGCCTATCCAACACATTTCCGCACTTGGCACAGTGGGACGAGAGAAGAACGCGACTGTTTGTTTATTGGAGCAACTGACTCCAGACACTCAACAAGATGCCATAATCCCCCGGCACATGCCACGCCACATCCCAACCAAACTCCAAAAGTGCTGGGCAACAATATTTTGAAAGTGCCGCTGCGTTGCGTTGTGCAATCGCAAAATAAATTCTAATAAATAGCCCAGACAAACAGAATCTTGGCATAAAAATAAATAAGAATTGAAGAACGCGGAAAGAGGAACGCAACAGCAGCCAGCTGAGGTGTCGAGTGCATTGGCCAGAAGGGGAACGCTCAATTCCCCAAAGCAATCCATAACCCAAAACGAAAATCTCTTACTGGCACGTGTGAGGCAATATAGACGTAGGTCGTGGCCAAGGTGTTCAAAGGCAATCGCAACGAGGTGTACACATTTGGCACCATGGAAGGTGGTTACGTCAACGAAGGTGAGTGCGGAAAAGCCAATTGTATAAACTGTAAACTGCAATTTAATGTACTTTACTCTTTTTTTTAATGGGTTATGCTTTGATTTGATGTACAATTCACATATCGATTTAATGGGAATTTAATGTGTTTATAGCACAATACCCCCAAAGAATGTGGTGTGGATGTGAGAAATGCTTTTCTCGTTTTTGGTTCTCATATTTTTGAATTGTTTATCTTATTTGTAACGAATTTTGTAAACTATTTGAAGCATTTGATTTATGGAAAGAATCAGCACTTTTTAAGAAGGCACTTGGACAGAAAAATTAATCATTATAATTATACGTCCAATAAATTTTCTTTTGATTTAGTTTGAAAAGTGCAAGGGTTGCCCCTTTTGAAGTTTTGGGAATAGTTCATTTTTAGTGTGGCCAGCTGAAATTTGACATTTCCGTTAGAAAGTTTGAGGAATGTTTTATTTACAACGAACTAAGCACTTTTAACACTGAGAAGTGAATATTTCATAATCGAGTTTTATAAGGCTTCGACAGCTTCTTAAAGAGTCGAAGAGTCGGAAGACTCTTCAATTCAATGTTTTGAGTACCAACAACTTTTTTAAGTGAAACGACTTGTGAGAGCTTTTATAGTCAATGTAAGGAATGATCCATCCTCCGATTAACTTTTCGCAAAACCAAAAAAAAACAAGTTGGAGCGCTGTGATCAAGTTTTCCGACTACAAAATACCCTGTACAATTGAGACACACATACAAACACACGCACATACACATACACACACACACGCGCTCACAGACGCGCGTGCACACGCTCCCACGCGCCCTAGCTGCCTGCAGTAGCTGACCCCCCCGGTCCCACAAGCAAAATTGCTTCGTGTATAACTTGGTGTTTTTGCCCGGATCTTATTTTGCTTTTGAGTATAGATAGGTATAAGGCCTAGGACTATACATATATTATATATTAAACCACGACGTTCTAACTTTAAAATTGTGGCTCTGACAGTTTTTCGGCTTGAGGGGGAGGGGGGAAAATTTTCCAAATCTGAAACAAACTTGATCTGGGTATGGTATACACCTATGTGCATGCAAAAGTTTGTGTCTCTATCCTATATATCCTATAGTCTCTGAGATCGACGCGTTCATACAGACAGCCGGGCAGACGGACAGACGGACATGGCTATATCGACTCGGCTGTTGACGCTGATCAAGAATATATATACTTTATAGGGTCGCAAATGATTCCTTCTCCCTGTTACATACTTTTGCACAACTTCATGATCCCCTTTTACCCATTTTCAATGGGTATAGTTTATAACAAGTAAGAAAGTCGGTAAAGCCCGACTGTAATATACTCTGTACCTGGAGTAGCAGCTGAAAGCAGCGCTGCTAAACAAAGATGGCGCCACTACTTGCATTGAACAATAAGGGATTTGCCAAACTGACCAGTAAATGACCCCACTACTGCCAGGGCGGGGGAAGTAACTTTCTTTTGGTCATAACTTGAGTATCGGCAATCCTCTAGAATTTACGATATGACAATTTTTTCAAATTGCGGGGGCGTGGCAAAAATTTAAAATAAACTTGATCTGCCTGCAAGTATTCCTATACCCTTTTTTTTATGTTCCATTCATGTCAAACCTCTATCTCTTACCATTTTTGAGATCTGTGCGTTCATACAGACAGACGTGCAGATGGACATGGCTATATCGACTCGGCTGTTGATGCTGATCAAGAATATATATACTTTATAGGGTCGGAAATGATTCCTTCTCCCTTGTACATACTTATACACAAACTTAATATACCCTGAGTAGCTTTGGTGCAGGGTAAATATATTACATTCTGCTAAAATATCGTTCTAAAAAACCGAAATCGGTCATATTCGTTGACAAAAGTAGTCTTATTCCTCTTTTTGATGAACAATGTTGTCGTTTCAGGAACACAACAAAAGAACGTTTCGATAATGTGTTCGAAAACTTTTCGGTCTAAATTTACATACTTTGAGACTTATACCCTTGTTCCACTGGCACATTCTAGAGGTCATCCGCTGGATGATCTAAATGACCTCATTCGTTCTGTGTATTTCCTCATAAGAGATGAATGTCCATTCGGTAGATCATCCGCGACGGATGAACAAGTCACTGTTATGGATGATATAGCTACTGTCACGACACATAGCTATTTTCCGCTAAAACGCTAGATTTTGTATCGATATGCTATCGAACTGCTTAAGAGAAACAGCTGCTCTGTAAATGGCGTTGCCAAACGGCAATTGTTTCATTCTTTGTTTTAGAATGTTAAAATGCAGTAGTATTTCTTATGTATGAATCCCGCAAACTCCCTTTATCGTGGTGGGACTTCCAGGAGGGTATGCTGCTTGACATGTGGATGGCGAACTTTGATTTACAATTGCAGAAATTTTAGTGTCAACATTTGTCAGTGGAACAAGGAAAATGCACTTTTCGAGAATGTGATTGAATGTTCGCCAGTGTTCCACAGGGGTATTAGTAAAGAAACATTTTGTATACGTTTTAAGTCCACATTGGGGTTATTTTTAGGATGAGGAATAATTTTATACATTACTGGCTGATTCTGGGAACAATTTTGTCTTATTTTTTTACCATTTTAATCTAATTTTTGAAAATTTTTGGACACTTTTATTTGCGATAAATTATTTAAATAGTGACTTTTATTTGCAAATTTAACTTTTATTTAATAAACCTTTTAGCCCACATTTTCTAAAAACCACAGACTGGTCACACTATTCGCTCATGAAGTAATAACTTGTAGTGCATGTTTATACGATGATGTTTGCTTCATGACGCTTTCTTCCATTTCATTTTAAAGCATCTTTCAAACTCCGTTCTCAGTTTGCTTCGTAAAGTTTTATTTGAACTCATCTGACAACACGAGTAATCGATCCAAAATAGAACCCTGCCTCGGATCAATGGGAATGAAGCAAAGAGAATGATCAAAAACGGTGTGGAATCTCTTTCCTACAAACAAAAACTTCAAGGGGACACCAAACGTTTCTGTAACTGTAAAAGTGCAATATGACAATTTTAACGAGCAAAATCGTTGATCGTTAGCTACAATTTGCTCTTTTTTGGAACAACCATACATTCGATCAATGAATGTTTTTTTGTTCAAATGCTAATGATACAATTTACGTGGCGACTCTTGCAGCATGCATTCTTTGCGCCTAGGTACGCCAGTGTTGTTATAAAAGGTGCCTTCGCGAAATTCCTCCCTAAGAAAAGAGATACTCGTCTTAACGATTAAGTGTGAACAAACTTATCGATGCATAACAAATTTGTCAGAAATTTTTCAAAATTGGTGGAATAATTTTAAAAAAGTTCCCTTTATAGCAACAATATTTGGTTAACTTTAACAAGGTTCAAAATAAACTAAATCATTAGCAAAATTAGCAAATATAATTAGCTATATTACCTTATTCTTTTATTTACATTGTTGTACATTTAAACCAAATGTTTTACGTGTTCAAGCTAATTTTTTTTTCAAAAACAAAATTTTTGGCAATCGAAAAATAGCGCCACTTTAAAAACCACAAATATGTACCAATATATAGGTACATATATGTGAAACACCGAATGTATGAATATAGCTAACCGATCCAGTCGCCTACGCTATTCGTCTATAAATCTTACATCATTTCGTGCCCCAATAAATATTTGCTCATTCATTTTTGTCTTTTTGCCTGCGCTTTGCTCACCTAAAAATATTTCGCTCACAATGCAAATATTCATTCAAAACAAGACGGACAGATGTTTTGGGTGAAAAACATTTGACTTTGAATGTATTGTAGGCATACCACCAAGGGGGATGAGGTGGAGGTCATTTGGTTATTTTTGCACAGTGACACTCATTCGTAAATTTATTGTATTCGCAATGCAAAATGGTTAAGCATTATTCAAACACTTCACTCACCATTAGTCAGCGCACTGAGCCAATGCATCAAGATTCGTTTCATTTTCTTATAATTTGGCAAACATTTTCGTTTAATATTTAGAAATAGACAATTACGTTACCTGGTTGAGTCAGGAAAATGCCTTAACTACTAATTGAAAATTGCCATCTTTCAAATGCCGCTCCATCTATGCAGAGGACTCGGATGCCATAATGGGTGTGGAAAGTCCAGGTAAATTGAAACATTTTCGATTTAAGTGCCATCATGTCATAGCATCATTAAAGACACCAACAGACCACCGCTCAATTATCAAATGTGATAAATGATTCGGCGGGAAGCATAAAAAAAAAAACTAAAAGGGGGCAATCAACTTGTGATGCTCAATTACATACATACAACGAGATGTCGCCTGCATCAAGGCACTAGACTGGTTTCTGCTATCTTCTAGATTCAAGCCGGTTCTCGTCTCGCCCACATTTATATGTACAAGTGGCTCTTCTAGGGAGGAGATTATTAAATGTAAATCATCCACCAAATTGGTTATGAATATCACATTATAGATTTATACATAAATAGTATTCAAAATTATGCATAAAGTAGTCAGCTCGTTGACATCTTTGTTCCATATAAAGCAAACTGGCTGATCATCTGAGATGATGCTTCTGCTACTGCCCAACCTTATGTGAATTTCAATTAATATTCATTTACATAGCTGGAAAACTGTCATAAATACTCAGTCCAAAAGTCAGACAAATTACATTGAGCGGCGCCTTCAAGTATTTACGAGTGTTTACGTTCTACAATGTGCATCATGTTACTTTGGGGACCTCAAAAAAGATGCCAAAATTATCAAAGAGAGAAACTGAAATAAAGGGCAGTGCCAATTCAAGCGAATGATGTCATTTTTAAGGATCGCGCCTTGCTGGCGGTTTCTTTCTTATAAGACTTGATCACGTTTGGGCAAAAAAAAAAACGAGAAAGCCAAGCCGAAGTTTTTATACCCTTGCAAATGCAAACGTCACAGTTTATGAACGCTTAAATAAAAATCAAAATTTTCTCACTAAGACTCATTTTCCGGCCGATCGGTCCTATGGCAGCCTTAAGACATAGTCATCCGATTTTGACCAATTTTTGCGAATATATTTGAAAGCATATACAATTAGTAATCAGTGAGTTTAACGACGCTAACATAAAAAACAAAACAAAATTCCTTACTAAGACTCATTTTCGACCGATCGGTCCTAAGGCAACCACAAGATATAGTCTCCCGAAGTCGATCAACTTTTTCATATTAGTTTGAAAGCGTTTAATATTAATAATCCCCGACCTTAAGAACGATTTACTTAAAAACAAAAATGATTTTTTTCACAAAGACCCATTTTCCGACCGATGGTTCCTATGACGGCTATAAGATACATTCATCCGATCTTGACCAAAATTTGTAAATCTGTTTGAAAGCTTATAATATTTATAATAGCCGAGCTTGAGGACGCTAACAGTGAAAACAAAAAAGTTTTTCTCACTAAGACCCATTTTTCGACCGATGGTTCCTATGACGGCTATAAGATACATTCATCCGATCTTGACCAAAATTTGTAAATCTGTTTGAAAGCATATAATATTAATAATGAACGAATTTAAGGACGCTAACATTGAAAACAAAAAAGTTTTTCTCACTAAGACCCGTTTTTCGACCGATGGTTCCTATGACAGCTATAAGATATAGTCATCCGATCCGGTCAGTTCCGCCATATTAGTAGAGTGCAGTAAAAAGAACACTCTGTGCAAAATTTCAGCTCGATAGCTTTAAAACTGAGAGACTAGTTTGCGTAGAAACAGACGGACAGACAGACGGACAAACAGACGGACAGTCAGACGGACAGACAGACAGACAGACAGACAGACGGACAGACAGACGGACGGACAAAGCTCAATCGACTCAGCTCGTCGCCCTGATCAAGAATATATATAGTTTATGGGGTCGGCAATGAATATTTCTATGCGTTGCAAACTTCTGGGCAAAATTATAATACCCTTTGCAAGGGTATAAGAAAAATAACAGCGAGATCAATTGATCTGGACTGTGTCGAAGCGCGTATACTCTTTCAAATTTAGCAAAATATTTATTCAACTGAGAATTTTTTTACATATTTACTTAAATGGTAAATACCCAATACAGCTACACACTATATTTATGTACCTATGATGCAAACTTCTCTGGAATTAAGACTGGTTTGGTACTGTCTATCATATTTTGTATTAACAGAAAAAAAATCGGAAATATCCGATCCCAAACGATGTCAGCAATCGTTCAAGTCCGGATTTTTTCAAACTAAGTACGAGTACGGAATTTCAATCCCGGAATTCTTGATACCGACTATAGCTCGGGAGGTTGACTTTATCTCGATATAGGTTTAATTAAACTACAGGCGGGATTGATTTTATTTTGTTATTCGAGCTTTGATCCCTCAGTCGGATCTAATCAAGAAGGTCGATATTCGTACTTGATTTGATCTCTCTGAGTTTCGAACTTGCTCTCGGTTTCGTTTCGCTGTTTTGCTTTGACAGTGGAATTCCGTACTTACTTCAATCTTGAATTTAAATGAGCATTTTCGGATTGATGCAAGCCTTTTAGGACTATTCCAATTAAGCACTCCTTTTTTTCTGTGTACTATGGAATATATTTTTAAAATATAATTTTATTATAAATAACGAAATGTCAAGTTCTAGAACGAATCGATAACTTTTAAAGCAGAGTTTCCCAGGCATAGTCCTTGAGGACCGATCACACAAGGCATACAAGCCTTGCCAAAGTCATTTCTCACTGAGTGTCAGAGAGTCAGTCGCAATGAGCGCTTCAAGACAACCAGTTCGCTGCCGAGCAACACTGTTAAAAAAATAATGAAAATTATGTTTTGAAGCTAAAACTAAACCATTTGTCCATCTTATTATCATGAGTCTAAAGCTAAGGTCCTGCAGGCAAATAATTTGCCCAATTTTTGATAAAAGCTTGGCCAAATAGACATGATTACAGATTTTGCATGACTTAAAACTGAAACTATGGTTCCATAAGCAGATAAGTTGATCGAATATGGCCGCTATGTTCTCAAATTTGTCCGATTTAACCAAATTATCGTAAAAATTTGGGCATATTATTTGCCTATGGGACCTTAGCTTAACTATATAATCACCCACCCGACACACAAGCGAAGGTTCGCTTCAAGCGAAAGTTTCGCGAAGAACATGATTCGTATTTTGTTTAGTTTAAGCGAAACTCTTTGTGAGTTCCCTTTTATCTTGCTTCTCTCTGCAGTAGATAGAAAATGACACCGAGTCGCCGTCGTTTGCTGGACTTTGACTTAACATTTTCATTATGTATTTGAAGCCCTTTTACTTAGGCTGGCGTCATTCTAATTTGGCTTAGCAAACTGCCGAGCGTCAATAAATTAATCGGTAAGCAATTATTGTTTCATGTAGTTGAAGGGTTCATGATGGTATTGTCTTAAGTGTTATTTTGTATTTGTTAATTGTTTTAGTGTTGAAATTATGCCAAACAAAAGGAAGCAACTACTTTTTATATGCAAAACAAAGCATTTTCATTAAGAAAATAAAATGCGAGGAAGCAGCTGCAATGGGAGACAAGGCGATGAATTTTAATAAATATTATTTAATAAATGTTCAATTAATTCTAGTTTTATTAGAAAACTAATTTTAGGAACGAGTGAAAATGAAACTCGTAAAACTTTCGCTTCAACATTCGCGCGCGAATCCGATTGCGAATGTTCGCGTACGAATGTTTGCCTGCCACAAACTGAGCGACACAAGTATCATAAGTATATCCAATTGAAATTGCTCACATTTTACTCAATGCAATCGACGAACTAAACGATATCGGTACTAGATACTTAAAAGAGAATTCGCATGTCCAAGCAAAACAATCGAAAATGAAACATGAAATGAAACGGAATTGAGATAACCTTACTTTTATTGTATACTACTTTTCACGACACATTAAACAAACAAATTTCTATACTCTGTACCGAAGGTATACAGAGTATATTAAGTTTGTGCAAAATTATGTAACAGGGAGAAGGAATCATTTCTGACCCTATAAAGTATATATATTCTTGATCAGCATCAACAGCCGTGTCGATATAGACATATCCGGTTGTCCGTCTGTCTGTCCGTATGAACAAACAGATCTCACAGATGGTAAGAAAAAGACGTTTGACATGTATAGAACGTATACTTCTTATACTTGCAGGCAGATCAAGTATATTTTCATTTATTGCAACGTCATATCTCCTATAGTTTTGTAGATAGATGGATGGTACCTTCTAGAGATGTTTAGTAATCAAGACTATTTAACGATTTGCCAAACGAATGGTGAAGATTGGATAACCGATAGTCGAGTTACAAAAAAAACAAACAATTATAATGGATAGCACTGACCACAACGCCGATGGGCAGCACCTCACACACTTTATGGCTTCTTTGCCACTTTGTGTGGCTTCTAACTTAAATTGAACACATATATTCAAACTTTAGGGGTACAGAGTATGTTATAGTCGGGCTTTACCGACTTTCTGACTTGTTTTCAAATTAATTAAAGACTTTAAAACTTCTAAATTGACCGCAGAATAAGGAAAAATTCATTTTATGGCACTACATGCTACACACCCCGAAACAATTCGGTAAACAGTTAATTTCACCTATGTACTTTTTCCTTGGATGAATAACCCAGCTACGATAGATTGTGGGGAAAAAGTGACTGATATTTTGTTATATTAGTTTTGGACATACCAAAACATATTTCTCAGAGCATTTCCCACTTTTTGTCAAAAGTTATTTACCCCCGTTTGGTAGAGTATGGTAAAAGAGCTTGAAAAGCGACACAATGAAGATAAATTTGCAGTTTTGTCGAACCCAAACCGCCTTTAAATTTATGGCCTTCTTTTCGCTTTTTAATTTTGATTCCAGGAATTTTTTTATGTCAGTGTTTGCCACATAAACAACTTCTCTTGGCCTTAGGATCAACTTGCAAAATGTACAGATTGTTTGTTAAGAGGATTTCTTCAAGCAGAACTCTACAAATATATTTCTCGCTACTCGTAATTTGCTTGTGTGAAATTCCAAAGAATTTATATTCATAAAAATAAACACAAACACAGCTGCAAGAGTTAACCTCAAGCCATTGCCAATGCCATACGGATAAACCAATTCAAATCGCAATTAGTTAACTTGTAGTGTCGGTGTTTATGGCCCAAAAAACTACAGACAATAACAAAAAAAAAAAAAAAATTGATAAAATGTTAATACGCAAACGAAACTGAAACTGAAATATTGGACATGGTTGGTGGTTCCTATTTTACATTGACCCTGCGGCCGTGAGGGCTTTGAACTGTAAACAAAACTACAATGTGGGCATGTGTGTGTGTTTCGATGCCATAGACTGGGCCCAACGATGACGACAGAGCACGAATGAAACGCAAAATGTAGCAAAATTTATTACCATCGCCGATTAGCCAGCTGTTCTTTATTTAGGCTTCAACTTGACCTTCACCGTGAAACCTGGTGACTATTTCCATAATGATAACAAACCACATGAAACCCTAAAAAAGAAGGCGTTAATTTTAACACCCAGTAAATTAAACATAAAAGCTAAAGCCACTTTATCTCTCAGCTGTCAGGCCACTTTTTTCAAGCAATTAAACTGGAAATTGAAATGATTTTTTAATCATTTAAGTATCTCATTTGTGAGGTGTTCAATTACCTGACATGAAAAATGCATCGAAAATGCATTGCTTAATTACAGAATGTCATTCCGTTGGTAATTCGATATGTGATGGATGATGACGATTGGAAATATTGGAAAACAATATTGAAATATTGTTTGGACCTTGTGACTGAATTGCTTTTTGCATCATTTCTATTCTCACTCTAATGTCAATTTTCATTGCCTGTAAACAATTGACCATCATTTCCAGTCCAAGTTCAGTCAGCCTCAAGACCAGTTCTGTCCAATCACCCAATTGATCCAAGTGCATTAAGAAAAAAAACACATGATTTGCATTTAAATTGTTTTGACTAAAACCGAGAAATGTTTATTTGCGTTGGCTCTTTGCCGGTGCGAGAATTTGCCCCTGAACAATTGCGACCAACAGCAACAAATGCGCTTGGAAAATGATAAAAAATGACGTCAGCGTTTGACCGTTTCTTGTGGCTCTGTCATACAATTAATGGCAATTTGCAGTAACGCCAATTGCTGCTGACACATTTTTATCTAATGCTTTTCAATGGAGAAATGCTAAATGTTTGCATCATAAAAAAGAATTTGTAAATATGCAAATTTTTATTCTTTCCGCAGTAATGCTAGCCCAGGGCACATGCGCAACATCTCCAGAATGGGAAATAAACAATTTGCTGTATAAGAAATTCTTCTGTGGTGTCTTACAGTGCTGGATTTTTCATACGAAATTTGATATTCAAGGCATTTTATCATTAGAATTTGTGGCTTAGTCGTGTAGTTTCTTATCTAGTTAAAACAGATTATTGTTCCACACAGTTCAACATTATCGCGAGCATTTCCATCGGCCCTTATATGTTTTAAAAAAAATTTACTTAAGACGAACCTTTTTCCAAACAGATGGGTTCCGTTTCGGGTTCAGATTCGGGAGAAATCTATATGGTTTGGTTAATGGTCCAGGGTCACATAAAACTGAAGTTTTATTGATCTATCTGTGAAACTGAACTGTACTGCGAAGCTTTCTTTTTGGGCACTACTTTACTCCGAAAAATAATCAAAAATTTTGTACTTTAATCAAGTACAATCGGAGTCAATAATGCGGTAATTAAGAAAATGCTTGAACGTTTCGGTCACTACCGATTAACATTTAAAGCTAGAATTCACATACTTAAAACAAGGGAGGTGTGGGTTCTATCCCGACTCGGAGCATCTGATGAAAAGTTTTACTACTACACATCTAATTACATCTAATTTAGCGCGGTCTTCAGTCATTATTGCATCAGTTCTTTGACAAACGCTGTCAAGTTGATGTTATTTATACCGATTTTTCCAAGGCATTTGATAAAGTTTGTCATAACGCTTTAATCGCCAAGCTTTTTAAGCTAGGGTTTCATTCCTCTTTATTGTGCTGGATTCAATCTTACTTGGACCGCCGGATTTACAAAGTCTTCCACAGGGGAGTGCCCTTGGTCCTTTACTTTTCATTATTTATATTATTGACATTTGTATGCATTTTCGTACCTCCGAGTTTCTGCTGTATGCTGATGATCTTAAAATTTACCGATCAATCAAACCCTTAAGTGATAGTCGATTGTTGCAATCTGATCTAGATAGGGTCAGTGCATGGTGTGCTCTCAACTTATTCCCTCTTAATCTCAACAAATGCTTTATTGTTAGATATAGCAAGTGCTTCTACAATATCACGGCCACTTACTCGATTTCTAATCAAACTTTATCGAGCCGGGTTGAGGCCATTGATTTGGGAGTGAAATTTGACCAAAAATTTACGTTTAATGATCATATAAATTATATTTTGAGAAAGGCCTATTCCATATTTGGCTTTGTCAAGCGCAATGCCAGCTAATTCAAGGATCCTTATACTAGGTTGAGCCTTTACTCTGCATTTGTGCGTTCCAAGTTGGAGTATGCTTCATTTATTTCGAATCCCTCTAGTGCATTTCATACTTTGAACCCTTATACCCTTAAGGCTTTGCCGCCTTATTTTAGTAGATGTGTCTTGGTGCCTCTCTCCACCCTGGAAGATAGAAGAACTATTGCGTCTTTATTGTTTTTGAATGACCTTGGTTTTTGGCTGCATTGATTGTCCTACCTTGTTAGGGAAGATACATTTAAATGTACCAGGCAGAAATCTTACACACAAAAAAATCTGTGGTTAAACTTAGCCGATATTTTGGGTTAGAAATGCGCCAACCCAAAAAGTCGGTAAAATTCACAAAATTTGACAGTAACTATCACGTAAACCTTTACGCAAAGAGAACTATTGCAATAGTAAATCTAACTGAAAATATCGTTTAGAAATGCGCCAACCCTCATAATTAGTAACATTAACCGATGCGTACAGTAAGTAAATTTTCTTACTGTGTTTACTGTACACACCATACCATAAAAATAGTAATTTAGCAGCTGTTACAAAGTTGCCAATCTACTTGAGCTCATCATCATCCCAGACCAGAGAAGAGGCAACCTTAACACCCCCACCCACCAATTTTGGTTCTGAAACAATTGTTTGAATTAAACACATTTTTATTTTATTTGAAAAATGTTTACTTACTTGGTTCGAACTCTGGGCCCTTGGACTGAACACGATTGGACGGACGTCTTTACCAGTTACGCTACGGCGCGCGTTAATAGAAACGCGTCTAACATATTACTTGTATTGAATCTGCCTAACCACATGCACGAAAAATTTCTTAAATGTCGCATAAATGAGACCACGAGTAATTCTCAAGTTCTAATTCAGTGAAAATACAATATAAATATAAGGGGCAAACTGAAATTTTCTCAATCAACAATTTTCGCGGTTAGATTTACTGTCGGTAGAGTTAATCAGTGAAGCAACAAAATTCATTTAAAAAGTTATACTATTTGTGCGGTAAGATTTACTTGTGGGTACAGTAAATTGCTGCAAAAACAAAGTATGAGATGAAAAAATCACGTCAGAGTAACTATTTCTATGGTAAAGTTACTGTATTTAGCAGTAACTTATTAAAGCAACAAAATATGTGAAAAAATATTTGTGGTTGAATTTACTCAGCGTACAGTTGTTAAATGCAACAACAAAATACGAGCTAAAATAAATACGTGAACTTTACCAATTTCTTCTGTAGATTTTACTGTTAGCACAGTTACCAAGCAACAACAAAACCACATGCATAAAAAATTTCGAAAAAAGTTACTGTCAGCGTTAGTTAATTTTACCCACCAGATTTTTTTGTGTGTAGAACCTTTCAACCCTTTTCCAACCAATTTTCCCAAACTAATTATTCCCTTAATGAACCCATATCTAGAGCTCTTAAAAACTTTAACTCCTTACCCGTTAGCATGCGATTTGAATTCGACTCCAATAAATCGGCAATCAAAATTTTGTTAGCTGAATACTTTTCTGCTTAAGAAATAGTGTAGCCAGTTAAGACCTTTGTTCAATTGGCGAATAAATAAATAAAAGTTTTTTTCTTTCTTTAGAAACTAAAACTATTACACATCCGGTCACCTTCACCAGATATTGGCGCCAGCTGTAAAGTAACTAGCCATGAAAAGCTTCTCAAACTTTGCCGTTTGGATTCGGCATTAAACTGTAGGTCCCTTTCCCTTGAGAGAAATTTTCAAGCACACACGCCAAGAGATTGAGAGATGCTGGGCTTGACCCTTTGGAGCTGTAATGTTAAATAATTATTTTTATACTCTGTGCCAAAGGTACAAAGAGTATATTAAGTTTGTGCTTACCTTCTAGAGCAGCGGTGTGGCAAGCCCTTGCTCCCATTGCTCCGAAATTTTTTTTTTCGGCGCCAGTCAGTTTTTTAATAAACTGCGTCGCTTTCAATTGTGAACAACAACAAATTCAATGCGAATCGGAACACGGCGCCTACAACACGCGCACACAGACGGCGCACAGCTGCATTTCGTGCGATCGAGACTAGCTGATAACGGTTGTTTTTTCTGTTGTTGTTGTTGGGCTGCTCTCAAACTCAAATTTCATGCCCACCGCTGTACTACAGATATCTAGTAATCAATATTATTTATTGATTTGTCGAAGGAAAGATCAGATGACCGATCTTAAAGTTATAAGGAAAAAAATGCCAGTTAGTCGGGCTTGACCGACTTTCTCATTTTTTTAAGCTGAAATTACTTCAAATCTAGACTTGATGAACCATTTCCGAAAACAGAATTGTGTTTAGCACACGAAAATCATCTATTTATTATTATTATAATTATAAATTTCCACATATGTACAGGGTGGTCCATTTACAAATTGGAATTTAACTCACCATCTTCGGCCAAACGATCTTCTGGCCAATTTGCGAACTGTAGACGATTCGGATGGTCAATTGGCTTTAGCTGCTGCACCAATTGAACTTTGTATGGCTTCATGGCAAGGTCTTTATGCAAAATTCGCATCAAAGAAGTGCGCGAAATGTCCAATTGTTGAGATCGATAGCGAGTTGACGTCGATGGTTGTTCACGCACATTTTCAGCAACCGCAGCAATGTTTTCGGTCGAGCGCACCGGAGAAGTACGTAAACCACCAACATTCCAGTTTCACGAACTTGCTTCACGAATTGATCCACAAATTGAGTTTTCGCAACATTTTTTTTTTTTGTTAAATGTTTTTTTCAAATTTCGCACAGTTTTAGTCGAGGACTCATCACTTTGGAAATATGTTTTTAATATTTCCCAACTTTCTTCAAGCGAATAGCGATCCATTTCGTAAATGTCAAAGTTTTTAATAAATATTAGTCGCTTTCCGAATGACATTTGATGTTTTTAAAGTCAAATTATGAATAGTTCAAATTCCAAACACTAGATGGACCACCCTGTATTTATAAATATGTGTATCAAATTAACAAATATATGTTCAGATTTACTATTTTCAGGTATATTATTAAATTTTTTATATATTTACATCTCGAGAATTGTGCTCCATTTTTCAATAATTACTAAATTAATCGTTGGAGAACTTCAACAAAATCAACACTGTTAACACGAACTGAAACATGAAGTGTGAGAGCGAGACACACGGGATGACAAGAATCACACGGCAGCTTAACTTTGACTTAATAAATCTTTGAATCAAATGAAATGAAATAATTCAATAAGAGTTGTTTCGTTTCGACATATGAGTTGTTCTGATAGTGTGCACAGTGTGATTGCTTACAGTTAACATGGTTTAGTGTGAGCTAGTGCAGGGCTCTTATACCGATCTAACTGGAACTCTGTCAATCGTTTTTCTCTAAGTTTATGTTTATAGCAGAGTAATAATTAATAATTAATTTTGTTTTCTTTTAAATGTCCAACTTTTTAAGAACACCGCTGCTAAGGTCATGCTGAGGGCCAAAAATTATACAAAAATGTTTTCTCAGGATCAAGGCTGCAAACCGGTCCGGAACTGAACCCCTGAGAACCGGTTCGGTTCGCCTTTTTTGGGGTTCGCAAGCCGGACCATGAACCAGGCGCTCTATATTTTTGACTCCCCGAACCTGAACCCAACCCGGACCTCTTAATTGAAAAATGAGGTTCGGTTCACCAATTTAATTAATTTATTCAACGGTACATCCAGGGAAATATTGGAAATCTCTGGAGAATTTACTAGAAACGATTGCATTTCTCACTAAGCGTGAATGATTTTTGATGTAAAGTGACAAGATAAAGTGTGATGATGATGATAGATTATACGAAAAGAAACCGTTTGATCATATGATGCATCAACTTGGACGGACGGTATAGATCGCAATTGCTACCAAGTGATTTATATTACGCTTGGTTTTCACGCCGAGCAATCGTTCTAAAATCTTCGGCAAATCATTGTTTATTACTTTCTAAGTGCCCCGACAAACATTCTTCTACTATGAGTTCACTACCAGTATTGGCTGCAGTATTCTCAGACCCGAGATTTCATATTTTGCTTACAAAAAACAGTTGCAAAGCAACTGACTCTACGTTTGATTGTGAAGAAGAGAAGCTTATGAAAGCAATAAACAATTATTAAATATAAAAGCTGTGAATGATGTTATAGATTTCTTTGGAAATTGTCAAAGAGCACATACATTACATACATTGACAAATGTTTTAAAATTTGGGAAAGGTCATAAAAACGAAGACTTAAAAAAATATGGCTTTCATTATACTATGTAGCTGTTCCAGCAACTTAGGTATCAGTTGAACGAGCATTTTCAACACTTAAGCTGAATCAGAAGTCATTCTGATTTAAGAGCTAGGATAGATGAACAGCTCCTGGAAGATATAATGCTTAAACTAAGTTCCTAAAAATTGTTGATATCAGCTAATGGATTTAAAAATTACAATAACTTACAGTGCCGCTCAACTGAATAGGTTTGACTTTTTTTTAGGTTTGAAACGTTGTATCTCTGTAACAAGCACTCCGATTTAAGCGAAATACATTTTATTGTATAAAGAAATCAATCATTTGTGAAATAGCAAAGTTTCTGTTCTGTTAGTTTTCTTTTTATATCATTTTTATTATTTTTTCAAAAACATAACAAAAAATCTCCATTATTTTTGGCTCAACTGAATAGGTTTGACCACTAAAACTATTAAACAAAAGTATGTAAAACAAAATTTCAAGGCACTGGGTAACTTAAATAATAAAGGACACTGCTTTAGCATTATTTAGTATTTGGTATGCCCACCCTTGATCTTAATTATTTCAAACATACGGTTTGGTAAGTAATCATAATATTTTTCAATTTCATTTAGTGAAATTGTTGACCAGGCTTTTTCAATTGCTTCAACTAGGGTTCCAGAGTCACTAAATTGTCTTCCTCCTTCGTATATTCTCCTGGACAAAAGTCCCCAAATGTTCTCGATAATGTTAATGTCAGGGGAGTAAGGCAGCCACTCCATCAATTTGCCTTTTTGAAGTACAGTCTTGTACACATATGCGTTCATCTTCGAGGTGACAAACTGGAGCTCGCATGTTCCATAAAACGATATGGCTCCCCACACCATTACTCCACCTGCACAAGAGTGAAGACGACTTACAAAACATTCTTCCTTTCGCATATCGTGGAAATAGTAATTATAACCATCCGGTCCATCGAGGTTAAACTTTTTTTAGTCGGAGAAGACTACCGTCTTCCACTCCTTGTTCCACGTCATGTGTTCTCGGGCAAATCGAAGTCGTGCTTCCTTACGAGCATCATTGAGAGGTGTTTGTTATTTTATTTTCAATCTCTGAAAGGGTAGTCAAAAGTGTCAAACCTATTCAAATGATCCAAAAATTAAGCACACATTTTGTGAATTTCACTCTGAAAGCAAAATTCTGAATTACCGTTGCATTTGTCCCGTTACTTTTTTCTTGCATATAATGAGTAAACAAATGAAGGTTCAAAATAAAAAGAAAAGAAAGAAAAAAATTCAATTGGAACAAAGGAAGAGGGAAAAATGTAAGAAAGATTTTTCAAACATATTCAGCTGAGCGGCACTGTAAGTACTGAATGATTAAGTATATGAAATAGAGAGGTATATAAATTTCAATATCAATGTAGAAATTTTTTTTATTTTTAAATCCTGAAATACACTTTTCTTGGTATTACGAAGTCGAGTTTTAAAAAAAATCTTATCCAAATGACGGTTCAGTCCAAGGCGATACTCCAGATATCTGAGGCATTTTACAGTTAAAGAAACAGTCAATTCCGAAACTGCCGGTTGTACACACGTTACCATTGCTATCCCAATAATGTTGTGGGTTGGCTCTGTTGAAGTGTGTTGATTGCATAGAATTATAATCAACCATTATTGACCTTGCGCCCAGCTTGAAAAAGCAAACTACTTTGGTTAAAGAAAGTTTTTAAACATTGGTTGAGATTTGACGAAGCTATATCGAATTTTCTCTACTTACCTGGGTTCAACACGAACCTCCGAAAAATAAACGGAATTAGCTAATTCTATACATATCCATTTAAAACTTTCAGTTATTCAATTGTCAAACATCATTGTTTTCTCCATAATACTTTTAGTCATCTGTCCATGTTATCTAATTTGCAGTCAACTGTCTGTCAGATTTGCTGGATTTATTTGGCAAGCTTATCTGTAAAATAATAAAATTAAATAATTTATTTAAATGGCTAGCCATGTAAATGAGGTTAAGTGATTTTCGTTGTAGATATCACAAAATGCATTCACAAAACTTGTAGCTGGTAAGCAAAATTTAACAAAAATTAACTAAAACTATGTAGCTTAAAGAAACGACCAACAAAAGCCTAGAGGCGGCGGTGTCGTGAGTTAGCCACCGTCTCTGTTTTACGGTGCATTGGAAATGCATCAAAGTAAATGACGATGAATGCCAAATGATGCCTATCTGTCTAAGAGCCCCCTGGAAGCCGGCACGTAGACATTTGAAGCGCTTTGATTGCAGTTTAATAGATAAATTGCCGAGCTGCCGGGGCACCTGAGTTGCATAAAGGCACTCAAGAACGTGGCGAACATTCATCATAAATGCGGAACAGATGAATGATCTATGTGCTGTGCATAGATTATAGTTAGACAGAGAACAAAAGGCCAACATTTTGGCAATTATCGAGATTAACCCACACAATTTCTGAAAAACTGTTTCATTTTAATTGGCGCGCCGCTAGGCCTACTCCAAATTGGCAAGCGGAAATGGTGCGGAGTCGCAATTAATCAATTGATATAATGAACATAAATTTTTGGATGCGTGGGTTGTGACCGACAATGCGACGATTGGACAACTGACAAGCCCTCAAGGTGTTACAAAAAAAACTTCATTAAATTGGAATTAGCTGCCTCAAAAAGCAAACAGATAAATGACAAGCGGATCAAAGAGTTGGCCCAAAACCCACACACCTTCAAAATTTGCAAACAAGCCGTATTATCCATTTAAGAATTTTCCTAGAAAATACATTAGCTGGCGTCATTGGACAACTATTAGCAAATATTAAGTATAAAAATATTTTTACTCAAAAAACCTAAATACTTTCACACAAAGCGTGACAATGTCAGTGCCAAGCAAAAATGAAAATGAAAATGAAAATGAAAATGAAAATTGGAGCAACATAATTTGGCTGACGGCCAAATCAACAAGCGATTAAAAGTTAAACTAGATCCCAAAACAAAAAAGTTCAAAAAGTGTGAGCCGGAAATTTTCTTACAGATGATATGAACACAAATTATAATTATTGCTTGGTTTTTTTGCTGACAGTTTAATGCCATCGAAGGACATTCATTAATGTTTATGATCACACTTTGCTAGGTGTATTTAATAATAGATTACTCAACTCGTTGGATTACAGGATGTACCTATGAAGGGCAGAATTATATGAGGTATTAGGTGGCAAATCGGTTAAAAGATATTTTTTATTATTATTAATTATACGTACATGTATACAGGTAATGGTACAGGTAATGCAGTCATCCCGACGTTTTGCGTTGTAAATTTTGCAATTGTTTAAGACCTTCATAAAATGCTTTTGAGATCACAGTTTTTCTGTTAGTTTTATACCGTCTGATTACCGATGATTGATATTCAAAAAAGCAGCCCACCTCCCGCCCAACCGACCGAGAGGCGCAGCCACTAACGTGTGACACGAAATTGCGAAGGAAGAACATAAAGTAATGTTAACTACGGGCTAAATAAATTAAAATAGAAATTTGTATAGCAGGAAGAGAAGCTTCAGAGTTAACTAGCCGGTAGAGTTTATTGTAATCAGCACAGAGGACACGAAACGGTTCATGCAAGGCATAGTTAGTATTATAATGTTGTAGTGATAGGGGGATAAAATTACAAGTCGGTCTAATAGGAACGTTGAGGTTAATTTGGCCAACCGCCCTCTCTTGGTGTCTGCTGAATACCGATTTCATGTACTATAATATTATAATCGGGAGCAAATGAGAGCGACGGGCTAAAGTGGTACAGAGTATATTATACACTCAGAAAAAAACGACCGGCAGAGTTCTAGATCGCTCGGGATAAAATTTATACCGTTTCTTGGACGTAGTTAAATTAAGTACGAAACATTCTAGAAAAGAAAAACGACTGTTAATATTATTAAAATGAAAACAAACGTTCTTGAATCATCGGATCGTTCTTAGTTCAACTACAAACTTTCTTGGATTGAGAAAAAAATGAACAATGCAAGCTCCTAAAACTGTGCTACGGAAAATGCGAATTATTTCAAGTCGAATCTGTTAAATTCCCTCCTGGTTCTAACACTTTGGTTTGGAGTGAGGGTAGATTTCTGTATTTCTGCAGTATAAACATCTTGGTCTTTGGTTAATTCATTTACTTTGAATTTTGATATAATCTCTGTATCTCCAGTTTCAAGAACAAATTGGGAAAAGCCTAGAATTTTATAGGCTTAAACCAAAAACATTTTGTACTTATTTTATGTAGCATTATTCTATTTAAGAATGTTTTGGGGTTGACTTTAGAATTAATAATACATCGATGAAGAACATTTTGCACTTATATTGAGAGTAAATTGGGCTGCACTTAGACTTTTGTACTTGAATCAAGTGTTTTTGTACTAACCGTACTATTGACACCGTTTGTACTTGATTCAAGTACAAAGTTCTCGGTTTTTTTTGTGAGTGTAGGTCGTGCTTGAACGACTTTCTCACTTGAAGTGTGCAAAGCACAGAAGGAGTCATCTCCGACCACATAAAGTACATATATTCTTGATCAGCGTGGCGAGCTGAGTCAATTAAGCTTTGTCGGCCCGTCTGTCCGTCTGTCTGTCCGTCTACGCGAAAGAGCCCCCCAGTTTTGTAGCTATCGAGCTGAAATTTTGCACAGACGCTTCTTTCGACTGCACGCTGCTAATATTATATATCGGAACCGACAGGATCGGATGACTAATACTTGTAGCTGCCATAGAAATGTTCGGTCGGAAAATGGGCTTTAGTGGGAAAAACTTTGTTGTTTTCAATATTAGCGCTCTTAAACTCGGTCATTGTTAATATCAGGGCTGCAGACCCAATAAATTTGTTCGGAGCTCCGATTCGCGGGTTCGAACCGAAATTTGCCAATGGTTTATGTTCGGATATTTTAGGTTCGGGGTTTTTGGGCGAAGGTTTTGGTTCGAACCTTGGTTCGGCCCAAGTTTTACGCAAAATTTAATAGAAATCCAATTTATGTGATTAATATTGATAATAAATTCTACCCTCCATATAGCGAATCTCAACGGCACCACTTAAAAACTTCGCTATAAAGAAAAAATCGTAATATAGAAAAAGAAATACGAAATTGCAGTGTTCAGGAAACGAATTCGTTATATAGAGAACTTCGTTGTACGAAAGCTCGTACACTTAGAAAAAACTAGAACGAATAATTTGAGTACGAACGCTCTTGAAAAAAAAATTAGTCGTTCTTGAATTTTCAAGAATTTCGCTCTTGGAATCGAGATAAATTCGTTCTAAACGTTCTCAATTTGGTTTTTTTATAGGCAAGGGGGGTGAGGGCAACTTAGCTTTGAGAGAATAGCGTTGGAGTCGCCCTCGCAGAGAGTGAGAGCGCATGCGCAGTTTTTTGTGCGATGCGTACGAAAGGCAACTGCGTTTATTTATAAGTGTGATTTCGTCGCGTCTTTTAGCTTACGGAAGATAGCTGAGCTCGTTAAGCTGCCCGTCGCCTGTGTGTGTTTCAGTCTTTCGAGGTACCGTGTTCAAGTCCCAGAAAAGTAAGTACAAAAAAAAAAAATATCTTCTATGTGGTTATCTGAAAATCAATCACAGTTTAAAACAAAGTTTGGTGGGTTGTGGTTGGGGTTGGTTTGGTTGATAATGGTGAGCGGGTCGGGTCGGTAGTGTCTCTACCACCCCCCACCCCAAATATTCTTTTTCATTTTGAGAATTAGTCGTTCTTGGATCAAGTACTGAATCTCTTGAATCAAGAATTATTCATACTTGGATCAAGAGCTGAAACTCTTGAATCAGGAATGTCGGGATCAAAAATTCACTCTTGAATCAAGAATTTCGCTCTTGGATCAAGAATTTTCACTCTTACCTTTCTTTTGAGAACAAATACTCTTGATTCAAGAGCGAAATTCTTTATTTTTTGAGTGTAATAGAGAAGTTCGACAGCAGTATTCAGAATTTCTGTACTTTTGATATGACAAAACAAGTTTTAAGACCTGATCAACTGAGACATCATGGTACTGATAAGACAGTTAGTATCGGTTCTCTTTTTGTGCTATCAAAGACTCTTATTTCTATTATTAATTATTTCTATTATTATTATTATTATTATTATATTAAAAACCCTTTATAATTTCGTAATGATTTTGAGACTTTGTAGTACAATATTGATAACAACAAATTGACAAGAGTTCAGAGTCTTCAGTTCTTTAATTTTTTGTACCGAACCGAAAATTTAGGTTCGTAAACGGTTCAGGCTCAGCAAATTTCTGAACTTTGGTTTGGTTTAAGGTTCGGTTCACAGTTAAAAAAATGTCGGAATTACGGGTTGCAGCCCTGGTTAATATTATATGTTTATTAGCTGATCTGCGAAATTTGTTCGAAATCGATAACCGTTGAAGCGATCTTTTTCAAGTGTATTTAAACTTCGACACAGACGAAGTTAGCTTTGCTTTCTTGTTTTTTTTTTTTCATTTACTCGAAATTGTTTCAAATTTTAATTAAGATGAACTGGTTTGTATTTACATCAGTATTGTCCCAAGGCAAAGTGGTCCATAAATAAATGCACCTTTCAGGAATAATCATAATAAAATATACAAAATATATGTTTTACCAAACAACAACAATTTATGCGAAATAATCAAAAGGCAATAATAGCAATACTCAATACTCAATATCTCAATTTTCAATGAATGCCAATTTCATTTTTATTGATGAATGAACCCAACTCGTTAATTTCTGTTAAATTGTAAAAAATAAAAGTTGCTACAAATTGTTAAATGCTTTAATATAATATTTATGTATTACAAAACTGCCTGTCAGGCAATTACTCAGAAATCAAAAACTCATCAAAATAGATTGCATGCCAAACAAAAACGAAACGCTATGTGCAAATTGTAAAGAAATTTATATGTACTTGTAGTTTTTGTTGCCTAACGTGACATTAATTATTAAAACTGAGAATTGTTCAACGTGTTGGGAGATGTTTTTTTGGCTTTCTGTGGTATTTTACGATTTCCCACTCGAGTTTATTCAACATGGCACTTTAATTGTATTCCCGGTAGCAGCCAACCCAACTGACTTCATTCAGTTCAGTTTTTATGAAGGTTACCGTCCGACATGCAAAATTGTTTTATTATAGGTGACTTTATTCTTTTGGCTGGCGCCTACTCTCCGGCTCTAAAGCATGCAAGCTGCACGCGCGATTTTTTGTATTTTATCTCGCGGTTTGCATAGCTAATTGAAATTGGGTTGAGTTGGGTTTTACGACTGACGATGGCATTGTTGTTTTGGGTGGCGTCATTTTCAGTCAGGCAAGTGAGAACAAACGCTAATTTAATTTACAAATTAACCGCAGTCGAATAATGCATGGCAAGTGTCGGTTTATATATTACTTGAAGTACGTTTGGAGTCTTCGTTGGCCTAATACTAGAAATTAGTTGGCCAAGCTTAGCCAACCTTGAGGTAAAAGATTTAATTTGCTAAATTCAATGTTACTCATTTTCGCTGGAAGTTTGAGTGCTGTCATGCTGCCCTCTAATACCAGGCCGACCAAATGGAGAGGACAAAATTGGTGAGCAAGAGAGACTACAGCCGATTCACTAACCGATTCATATCATTCATAAGTTCAACTAGCGTCTGTGTGAAAAATGCGAGGAACTTCGGCCACCGGTGTCTATGGGCTGGCCAGCCCTGGCCTGACATTTAGTTTTGATAGCAAATCGGAGCATTCCCTTATAAAGCCGCAACACCTCTCCATTCTGCTTTGCTTTTAGAGTAATCTACCATAAAACTTGCTCGACTGTCATTCCCATTTAGCATGCAATTATTTGCTTTGCTTTGTCTGATAATTTATGTAGCGCAGAGAATTGCAATTGAAATGGCACGATTCGTGGAGCATGATATCCACAATATAAATGCATGCTGGTCCACCCCCACTTGAAGCTGCATCAAGCTCTTGAATGTGAAGGTTTTGCCTCCAGCAGCAGCAGCAGCAGAAGATGATGATAAATCATCACGGGAACAGGTCACAGACATAGTGTAAAGCATTTAAATCTTAAAGTTTGTTACTTAGTCCCGCTAAATTATGTCAACTCCTCCTTCTGCTGCTGCTGCTGTTGCTTCTGCTGGTTGTGATGTCAACACTTCAAGGTGAATTGTGGGACAATTTTTTCATCTTCTCTTTGAGCGCGCTGTGTCTGTTTTCACATGTTGTCACAATGCACTATGGTGAAAAAAAAAATTTTTTGGCATAAACTCGAATGAAGTACCCACACAATAGTGCGTCTATTAACACTTCACTCTATAACAGCTAAGAGTAGTTTCTTAAAAAACCCTAATCAACTTTGTAAATCCCTTCAAGATCCATCATCTCTTTACTTAAGTCTTAGAAGCTCAATGACGATGACTAAGAGATTTCCAATATTTTCCAAAAAAATTTTGAACATTGCTACTTTTCTCTTTCTGCTTACTTAGATCGTATGATCTACTCAATTCAATTATCTCAATTTAGTTCTGCATAGTCGAATTTAACAGCGTGATCACTTCAGTATTCTTTATTACCCGGCCTAGATAATGTTTCAAGTTGTATTTTAAAACACTTGGCAGAGAATTTTTTCACAGGCCTTTACATAACTTTTTAAGGTTTTCTCTTGAACTTGTGTGCAACTACCGGGTTGTTTTAAAAGATATCCCATATCTCTTTCTTGTACTCTCATGTACGCAAATGCTCTTTTTGGCATCCATGGTAACTATTGATCCTACAACATGATCTGGGTGCACTGCACATCTGATGTTCCCTTGATTGGCTACCTTTAAACAGTTAAAAGTGAACATTTATGTCTTTTTATATAGTCAACTTTTAAAAGTTTTAATGTGCAGTTAATGGGAATCATAGCTTTCCTTCAATAGAAACAACTTAATGACCTCAAATAAAGCAATAAGTTTTCTTGTGAAAGGAAATGGCTAAACCAAATACACCAAAATCATTTAGAATCTGTGCAGAAACTGATTTTACTTTTTGCTTTCCCTCCGACAGTTGTTCTACCGAATTCGTCTGCGCTTGCTAGACCTTCCAAATCTAAAAAGTTAAAGAATTTACCGTAGTAAAATATTTCTTTACAAACTTTTGTCTGGATTAAAGGACTGCAGTCCTCCTATATGTCAGCATTTGCTTGATCTCATCCTTTAGAAACATTCACGATAGAACCAATCAAAGGATAATCAGGCGTGTTCCCAATTCCACTACTTTTTGAACAGAAAATCGAACGCAATTCCGTTGTGGTTTGGTTTTCCATCCGAATGAAATGGTTCTCTTTTTACCTTTTGCAAACCACGGGTCAAACGAGATCTGCACTAGATATGTATATAAGATAGCATCCATATGTTCAAGCAAAACGATCGATAATGAAACTGTCGGTACTGAGAGAGGGTTAGGCTTAGGTCCCACAGGCAAATAATTTGCCCAAATTTTTATGAAAATTTAAAATAGCCATGATTGCAGATATTGCTAGACATGAAACTAAATCTATGGTTTCATATGCAAATAATTTGATCAAATATGGCCAAAAAGTTAACTAAGTTTGCCTTTTTAGATTAATTTTCATTTAAAATTTGGGCTAATTGTTTTGATTGTGGGACCTTAGCTTTTCTTTTGCTTTATACTTTTCGTTATTGCTTGCACTGCCAAATTCTGGATACATTAAATCAATTATAGACATAAAAGCAAATCGAATTTCGCTAACAATTTCTAAATTGATCACAGAATTAACATAAGTTCACTTATTTTACTTCTAGCAACTGTATTATTTTTCATTCTACCAACGAACAAGCAAAACTTTTTAAGCCGACAAACTTTGTCGGTTCGAGATTGCGACAGCACGAATCAATTCCACTTTAGATAAGTTGCCGTGGAAGTAGAATTGAGAACAGGCTTGATTACTTATATATTTCAAAACTAATGCATAAATTTTATTCGCCATCTTTTAAAAAAAAAGACTGAGTATCCTGCGAAGGACTAACTTCACAATCAGAATCGGGAGTCGAATTCGAAACTTTTACTTCGTTATGAACAAAGGTTGCAATTAAGTCTGAAAATCAAGTACCCAGCAAGCGAAGTTCGGCGCGCTCCAAATTATGTGTCTGAAAAAGCCGAGCTTAAGAGCTTTTTTGGAGTAAACACATAAATTTGAGGGTTTTCGGAGCACATTCAGCGCTCTCTAAGCACGGGCTCATAAAAAGCACTTATGTCTGAGCATTTTCGGAGTTGCACTCCAATATGCGTCTGAAAAGAGCCTTTGATGAGACGATTCAGTCGCCCTTCAAGTGCCTAGAAAAGTAACTTCTATGTGTCATTTATGAGGATTTTATATGCTTCATTGGGAGGGTGAAAGCACTTATATCTGTGTCAGAAAAGAGTCAGATTAAACTAAGAAAACTTCCACATTAAGTGCGACCGTTTTCATAGAAAACGAGAAGGCCACGCTAACTTCGTCTGTGCCGAAGTTTTTATACCCTTGCAAAAGCTGTTTTTGAAATGACAGAGTTTAAGAACGCTTGGATAAAAATCAAAAACTTTTTTTAACTTAAATCGATTTTCCGTCAGATGAACATTTGATTTCGACCAAATTTCGCGAATCTTTTTGAAAACATATCAAATTAACAATCGCCAAGTTTAAGAACGATAAAATTGAAAACAAAAAAGTTTTTCTCACTAAGACTCATTTTCCGACCGATAAGTCCTATGGCAGCCTGCAGATATAGTCATCTGATTTCGACCAAATTTTTCAAATTAGTTTGAAAGCGTTTAGTGTTAATAATCACCGACCTTAAGAACGATTTACTTGAAAACAAATATTTTTTTTCAGTAAGACCCATTTTCCGACCGATCGGTCCTATGGCAGCTATAAGATATAGTCTTCCGATTTTGATAAAAGTTTGCGAATCTGTTTGAAAGCATATAATATTAATAAGGGACGAGTTTGAGGACGCTAACATAGAAACCAAAAAAGTTTTTCTCAGTAAGACCCATTTTCCGACCGATCGGTCCTATGGCAGCTATAAGATATAGTCATCCGATTTTGACCAAAGTTTGCAAATCTGTTTGAAAGCTTTTAATATTAATAATGACCGTGTTTGGGAACGCTAACAATAAGAACAAAAAAGTTTTTCTCACTATAACCCATTTTTTTACCGATGGTTCCTATGGCAGCTATAAGATATAGTCATCCGATCCGGTCGGTTCCGACATATTATCAGCGTGCAGTAAAAAGAAGACTCTGTGCAAAATTTCAGCTCGATAGCTTTAAAACTGAGAGACTAGTTTGCGTAGAAACAGACGGACAGACGGACAGACAGACGGACAGACAGACGGACAGACAGACGGACAGACAGACAGACAGACAGACGGACGGACAAAGCTCAATCGACTCAGCTCGTCGCCCTGATCAAGAATATATATAGTTTATGGGGTCGGAAATGAATATTTCTATGCGTTGCAAACTTCTGGGCAAAATTATAATACCCTTTGCAAGGGTATAAAAACGGTCATTCCAGACTCATTTTTGTGCACATTAGGACAGTGAATGCTCATAAAAAAGTGTCAGAAAAGTGTCAGAAAATGCACATATTGCTTGCTTGGGCGGTAACTCTGATGAGTCTAGCGGCTAGACTATAGCAATCGCTCGACTAACATGATTCTGTTACTAGGTTACAGTCAGACAGATTAGTAATGATTGCTTGACAGTAAGCACGATGTGGACAGACCGAGGCAGGTTCTGCTTCAATTTTTTCGGTCCTATGTTGTGTGCAGAGCTGAGTGAAAAGTATATGTTGTGTTATATGAGTTTCTGAATTAAAATATGTATAATTTATATGTGAATCGACAATAAAAACAGCAGTTACTAAGTCAGATTGAAAGAAATCTGTAATTATTTGGCTTTTAAATTCATAAAACCATTCTTAATCAGATCTATTAAGCGAGTTGATCATAATTTATTTTTTTGAACTTACATTATTCCATATTATCCATTTTCCCATTAATTCCAAAAACTTAAAAAATTGTTATGTATGCCTAAAAATGTTACTTTTGGACCATAGTGCAATGTCCCTGCAGTGCTACATAATTATAATTACGTCTGTCTTTTAGTACTTTATGTGGCTACTGTTTGTGGGGGGGAACTGCAAATAATGCGACTGGTTTTTATTTTATTTTCCAAGTCTGTCTCTCCAGACCGGAAACGTAAACCAGAGCAAACTTCATCTGGCTGAGCATAATTAGCTGCATTGTTTTAATGACTTCATCTGGCATTTTGTTTCAGGTTTTTCTTTTATTTTCGGTTAAATAAAATGCTAATCAAAATTTCCTTAAAATTATATAAGAATCTCCAGCTGCTTCACTTTCATTTCAAAAAACAAAAAACTTGAAAAATTCTGCTGAATTCACTGAAATAAAGTTGTTTGGTTACTTGCGGCTAAAATCAAAGCAGTCTTTGGGTCAAGCACAGAAGTAAACAAAGTTTTTCAAAGCAAACCTTCTCCAGCACAACAACAACAACAGCAACAAGAAAAAGTCAAATAATAAACACTGGAAATGCACATTTTTGTTTGGATTTCTATTTTGAAGCGACAACAAATGAATTGTTTATTACTTTGCGGCCAGAGCAACATTTTATAATTGGAGTTTATAAACTATGCATTAACTGACTGGCGTTTCCGCAGAAAGCACTCCACTCCCTTAAATCGAAGTGGGCCTATAATTGCAAGCACTGAATGCTTCATTAGAGTCATGCAAAACAATAAAGTAAAGGAAAAGGGTGATTGTTTTGGAGGTTTGCTTGCAAATTGGTTAAATTATTTAAAAAATCGTAAAAATCGCAATATTCTGTTCAGTAAATCAGCAAAAACTAATGGCATAAAAATTATACAAATTCTCCACTTCAAAAGAATCACCCTTTACATACTCAAGTCAAAATTGCCTACATACAAGTTCAGCTAAAGTTCACTCAACTTTGTTGATGAAAACATAAACATTTCACAAATTGTTAGAGAATTAAACGACTTAAATTGTATGACATAATTGTCATTGAGTAGAAAGAGTTGACCTAGCGAAAACTTTCCTCAACCATATGCCACTTGTTTGTAATTAAGGCAAAAAAAATTGTCAGCTAAATTTCTCAAGGAGTGGAAATTGGGTCAGTAAACAGGCCCAAAAAAAAATTTAAAAAAATAAAAACAGATTTTAAGCATGTGGACTTAAGTCTGCAGTACTGTTTCTGCTTGATCTTCCCCCTTTAAATTTAATCTCAGCCTATCACTGACTGGGCATCTGAATGACTCATAAATCGGAGCATGTCTGCACTGCGGAAATGAAAGAATTCACTTGTAAACACACTAGAAGATATTTATTTAACCCACTTGGACACCCCTTTCCAAGTGGAAAATGGGTTATCATTAAATATGACACAGTCTCGAATGTTTTGAATTGAGGTGTGAAGAGAAAGACAGAGAAAGAAAGGAGAGAGAGAAAGGGAGAAAAGCACAATTAACAAAATATTGAACAAAAAATGTCTTGTTGTGATTTCGATGAGAAAGATAAGATAACCAGACGACTTCAAGGAACTGCAGTAGAAAGCAGCTCCAGGCCGATGACGTAAATACGATAATTTTTTTACTATTAAGTGTCAACTAGTCACTGATAAGAGTCGCTGTCCCAACATAGCATTTGTTGTACTATAGTCAACTGGAGGGCAGAAGCGCAGAAAAATTTATATAATGAAGGAAGTACATTCAGTCGTCCGCACAGTTATTTTGACAAAAAAATTAAATAAATATAACATTTGATATCTTTTAAATCAGAAATTATTTAAAGCATAATGGGATACAAAATTTCAAAGTCAAAAATTGTTAATTTAGCCATTTTCCAACGTTGAAATGGAATCTACTTAACCGATTTCGGGTTTTAGCATTAAACACTTTTCTGGAATCAATCAATTATTTAATGATTGAGAATTTTTAAATCCTGTCCAAAAACTTATACCTTTCCAAATTTGTGCAACATTTTTTTTTGGGCAAAGCAGCTGTTTTTATGTTTTATTAAAAATTCACTTCTATACCATTATTGTAGACATTGTAGAAACTTTGTCAATTTTACTAACCACCATTTAACTTTATCTTCTTTGTTTTGTAAACATTTTAAGCTCAGGGAAATCAACAAGGCTACAAACCTCAAAAATTCTGCAGAAGGTTCGCTCCGGAGGTTCGAAACTATCGTGAAGTATAAGGTTCGGTTCGATTACCGGTTCCTTAACTTATCACCCGACCTGAGGTTTTGAATCGAACCTTGGTTCATAACATCTGAAATATTTGAAACATTTTCTCCTACTTTTTCTATGAATTTCAGCAAATCGGTAAAAATTAAAACCTTCTTGGTCTTATTTTTGTTAAAGTGGACACATCAACAGCTATTGACTAAGGGTAACGCTATCAATCATACGTCTCCTTCCAAAAGCCCCTGGTTCTTCCAATGTTTACTTGTACATAGATATAAAAAGCTTCAATTGTCATATTACAACTTGACTATTACTTTATTTCCCTTCTCATAGTCTGAATATTCCCAGTTTGGAAATGACTTACAAAGCAGATTTCCATTAGATAATGCACCAACCGATCCAAGTACTAAAAAATTATTTTTTCCAGCCGTAGTGTAAAGAAACTTATAAAAGTCGACTTTAATCTTAAATTTTCTGAACCGAACGTTTTTCCTAACATAAGAATTCCGGCTCGGTTTGAGGTTCTCGAGGTAATACATTTAGAAGGTCCGGTTCGATGGAGCCAAAAAATCCGAACGGAACCGGTTCTGCGGGGCTCAGTTCCGGATCGGTTTGCAGCCTTGAAAATTAATAATGATTCATGTCATTCAACTGTTTTGTTAATATACTGAACAATTTGTATCTTCCTGTTTCTTTTCATACAAATACATGTCCAGTTTCACTTGAACATAAATGGATAACTCAAGTACTTTTCTGTTCAATGCTTATCATGACATTATAACGAGGGTCTAAGAATATACGATGCAACATTTTTTAAAAGACTGGTCTCGCGCTTTTTTATATCACAATACAAAAGTTTTGCTGAACCAAACTCTTTTTTGAAAGCTTATGATTTAAGCAAATTGCGTAAAAGTCCCCCAAAACCAAGTGCCAGCTTTGCAGTCTTCTTTATGCGCCCCGAACCGTTACTGTACAGGTTCAATGTTTCAGTTCTTTTCGATTAGAGACTTGTTTTCAAAATTACAGTAGAATAAAATATGTGAAGTTAATACATATATTAAATGGGGTAGGAGATTGAATTTTGGGAATCATATTTGAATAATAATCTTTTCTACTAAACAAAAAAAAATTGTTTAAAACCCACAATGTTAATGTTAGTGTTTCGTAAATACGTAAAAATACTTAACTTAACAAAAGTTGAGTTGACAAGCTTAGTCAATAGTAAATAGCCGTAACGATAAGTGTTTGGTCCTTCGAGCCGGATAAGAAGACGAAAACCGACGTAGAACTCGGAACAGGGCAGATAAAGATTGTGCATTTCAGTATTAAGTTTAAATTAAGCTAAAGTTAATTTAAAAAGTTCCCAGCACAAACTTTTAAAAATGTATTCCCATACAAACTTTTCGTGGCATTTACTTCCTTTTTGAATCGAATTTTCCTACATACCTGAACGAATATCTATGTCAAATCTTAGATCTCTAGGATGTGCGGTCTGGGCTGTGTGTGAGTAATCAGTTAGTCAGTCGGGCGTAGAGATTTATATGTATAGATATATAGACTATAACTGATACTTACTATAGCATATAGATCCAGTTCGATGAAACGAAACACAGCCATTTATATTGCTTATAAACTCACTCCAGAGAGACGACACTACGGTAAAATTTAAATGTGCGACTCTTTATATTTTGCGCACACACTTAAAATCGTTTTACACCAACAAATGATTGGGGAAATGAATATATCGTTAATACATCGTTCTAATACATAGTTAAAATGAAAACATCAACTAACCAAAACGATATTGACAACGATAATAAAAGATGTGTTTTCCGATTTTTGAAGATCTGGAACATAAAAATTCACCCCAAGTTCGGAAAAGGGAGCGTTGCTTAAGGACATATGTACTTTGAACCCGTTGTAGCTCTATAGAAGGTTGCGGGGTTGGGGCTCCTGCTTGATCCCAAGAAGGAACATGAACCATTTTAAGCATTTTGTAAGGGGACTGAATGGATGGATGAAGTTGCTTTGGGGTCCAATTTTCTTTTCCTCGTTAATCTCTATCTCTGTTGAACAATGCAAAAAATTTTATACTTTTCTAAGAAAACGACACTTTACTTAAGCTTCACAATCTCAATTAGTTTCTATATACAGTGTTTGGAATTACCTAGGTACAAATACTTAGGTACATACCTAGATACATATTTTGTGTATCTTTTACCGTACCTCTCATCTCCTCCTTTTCCCACACACATGAAATTAGCTAAAGTTCATAGCAAATACTGACTTAGAAATACCAATATATGTGGAACAGTTACAGATAATTCATCCAACTTCTGTAAAGCATTAATAGTGTACAGTTTTTAGAAGAGTCTGATTTAATCACACACTTTTAACTTAGTTGTCACGAAAGATGCTGAACAGGCTCTAGAATTTTTCCTTAGACTTTGGTTTTGTCCATTATGATACTTCCAAAATTGAAATTGACGTGAATTCCATATCACCATATGTGAAGTGTTTTAATGATTTGCTTGTTGAAGAAATTACAGAAAATTTGGATGCTGTTGTCAATGAGAGTTCAAATATAATGGATTCTGAAGTCTTTTAAGATACCAGTTATGGAAGATTGGATGAAACTGAGAATTGTGATGAAAATTCCAATATTGAAATGGAAGCCTTAACTTATCTTGCCGATTATAGCAAATCTCTTAAGTCTTTACTTAAGTATAAAATATTTGAAATGTTCCATTGAAAAAACGTTTACCTGTGGAGGCCAAATACACAAAAACGAAACAGACAAGGTGACGAAATTTTTGAAGCTGATGTTTCGTTAAAAAATCGAGATAGCATATAAGACAATAAGCACAATATTCCATTTTTAAACCATTTTTTAATATTAAAAAGTACCTTTTTTGTACCTTTACCTAGTTACTGGCAATTCCGTATACCTTTTACCATACCTAGGTATATTTTTTGACATTTACCTTGTACCTTACCTAGGTAAGAAAATTGAGTACCTTTCCAATCACTGCCTATATAGCATATATGTATATTAATTTAATATTGTTTGGCAAAATAGTTGTTCCGACGACTGTACAAACCATATTTAAATAAGTTTCCAAAATACTTTTCGATCAATGTGTGATAAAAAAAACACTAAAATATGTTGCAATTTTTCTTTATTATCAAGTCTCAAGTGTGCCACTATATTGATTTATGTAGTTTGCCGTTTCAAATTCAGCAGGGAATTATTGGTTAAGACTTGTTAATTTAATATGTACACATGGCAATGTTTGGTACATTTAACGCATTATCCAGTCATATAAATGTGCCCGACTCGTGTAAGATAAGAAAACACATGTTATATTGGATTTATACTCTAACCGAACTCTCCAATGGAAACACACTTAACGCATTATTAAATCATATAAATGTGACCGACTCGTGTAAGATAAGAAAGCACATGTTATATTGGATTTATACTTTAACCGAACTCTCCGATGGAAGACCATATCGAACATGTAACAGGAACTGATATAATATTCTGAAGAAGAAGTACGAATTATACTATATATCTAATTTGTTGTATAACATTTTCCTGATTAGTTGCTTAAGGTCCACAGTTCTGATAGGGTATACCGACTTCATAGCGACCAAGTTTGTGTGCGCAAAATATAAAGAGTCTCAACAACATCTCCATTTTCACGCATGACTTTTAAAAGCTGCTGATGAAGCATTGGTTAATATTTTGGCTACCCCATTTATTGATGACTCAGATGATGATTTATTGATTTCGAAAACTAGTTAAAGAAACACTTTGTTTTATTATAAGAATATTCAGATTACAGATATGTTGTCAATTTAAAGTATATAGGAATAAGACAAAGTAAAAGTATATAGGTTCGGCTAAAATATGTGTAAATTTTTTATCATGGTTCGATCTTTGACGTTTTAGTATAGCTCGCATGAATCACTCGTGCCACTGTTGATCTTATTAGACTATAAATGTGCAAATAATAATGAAAAATTTTACTATAGCTAAAGATAGAAAAACCCGCTGATTTCTAAGACTAAGGAGATATGTACATATGTGTGTATATTTCTTTCCATTTGTACGCATTGTAGTGTATTTTTAGCAATATGCGGGGTGAAAAACATTTAAACATTTGGCGCCGGCAAATGCAATCAACTTAACGTAATTTAGACTCTCGCTTGATTGGCAAACAACAACAACGTGGAAACGACACGTGCTAGTAAACGCCCCCCTAATCCTAACCCAACCGCAGCGGCGTCAATTTCATTAAATGCCTTTCAATTGAATTGCGGCTGTTCATTGACATCGATTTGGCTTCACCCACTTACATACACATTGGATCATTACTTTTGCTTTTCATTTTCTACACACAACTCGCTCATTAATTGTTAATAATAAACCATATCACTTTGCTTAAAACTCATTTGCTTAAAATTCTGCATTTTTTCTCTCTTCCTCTATGTTGATTTGTCTACTCCTTACGCAGCCATCATATCCTATAAAAATCCCAAACTACAAAATCCATTAATGGCATCCGCAATATATGCGCCCACAACATCAACAAATGCTCCTCCATCCTCACTATCATCATCCATGCAGCCGCAACCAGCAGGTTCATCAACAGCAGCACCAGCCGCAGCAGGAGCAGCATCTACTGCTGGGGGTCCTCTTCGTAGATTTGTTACAAAATTGCGAAATTTCAAATTCGACGATACGAAAAATATAAGAAAACGTTTACATTTCGATTATATATCAAAGGACAGATTTTTGGGTATGTTTTCAAAATTTTGTTGTTGCTTATAGCGTAAGTATCTTAAGATGAAAATGGGTAGTACTTCACTAGTTATCAATCTAATAAAGCTTTTGTATCAGTTTTTCAGTTTAAAAACTGTTTTTATATGTATAGTTTTCTTTTTCTTTTTACTCATAGCATAGAACCCAGTCGTATGGTAAGCACTCAGCAAGCAAATATCTCGGTGGTGCAAATAATTAACTAAGAACTATTTAAGGTGTTCTTAACATTGTCTATATTTTTTAATAAAAAGTTCTTTGGTCCCAAAATCGATATAAATTTATTAGCCCTTTTGTATCCCCTTTCGTGTGTTCCCTTCGCTTTTATCTCCAAAATAACTTAAATTATTAAAACAAATATATTTTTATTTTATCAACGGTTTTTCAGTTTTCATATTGTTTTATGTCGAACGAATTATGTGAACGAAATATAAGAGCAAGACTATGACCGGTGTAATAAAAAAAATTCTTAGAATCACTATTAAATATGGTAGGAAATCTTCTAATTTCATAAAGATTATAAACTTTAGTTAGCCCAGTGGGCCTTCATTTGCAACAAAAGCTCGAAGACGCGCTCATTCTGAAGTTTTTTCACATAAATTCAATCATGAATGTTGCCTGCTGAAGCAAACTTGCTCGCCAATTCCTGCAATTGCCGAAACCTATCCTTAATTTCTACGATGATTTCGTCTATGAATTTTAAATATTTTCACATTAGCTCATCTTCGTGGGACAAATTAGCGTCTACTGCCATCGATAATGACATGGCCAAGGTCTTCAGACATATCTTTTGCATACAATGACTTCTGTAAAGCTCTTATTTTCTGAGCGCTCAATGATATACTAAGGTTCTTTGCTTGCATATATTTTTGGGCGTCATCTAATTCATACAACACAGGTTGCCAAAATCCTTGAGTGTACGCTAAATTCATGTTTATGAACGAAATTTCTAGTGATTGCATTAATATTAATGTGAAAAAATGTATCAAAGATATTTATTTAAGAAGTAGTACTTGTTTTGTAAGAATTTGCCGCCCCTAAAAATTTGCCGCCCGGGGCGAAATTAATATCTTCCAAAGTAAATGAGATAATCGCAATCTGTTTTTATACCCTTGCAAAGGGTATTATAATTTTGCCCAGAAGTTTGCAACGCATAGAAATATTAATTTCCGACTCCATAAACTATATATATTCTTGATCAGGGCGACGAGCTGAATCGATTGAGCTTTGTCCGTCCGTCTGTCTGTCCGTCTGTTTCTACGCAAACTAGTCTCTCAGTTTTGAATCTATCGAGCTGAGTCTTCTTTTTACTGCACGCTGCTACTATGTCGGAACCGACCGGATCGGATGACTATATCGTATAGCTGCCATAGGAACCATCGGTCGGAAAATGGGTCTTAGTGAGAAAAACTTTTTTGTTTTAAATTTTATCGTTCTTAATTGATATGTATTCAAAAAGATTCGCGAAATTTGGTCGAAATCAGATGTTCATCTGTCGGAAAATGGGTTTAAGTTACAAAAGTTTTTGATTTTTATGTAAGCGTTCTTAAATTCTGTGATTTCAAAAACAGCATTTGCAAGGGTATAAAAACTTCGGCACAGACGAAGTTAGCTTAGCCTTCTCTTTAAGAATAAAATGAATATAAAAAATTAAAAAAAAGTTTTTAATACAATTTTTTTATTTTTTAAATTTAAAAACAAAAAATTTTTTTTTTAAATTTAAAAAATATTGCCAAGGTTTATTAAAATTGGAATAAAAGAAACAAAAAAACAAAAAAAAAATGTTGACATTTTATTGTTATAAATGTTATTAACATTTTTTTTTTAGTTCTTAAGTTTAAGTTATTTTTTTTTCGGTAGGTTACATTATGAGCCAAGCAAGGTATGAATCGGAAGGTTATTGAATTTCCAATAATCGTGCAAATCATTGTTTTTGAATCGGTAAAGTAGTTTGAATACAAACAGCAAAAATATTTAAAAAAAAAAAATTTTTTCAAATAAATCTGCTCGAATTTTTTTTTTAACATCTAGAAAAAATATTAAAAAATAGAACAAAATTATTTTTATTTTTCTTCTTAAGAATCGCACATTTTCGTAGAAAATAAGGCATTAATAAAGAAAATCTATGGATAAACACCGAATTGATATTCGATGATCGCAATACATCATTGCTTGGAAGAATATCGGCCATTTGAACAAGCCCATTGGTCTAATCTCGCAATTTTTTTTCAGATTTCAATACGTTCCAGCTTACTTCAGGTTTTGTTAAATAAAACTGCATAAAAAATAGCTTTCCAAAGGCAATAAATTCTTTGTGGGGGTACATTCGTTAAGCCAAAATAAAAAAAGCATTTGTTTTGATGCTGACACTGCGCCTAAAAAGTTCAACAAATGCAAGGGCAGCACATATTAGCAGGTGATATTGGAAATTTTAAAACAACAAGGACTCACACTGACAAAAAAAGTTAAAGGCGACTTGGACATTTGTGAACATTTTTAGTTTTGCTACACGAAAGACAGGTACTAAGTTCATGTTGTTAATACGCGTTACTTTCACTACGTCTCACAAGTAATACATATATGGACGGGTCACTTACATTGATTTTTTGCTTAATACATACCTTTATATTAATATATAACCAAGCTTTTTTGTAAAACAACGAGAACTTTATATTTCACAGCTAAATTAACAAAAACTGCAAAAATGCGGGAATTAATTGAAAAGCACTTGCCAAAACATATGTTGTATTTGATAGCTCACAGCTGTTCAGATATATATCGGAATGCTTTGAGATAAACTTTTATAAGCAAATCAAAGTATCGGTAGTCGATAAGTAAAAAAAAATTAGCGCTTTTTCAAACTTGAAAAATTGAATTTCGACGCCACTGATTTGCATAAAACTATTCCTTACAAAAAGATATTGTTTCCATAATTCCCGCTCAAATCGTCGGCGCGTCCCATGCATTTAAAATAAACCACAACAAACTTTGCCTGAAGCCCTCATCACAATACAACTTGCTAATCAATCCAAGCAATTAGACCCGAAGAAAAACACTATAAAAGCGAGACAATTCGAATCGATTAGATTTCCCAAAAAAAATACTTCATTAAACTTCTTTTACATATTCATAAAATTTTACGGGTTCGATATTCCCACATTAATGTCAAATGTGGCGCGTTTGCTTCGCTGGCCCAGATATTCCGTGGGCGTTCCATGTACAATATACAAGTTTATCTACTGGCGCCTCACGCTTAACACCCACACACATATAATATTTTCATTTCATTCACAATAATTCTCTTAATTTGTATGTTTTATTGTCGCTTTATGCTACTTAAACTTCGACTTATGCATATTAAATTATGGGAATCAAGCGTAGGTGAAGGTGTATGGTTTGTTAACTCCCAAATTGAACATGTGCACTCATCAAAACAGAAAACATCAGCAAACAAAATAGAAATTTGAAAAGCTTTCATCAGTCGAAGCAATCAAGTCGAGGTATCTGTGAGTTATAGTTCTTGACAACTGATTTATCTGAACACAAAAGCTGGGGCACCTAATCAGCTCACAGCTGCAGGTGGTGCACACAATATGTTTGTGGCTGCCACATAAATTCCATTTGCCTGTGGTCGAAGATCAAAGCAGAGATGAAGGCAGATGTTGTCCCAATGGGTGGGTTAACCACAGCTATCGCAACAGGTGTACATTTAATGTATAGTAAGTAGTAGTAGGAGCTTGTGTTAGAAAGTTTCCCTAAACAAACAGCGTTAACCTCTTTTTGCCATTTAATTGAAACTTTAATACAAAACAAAAAAGTCACTGACATTCCACTTACATTTTATGTAGCACTCAAAAGGCCTTTGCCTTTCTAGAAAAAGAGACATGGGCCAACATCATAAAACAAAAGCAAAAAAAAAACGTCGAACATGCTAATCATAAATTGAAAATTCACAGCACGTGCTTCTTGTGCTCGAACACTGAGTGCAAAAAAAAAAAAGAATAAAATCTAATTTGAGTTGAAAAGATATAGATTTTTGGCCTGCGTTTTCTTATTTAATTTACACTCAAAAAATTAATATGTGAAACGTTTTATTATAAGAAAATTTATATTTATTTCATTATCAGAACAGTTATTTTTTACTTATTTTTATAAAGAACACTTTGAAAACATAAGAAGCCGCTTCTATCTTGTGTACTTAAAGTGTGACCAGATGTGATTTTGTTAAAAAGTTTGACATTTTTAAGCACATTCTTGATCAAAACAATTTATTGTACTTTTACTCTGACTATTGATTTGACACTCAAAAAGGGGTATCCTTCTCGGGGCATTGTTTTCAACACTCTTCTTTTAAAACACTAGCTGTCCCAGCGCGCGTTGCTATGCCCCCTTTAGTATTTTAAACACAAAACGAAGAAGCTTACTTTACAATTGCCATCTATCAAATCTTCAGGATAATCTAAGCTCAATTAAAAATTTAGCAAATTTCTCGCATTTGTGGACCTTTCCATCTTCATCATCTATTTATTCACCCGTGTTCATAATAATCTAAACTGAAACGAAAATTGATTAATTTTCGCAATTATTTAAAACTTTCGATCTTTACCATCCGTCTATTTACCCGTTTTTATGACAATCTAAACTCATAATAAAATTATTTCGCGATTTGTTTGACCATTTGATCCACACCTACTATTTACCAGTCTGTTTGTCCGTCTGTTTAACCGTCTTTACGACAATCTAAACTCATATATGAATTTTGCAAATTTGAAGATTTTAAGGACCGTTCGATGTACACCTTCTATTTACCCGTGTTTATGAGAATATAAAATCATTATAAAAAATTTTGCAAATTTCTCGATTTTTTCGGACCTATTGTCCCACACCTCCTATTTACCCGTCGACAATGGCCAACTATTAATTCTTCATGATAGTCTAAACCTATAAAATTTGGAAAAATTCGTATTTTTTTTGGACCGATTGGCTTTTTGCGTGTTTTTATACATTTACTACTCGGAGCGGAAACAAATCCAAAATATCAAATATCTTACAAATCCGTCCAGCTGTTGTTGAGATATAATTGGTGTAACATAAACGACTTTGTTTTATATATATAGAGATTTATATATAATAAAGTCCAGTCTCTTTTATTAAGAAAAACCAAAATTTGAACAATTCACACATTAATTAGATGATAGCTGGGAGATAAATAAATAAACTGTGAAGTGACATGAACATGTTTGATTACCAGATTTAATTTTTATATCTCGAGATTCCTTCATTAATACTAATATCATCCACCTGATAAATTTCTCTATCCAAACTTTCAACAACATTTTCGAACCATGAATGTTTTCTTGTTCCGCTGACGAATGTTTATCACGGTTAAACGCGAATGTGCAAGATGTTATTGTTCTGTGTATAAACCGGGTTGCCTGACCGACTCACTAGGTTGAGTTTTTCAAGTAGAAACGTAATGATTCTAAATTCTGTCGGCAAGAGTTAAAGTTTTAAAGTAAAAGTAAAATTGGCTCAAACAGCACCTCCAGGAGGGCCAGGGCCAAGCTTCTCTCAATCTCTTGGCGTGTGTGCTTATAATTTTTCGCACAAGAGAAAGGGACCTACAGTTTAACGCCGAATCCGAACGGCAATAGTTAGAGAATTTGCTTTTTCATGGCTACTTACTTTCACAGCTGGCGCCAGTAGCTTGTGAAGGTGATCGGGTGTGTAAAAGCTTTTTTCTAAAGAAAGAAAAAACTTTTTCTATGAGATGGTCCGAGGCGGGATCGAAACCACAACCTCCCGCACCAGCCGCCACACATACGACTGGTACGCCACGCCCGACCAGAGTTAAAGTTTTACGACTATTAAAAAGCAATATTTGAACATTTTTGAAACTTTCAAGCGATAGTTATGGCAAAAACGCAAAAAAAATGTTTTTCTAATTTTAAATATTAACTGGCTTTTAATATTTACATACTCCTATTAGATAAAAAACAAAACATATTCAAACTTTGTGGCAACACTGTTTTGTTGACGGGCTGTTGAAGTCAGCTGTTTGTGTGCCACGTGTTTTTTGTGAAATTGGCAGCAGACATTTTCCAACTTTTAGTGCGTCTGCTTAAAAAGTTAGAAGCAAAATAAAAATTGTAAAAATGTACATTTTTAGTCCAGATATTTAAGATTATAAGTTGATAACGGGTTTGTCTTTTCTGTTTTCGGTTGCCCAATTGTGCCGCGTGTTGTTAATGTGTAATTTTAGATTGACCCTAACCAGAGTAGCTGTGTTTTGTGAAATAATAGTTAAGCCTGGCACAACGCTGCACAGGGTTTTAAATGCAAAGTTGTTAACAAAAGTGTGCAAATTTATGAGTAACTAACACTTCTTGCTACAACGTGCGACTTTTCGAGAAAATCAGCATTATTGCAATACATTTCATGAGAAAGAGATAAAAAAAAATTTTTGATTGGTAGCGTCAAACACAAAAAAGTTTTGTAAGTTGTATTTAGAACTAAAAATAAAAGTACAAACCGAATTTCAACTCAATACCGTAAAATACCACAAATTTGGAGCATATCAGACAGATTAGTTATATGGCAGTATCGAACCATTTTCGATAAGTCGCTAAAAAAGCTTAAAATACTTGTTCAAACCGAATTTCAGTTCAACATCTTTAAAACCAACAAAGTTGGTGCAAGTCGGCGAGATCGGTTATATGGCAGCTATATGAAATAGTGTGCCGAATTGCGCAAAGTTCAATAAGTCGCTTAAGGAGCTTAAAATATATGCTCAAACTAAAATTCCGTTCATTCAAAAACCAACAAAGTTAGCTCAAATCGGCCAGATCGGCTATATGGGAGCTATATGAACTAATGGAACAAGTCGAACCCGATTTTGTAAGTCGTATTAGAAGTTAAAACTACGAGTACAAGCCAAAATTTAGTTCAGTAGCATAAGAAATAACAAGGCTAGAGCAAATCTGCCAGGATCGGTTATATGGCAGCTTTATATAATATTGGTCTAAATTGAGCGAATCTTTGCAAGTCGTCTTTGGGGTCCAAAACATGCGTACAAACCAAATTTGGGGATCAGTATCTCAACAGCTAGAGTTTATGCCAAAAGTCTAAAAAACCAGTGTGAGTTGGTATGGCTACGAATGGATTCTTTTTTTTTTAATACTTGGGAAAAGAATATACAACTTATATCCCCAATACAAGACTTTCTTAGACTTCCTAAAGATAAGAAATTCCTTTTTAGAAATCAATCATTGCTAAAGGCTATACGCCCATGCCGATATTGGCGGCCAATATTGTTTCTGACAAAAACAATATTGGCCGCCAACACGGCATTCTGTGCTGGTAAACACTTCTTGTGAAGCGACTAGTTGAACAATCAAACTACCAACACAATAATGTATATTTTTGTCCCGTTTTCGCAAGCCTTGTCTCTTTATTGGTCACCAATATCAATGTGTCATATAGGCTAGGTGTTGCTTTAAAATTGTTCAAGACTGAACGTTTTTTTTTTGTGTATTTTTGTTGCATGGTGGATATCAAAGGCATCTTATCATCTCACAATCTTCACGCAATAATATTAAAACAAAAGTGCTCCACATTAGATACATTTATTTTTTCGAGTGTATTTAGTGCTTCCTCATTTCCAGCATTTTTGAAATTGCTCATAAAGCCTCAAGTGTGCCTGCTACCTTTAGCAAACATTCGCTTGCCACTTTAAATGCGATCATTAACTTATCTTAAGCACTGTGTTAACTCATATATGTTTATGCAAAACCGGGTGCGTGGCCAACACATTGAGTTTAACTCATAAAAGTGAGTATAGTGATCAATGATCTCGGGACTCTTGTGCACTCAGCAGAAACTTGAAGAATTTAATTTTTCTGACATTCTCAACACCTTGCCTAATGGCTCGTTAACATTTAATTTCGCCTCACTTGAATAATGTTTAAATTATGCCATAAATCAATTTGATGTTGCATGGGAAAAATCAATTTATGAAATGCACTGTCATGCAAAGAACTTCCAAAAATAGATTTTTTAGAAAGATAAACAAGAAAAGAGAAGACATTTAAATAGACTCGCATCTTTTAAGCCATATCTCAACTCCGAAATGCTAGATGGATTCAAGAAAGATATGAATGGAAAGGTAATTGAATTGCCGATAATCGCATAGAACATTGTTTTTTTTCGGTTTAGTAGTTTAAATACAATGAGCAAAAATATTTTAATAATATCGAATTATTGCTCGAAAACGCACGAAAATCTGACTCGTGTGGTGGCAATTGACCACTGGGTACTAGGGTTGCCGGATATTTAAAAAATATACATGTCAATATTTTCTTCGATGTTGAAGAAGTAACATTTCGATATGGATATTATGTTGTGTATTTATTTTTACAAAAAATAGATGCATCTTGACAATAAGCAGGTCAATGGAGGTATTTAAGGAGTCGTTTGACGATTTAAAAAAACAGTAAAAAATATAGATTACATTTTTTTATCATCTTCTTCTTCTAATTAGAAAATCCGTCATGGGTCATAGGGAATCAACCACTTCTCGCTTCCTCTCTTCTGTTGTTAGTCTTCGTTTTAAGTTCTCTCCAACTTTTTCCTGTGGCTGGTCATTCTTCTCTTGCGAAGCGGCCTAGCAAAAAACCTATCCACGGGTATTAAAACGCTATACCAATTCACCCCTTTTTTATTACATTGCCTAGTTAAGTGCGACATACTTTAGATTGAAAGGAAACTGTCGTCTTTTACAGGTAGTGTGAAGAATCGCTAGTTCTGTTGAACCACAGTGAGGCGACAGGGGCGGGGTATGAAATAGAAATAGTTCTAAACCAAAACTGTACAGGTACAATGTAACGCTTCAATTGCGGTCTATTCGGTTCTCAAAATATTCAAAATTGATTGATTTTTTTTATCTTTTCTTCTTTTAGGCGGTCAGTTAAAGACCAAAAATGGTCAGAAATATGTTTTCAATGGGCCACCATCGGGTGTCTATGTCTCAAAACCCTGCCTGGTCATCTCAGCTTTTATTATGGTGGTGGCTTTGGTGTTCACCATTCTTATCACCTATTTTATAACATCACATGGCTTGTCCACTGCACCGGAAACCAATCCCAGGTGAGTAATCTTCTGCGTTAACCCTAACTAAATCAGAGTCTCGGGGTGTGGTTCGATTTGGTTATTAATTTTTTTGCTAAACGTTTTGGCAAGTCGAATCCGACCTGACCTCATTTCGAAAGTGAAAGCAATTTATGACGCATTTTAAGGTGCGGAAAGGGTCAAAAAAAAAAAAAGTATGCTGATTGCTATTGGGTGTGGCTCATTTATGTTTTCTTACAATATTTCGCACAGCTGCATCACCGCCCAGGCCCAGTCAAAGGATCATCACAATGAAGTCAATGCAACTCCCATTGCCACGGCTGAATTTCCTTTACCCGCCTGGCTAAAACGGAATTCCTCAGCAATGCCATCACCAGTACCAGCCATAGTTAAAGATGAGGATAATGTGGTAGTTCCACCTGTGGGTGATATACCCGCAGCCAAACAGGAGGAAGTCAATGAGAAGAATGCCCTGCCCAAGCCCACGGATCGTCCTTTAAAGCTTCATGAAGGCTGGCGTCCAGTTCATTATAGGTAAGTGTTCTAGCGATGAGGAAAATTTGGACTTTAACCGATTCTCTGGTGTCCACATGCGGCACATGCCGAACTCGTGCGCTGTGCTTCTTGGCTTTAAATTGCTTTGCATGTTTGCATTTCAATTGGCGACTTCGAGTTGACACAAATTGTTTGTTGAGATTTGTCATATCCGGCTCTCATTGCTCTTTCAATCCGGCATTGCTCGGGTCCTTAAAATGATTTTAAAATGTTTAGCTGGCCTTTATCATTCCTTCAGCAAATCGATAAATAATATTGATTACTAAATAGAAGGTTAGAAACATCAATGTACGAAACTGTGGGAGATAACACGTTTTTTCCAAATTGTGGAACGGGAGGGGGCGTGACAAAAAGTGAAAATAAACTTGATCTGCCTGCAAGTATAAGACATATATGTACCATACATGTCAAACCTCTATCTCTTACCATCTCTGAGATCTGTGCATTCACACAGACGGACAGACAGACGGACATGGCTATATTGACTTGGCTGTTGATGGTGCTCAAGAATATATATACTTTATAGGGTCGGAACTGATTCCTTCTCCCTCTTACATACTTTTGCACAAACTTAATATACTCTGTGTATCTTTGGTAGTGTTAAAATTTGCCAGGGTTGCCAAGTATAAAGAGCGAGTTGCTACGCCCCCTTTAGCTTACATTACAATTTCCATCTATCAAATCTTCATAATAATTTAAACACAATTTAAAATTCAGCAAGTTTCGCAATTTTGTGGACCTTTCGATCATCACCCGTGTTCATAATAATCTAAACTCTTTCGAAAATGAAGTAATTTTCGCCATTTTTTAGAACTTTCGATACTTACCATCCGTCTATTTACTCGTATTCACCAATCAAAACTCAAAATCAAAACACATTAGGGGTGTTCCTGCAAGTGATTTTGATTCTGATTTTAATTTCGGTGTGACCAGAAAAACTGCAGAAACTGACATAAACACTGTCACACAAAATCAAATCACTTTGCAGTAACGAACTAAAAATAATTTTGATTATTAAAAAAAATAAAATAATTTAATAAATTACTGAAAATGCCAAAGAAAACTAGTTAGACAGCGTTGATTGAATCAATCAAAAATAGTTTACTCGCGGAGTATATTACTTTGGAATTTTCGCAGCTTTGTAAAGGTACGTTGAAATCCTACTTTTTTATTGTTTTGTGAACGATTCATCTAATAATGCGGATCGTTCGAGGAAAAGGCAGAACCACATTTTAAATGAACTGTTATTGTATGGTATACAAGGAGAACTATATCGATATGGCATTCCTAACATCAAGCATTCTGTCCCAAAATGCAAGCAATTCATAGCACATGTTCTGCCAAACCTGGACGAGTGTCGTTTGAAGCACTACATGAAGGTAAACTGGAAAAGCTTCAACGTTATTTTGAGCTTAATAGAAAATGATGCAGTTTTAATAGCGCAGCAGTCAACAGATCCCAACTAACGTACAACTTATGGTGGTTCTATATCGTCTAATGTCCTATGGCGAAGGATCCTCCATTGTAAAAACTGCAGCATTGTTAGGGATTGGTGATGGTGGCACCATTCAACGAATTACTCGAAGGGTATTTAAGGCTGTTTTGACATATATTTTAACATTTATTTAAACTCATATGCTGTGGATAACGGAAATGATGCTGACGTTGGTCAAATAACCTCGTCAAATGACTGCATCGAATAAACGCACTAATTTTTATTGTATTAAACCTATTATTTAGTAGACATTAATCATTGTTCAAGACTATTGCATGAGCACGCTGGGGATATAGCTAAAGGCTCCAACTCATCGATATCTTCAGTATTCTGCTGAAGCTCTACGAAGTCTTCATAGCCCTCCAAAATATCGCAGTTTTCGGAATCAATATCTCTTAGTGGCTGAAAATTTTTTCTTTGTCCGTAAATTTGCTCCACTAAATCATAGTTTGGGCATAACTTTACAATATAATCTAGAAAATTTGTAAATGAAACTGCAAAATCTATGTATTAATTGTGATTTTTTCCATACCTGCGACAGTACGGTCTTCGCCTTCATACTGTGTTCTCAAGGTCCGTATTTTATTCTTCAGTGCGATGTGCTTAACGTCTTTAAATGTTTCAGACCTAGCAATCATCGGTTGGTTTCTGCAAGAATATTACATTAATAAAGATCATATATTAAGGACAAATTAAATTTACTTAAGATTACCTCGAGCAACTCAGGCGAATCTTTAATTAGCTCCAACACCAGTTCCAAAAATTCTTTTGTTTTCGGCTGCGATCACTTCATAATATTGGTGCGTTTTCGCTTTAAAATACTTTCGCTTGCGCCCTGAAATATGTTAAACAATCATAAACTTATGATTTGAAGTAAATTAGTGGCCAACACATAAGACGTACCTGTTCCTCCATACTTAAATCACAAAATATAAAAGCCGTGCAATTGTTTCTCACAATTAGTTAGACAGAAAAATCTAAATCAGCATTGAGTGACAGTTTTTTTGTCATTTTCTGCAGTTTATGTGGTCACACCGAAATTAAAATCAGAATCAAAATCACTTGCAGGAATACCCCTATTATAAAATTTTTAAAATTTCTCAATTTTTTGGAGCGTTTGATCTACACCTCCTATTTACCCGTCTACTTACCCTACGATTTACCAGTCTATTTACCGGTCTCCTTTCCAGTCCATTTTACCGTCTTTATGACAACGTAAATTCATTATAAAATTTTCCAATTTCCAGTTTTTAAGGACCGTTCGATGTACACCTTGTAATTGCAACTAATTAATCTTCACGATAATCCAAAATCATAATAAAATTGAGCTAATTTCGCGATTTTTTTGACCATTTGATCTACACTTCCTATTTACACGTCTATTTAAGCGCCTCTTTACCAGTCTATTCAACCGTTTGTATGATCATCTAAACTCACATACGAATTTTTCATACCTCCTATGTACCCGTCGACAATTGCCAACTATTAAATCTTCATGACATAAAATTTGGCAAAATTCGCAAAAGTTAATAATTGCTGTTCTGCTATTCGAGTCGGAAACAAATCCAACATACCAAATATATAAAGGGATTTGGTACTTAAAGAAAAATAGTTATTATTGCCCTAGTTTTCAGAAAGTGATTTTAGAAAAAATTCACTCTATTTATCAGAAAATACACTTAATTTCTTATTTTTAGTAATCTTTTTTCTTAAACCAGATTTTTGTGATATCTTTTTCGAAATACAAGAACACTTTTTAGGACTATAAGAAATGTCTGCTTCGTTTTTTGATATTTTTTTTTTTTGGTTTTGGTCTTGTTTTTCATGTTTTTATCTGTTCTCCTTTGGCCACCTTACTTGACCTTTCGTCTCTGTGCTCAACCAAATATGCTTAAAGTGTGTCAAGGATTGGGGGGGTTCCAGTTCACTGAGCGGCTCTAAAAAATGCCACAAAACAAGACACCGCAGGAGCTGACCCGTACAGCTTAAAAGATGCGGAACTGACTGAGGCGCGGCACAGATCAGAAGACGACGACGACTCACGCACACCGCCGACTGTCGGCATGGCATAATGTGCCAGATATTCGTACTTATAATGTCTAGATGGTGCTCAATAGCCACTCGCCGCATACATTAATATAATTGACACAGAAAAAACTAAGCCGGGGTATTAATTGGCGCCCAGCACGCGGTCTTCATGGATGTGGCAAGTGCAGCGTATGTACATACATATATACGATTCGATGGCAACTGATTTTACAGCTGGCGATCAAAGCAACCGGGAGCCATAGTATTGACCATCGTCTCCCTCTTTTATGTCCATGGCAAATTGCTTTAAGCTCGCTTCCTGGTTGCGCCAATGCACGCATTGTAAACCAATCGCTTCAATTAAATGCAACAAGGCGCAAAGCCGGCACCCATTGGGGCAGCAGTAGCCTCCAACTGGCTGCATATGCCAACGAGTCTGCGGCATTCTTGGCATATGTGCGAGAAGCTGGCAGCTGTAGAAAGATGGGGTGGGTGAAGTAATTGATCTTCAATCTATGTAATGTATGTGTATACTCTTCATTTTTCTCATGCTGAGACCAGTGTCATGAAGTACTTGGGTACTTGTATATATTTGGTAGGTATGACAATAGATAGATAATGTAAAGTATATTTCAAACTGCTAATTGATTAAATGGTCCAAAAAAAATCGCGAAATTTGCAAAATTTTATTATGAGTTTAGATTATTGTAAAGATGGCAAAAGCAAACTTGATCTGCATGCAGGCAATACATTTCAAATTTGGTTGCTCCAGCTCTTCTAATCTCTCAGACGGACGTACAGACGGACATGGCAATATCGACTCGGGAGTATCGGGGGTGACCTGAAAATCTCTAGAGATTTTGACCTCGGTTGGTTTACAAAACGCTCGAAAAATCCGTCGGTGTCCCAGAACTTTAAGAGATTTCATTTTCTATTTAAAAATCTAATTAGAACAAAAAATATTCCAGTAAAGGTTTTATCTCTAAAAACAGAGCTGCATCTCTCGCAAAAAAATGTCCCTTATTTTATTTAGTTAGGGGGTAATTTGATGTTTACAGCCAAAATATACTTTCGAAATGACCCAGCATACGCTGTAGAGTAGGTCGAGTATAGTATTTCCTCATACTGGTTTGGTTTTGGTTTTTCCTAACACCCCCAAAATCTGAAGTTATGGGCCAAAAACCTCTTTTTGCTTTTTAGCTCAACTTCAGCTTAAACTTTTTTTTTCGAAATGTCTACTTTGGCCACCACTGGTTTAACTATTTTATTCTATGCGATTTTGTCCTGAAGTTTATTATGAGAGCCCATTTAGTTCTCCGTTAAAGAAATGTTGTCCCAATTAATTTGGATACCAATTGACGAAGTTATTCGCATATTTCTGAGTACACCTCGGCGATCTAGTATTTTTTTTTAGTATGCTAACATATTTTTAGTATGCTTAATATGCTTGGATACTGAAGTGCCCTAATAAGTATGCTCAGTTTTGTTTGGCGCCAAATTCAAATAATCTTTTTTAAATATTTAAAATGCTTATATGTATATATATAATATTATAAGCTTCCATGTTTCACGATTTCTGGGCCAATATTAAAGATCTCCCAATACTGTTACCTAGTATAAAGATAAACTAAGCTATAGTGAGTAGCTGTGGGCAGTAATTGGCTATTATTATTGGTAAATGAGTTGAAATTCGCATATGAAACAAAAGAGCCGTGCACAGCAAGAACTGTACGCAGGCACGGTCAAGGGCTTGTGAGAAGCTTTCTTTGCGCAAGCCTTGGCAAGCGTTCGGCTCTTGTCGGTGTGAATCACATGCTCATTTTGGCGTTGCGTGTGTGCGTTTAGCCACGGACACGAAGTTTAATACTTAAGAAATTGCGTTTCAAGTCCACAAATAAGACCCAATGATGACTGCATAACCATGATTGTAATAATACTATGCCGCGAAAAAAATACCATAGATACTTATTGGGGCACTTATGTTATAAAATACACTAATATATTAAGCATACTGTTGATAGTTAGCGACCTTTCTAAATTGTAGAATTTGAGTATTGCCGGCTCTAGGTCAAGTAAAACACACTAATATGTATAATGTTTTCCAATATATTTCGGTTGCTCCTCGGCAACCATCTTCAGGGACACTACAAAAACAATTTACCAATTACAATTTAACATTGATTCAATCAAAACAAAAAAGATATTTTTAACATACATTATTTTACACGTCTGCTCCTTTCGACGTGGAGTTGGATACTGATCTATTATTTGTCAGTAAGTGTCTGTATAGGTGAGCACAGTTTTCTGTGTCCGTCTTGTAGTTAAGTCTCTTGTCTGTTGGTATGTCAATTATATGAAGCATCTCTATAGTGAAGCGTTTGCTGTAGTGGTTTTCTTGCTGTAGGATTGTTGTTGCTTCAAAATTCGGCGAGTGTCCACTATTGATACAGTGTGTCGCGAGCGCCGTTTTTTGTTGTGGTTGTTTGATGTCTGAGTTTGTAGTCCGATCTATGTTGGGATATCCTTGTTTTTAAATTTGATTTTATTGTACCAATGTACAATCTGTTGCAACTGTTATCTGCATTTCCATTGCATGGTATCTTGTAGATAACATTACTCCTATCGGCTATGGCTATTTTTGGAGTTCATCTTATTGAAAAAGTTTCTCATTGTGCTATTAGGTTTGGGGCTAGTTGTTTGTCTTGCTTGTTGAAGCAGTCTGAATGGGCGAACCGTTCCGAAAGCTTAGGAACATATGTCAGAGTCTTGTAAATTCTAGGTTGTTGTTTCCTTTTGGAAATTGGTTGGCCGTTCTTCTCAATCAGGGATTTGATCATTTTTGTTGGGAAGTCATTGTCTTTCAAAATTTGTTTGACTTCTAAAATGGTCTCCTTATGATATATTTCATCACTTATGTTTATCATCCGTTGTATACAACCCCTTGCTCTATGTATTACCATGTTTTTCGGGTGCTTGGAATGGTAATTGATGATTCTGCCTGATGCTGATGGCTTCTTGTACCACCTTAGCTTAAGTTGATTTCCCTGTCTGTTTATTGTATAGTCTTTATTTGGTAGTTTGCCATCCATCTCCTATTCCATGGTGAAATTTAGATTCCTGTGAAATGAGTTTAGTGCGTCGTGTGTGTTCTGAATCTCTTCCTCTTTCGTGATGGTTAACAGATCGTCTACATATTTTGTAAGCAATCTTGGTGGGTGCTTTAGTTTTATGACTGTGCTGTCAAGGAGTTCCTCCATCACGATGTCCGCTATAACCGGGGGTGCTGGAGATCCCATTGGCATGACTTTTAACTGTGTATATATGTCGTCCTCAAATTTAAAATATCTATTTTCTACAATACAGAATTTTAAGATTTCCATAAATAGTTGTTTGGGAATTTTTGTATACTCTTGTACTCGCCACTCATAAAGTATAACTAGCCAGCCCTTAGTCAGCTGTCTATCACATAGAGGGCGTCACAACCTGAAGATGGCGCCACCTGAGGTGGTTGCTTTTGACTAATATGAAAGACTGTTGTTGGTTTTGCGAATAATATTACTTTTATTTGTCAAAATTGTTTGGGTGGTGAATTTTGCTAAATCTCCTAACAAAACACGAGAGATTTGAAACCAACCGAAAGAGATTTCTGGGACACCGAGAATTGGTTTTGGGTTGGAATTTGGTTGGAAGACATTTCCGTGACACCTCCGTATATATACATTATGGGGTTGAATGTGCTTTCTTCTGCCTGTTACTTATATTTGCACAAACATAGTTACACAAAGTTACGCGTTTAATGATACTTGACAAAATATCAAAATTAACTAGCCCATATCAAATTGATTCCTATCATATTTTTCTATGTGTATACTTATGCTGTCAAGAATCACTTCTGTTAAAAATGCTGTGGTTGTCCACAAAATATGCACCATTGTCTGTTTTTAATATCATTTTTTTCCCATCCACGACCTTTAGTGAACAATTTCCCCTAGAGCATTCGTACTTCGTGGCGATTCTCAGCAAAAAATTAACTTAAACCATTCCCTTGTGTTGTTTTCTTTGATTGCTGATGCGCTTTATGGCATGCATTTCATTTGCCGCCGCCTCATGGCGACTAATGGCAACCTCAGACGACCCGGTTGGACTGCAAATTGCATTGCCCTAAAATCTTGCTCAATCACATGTGATTGATTGACACTTTTGATTGAGCAAACTTGACATTTTTGGCAGCCATTGGCCAAATGGCTTTTTTTGGCTAATTCTAACGGATTTTTTGGTTTTCTTTGTAGCTTGGTCATAGAGCCCAACATTGAGGCATCGTCGAACAATGGTAGCCTGACGATTGAAATTGAACGGGATGCTAAGGTGACCAGCTGGGAGCCCATAGTATTGGATGTGCATAACGTGAATATTTCCAATGTCCGTGTAATTCGTTCACCCAACGGAAATGTCACCGATGAAGTGGAATTGGATTTTGACAGCGACTATGATGAGAACAATGCCACTTTTGTGGTCAAGCTGGATGAGTTGTTAAATGGAGAGGCGAAGCTGCGAGTTTTGCTGAGTCTGGACTTTGTCAGTCAAGTGACGGACACTTTGCAGGGAGTCTACAAGACGAGCTATATCAATCCGGTTAACAAGCAGACAGAGTAAGTAGATAGAAGGGACCATTAAAATGAACTGAAACTCAACCCAACTCTTTTTCAGATGGATGATTAGCACCCAATTTTCACCGATTGACGCGCGACGCGCCTTTCCCTGCTTCGATCGTCCCGATATGAAGGCCAACTTTTCCATCAGTATTGTTCGAAGTGTCAACAAGTCCATGGCTCTGTCCAATATGCCGAAATCTCATAGCAGCAGACATCGTGCGGGCTACATTCGTGATGACTTTATGACCACACCAAAAATGCCAACTTACTTGGTCGCCTTTATTGTAAGTAATATGGTTGACTCTCGTTATTCCGCACTTGACGGTAATCTAGTGCCACGTGTCGAGATCTGGACAAGACCCAATTTTGTGGACATGACCAATTATGCTTACAGTATGGTACGTAAATTCCTACCTTACTATGAGGACTACTTTGGCATCGAGAATAAGTTGCCCAAAATTGATTTGGTATCCGTACCGGACTTTGGTTTTGGAGCCATGGAGAACTGGGGATTGATAACGTTCCGAGATTCTGCTTTGTTAGTGCCCGAGGATCAGGAGTTGGCCTCCTCGTCAGAGCATATGCGATATGTGGCCCAGATTATTGCTCATGAGTTGGCCCATCAATGGTTTGGCAATCTGGTTACACCCAAATGGTGGGATGATCTCTGGCTAAAGGAGGGATTCGCCTGCTATATGAGCTATAAGGCGCTGAATCAGGCACATCCGGAATTCCAGATTATGGACACTTTTACAGTGCTGGAATTCAAGGAGTCCATGCAGCATGATGCAGATAATACCTCGCATGCCATCTCTTTTGATGTGAAGTCCACCAATGATGTGAGACGAATCTTTGATCCCATTAGCTACTCAAAGGGCACCATTTTGCTGCGTATGCTTAACTCTATTGTGGGCGATGAGGCGTTCCGTGCGGCCACGCAGGATCTGTTGCATACCTTTGCCTACGAGAATATGGATCGCAATGATCTTTGGTCCTTCCTCACCCGACAGGGTCATGAGAAGGGCACTTTACCCAAAGAACTAAATGTGAAACAGATCATGGACTCTTGGATAACACAACCCGGTTATCCGGTGGTTAATGTCACACGACAAGGCACCAGCTTGAGGCTACATCAAGAACGCTATCTTTTGCCCGCCCGGAATCCCCTCGATCGTAGCCGTTGGTTCATACCCATTACCTATGAAACAGATGAATTGCGCAAAGGCGACAATATACCCACGCATTGGATGACCAAGGATCAGGAAGAGCTCATCATTGAAGATGTCTTCACCAAGTCGGATAATAGTAGTGTTGTCTACTTGAATCTTAATCGTCAGGGTTACTATCGCGTCAACTATGATCTAGTCTCCTGGTTGGCCCTCAAGAAGAATTTCAGCATATTGCCACGCATAACCCGTGCCCAACTACTGGATGATGCTCTACATTTGTCGCAGGCGGAGTGTCTGACCTATGATATACCGTAAGTAATGGTTGATTCTACAACTTTTTGGCATATCTTGTAAAGGGTTTTTATTCTTCGATTGAGCCAGTCTAACTTTCCTTATGGAACTGTTTACGGCGGTGGATGATGAGCTACTTTGGAGTGCTGCCAAGCCAGGAATCAACTTTCTCATTTATAATTTGAAACGCGAACCTGCCTATGAAACTTTTAGGGTAAGTTTACTTCATTATAGAACTCACTCAGTTAATGCCCCATTCCCTCTCCTTAGGCCTTTATGAGATTCATTGTACGACCCGCCTTTGATATCTATGGTTTGAATGAACCAGACAATGAGTCACATTTGCAATTGAAACATCGTGCTCTGGTGGCCAGTTTCGCTTGCCGGTTCGACTATGATCGTTGTACACAGGTGGCACAGAGAAGATTCCGTGAGTGGATGTCTGATGCCAGAAAGAATCCGTAAGTATTCATTTTTGTTTGGCATACATGGCTGGAAACCGGTCTATGGTCTACACCATGAATTTAGCAAAAGTTTTAAAAAGGGAACGTAAATCGTTCCGAAGTGCAAAGATTGAGAAGCTTTTTCATGGCTAGTTACTAATCAGCAGGCGTCAATAGCTGATAAAGGTGACCAGTTGTGTAAAAGTATTTAAACCAGGCACACACACTACCGTTGCACTACAACCGGCATGTCTGTTAAGCTTAAGAAAAATCACACTCAAATGGTTTCTTGCGGGAAAATACTTTATCTTTAAATTGATAATTTGACCTTATTTTAAGATAGAAATAGTCTTAAAACACTTCCGGTACACTCTTGGAACAAGAATTTAGCTTACTTAAAGAGGGAACATGTAAGTTCATAAAGTTCTTAAATTTATCCAGTTACATTTTCGAATCAAAAACGTGAATTTCTTCAATTTTGAAATAATTTTTGTTGGTTTAAGGCTAGAGGTGCACCCGTGCCGTGAATTTGAACATGTCACGGTGTGTCACGACGATTCACAACGTGATCGTGAGCAAGCACTGAGTTTCGTGCGTGAGCAGCCGCGATCCGTGCGTGTTAAATGCTAACATTTCGCAACCGACCGGATCGGATGACTACTTCTTGTAGCTGCCACAGAAATGTTCGGTCGGAAAATGGGTTTTAGTGAGAAAAACTTTTTTGTTTTCAATATTAGCGCTTTTAAACTCGGTCATTGTTAATATTATATGTTTTTAAGCTGATTTGCGAAGTTTGGTCGAAATCGCTAGCCTTTGGAGCGTGTGTTAAAACTTCGGTATACCCAGAAAAAAGATTTTGCTTAAATTTAAGGAAAATGGATTTTATTACCTAAAATGTGATTTTCAGGCAATAATTTCCTAAAATATAGGGCATTTTGCCCAAGCTTGTTTTAGGACTAAATTTTTTAGGAATCCTTTGCCTTAAAATTATGCCATTTTCCTAAACTTAAGCTGCCTTTACACTTATCATACATCTCTAAAGAGACTCTCTGACGATAGTGTAATAGCAAAGCAAATAACTCTAAATATTTGGAAAATGTTGGCTTTTTTAATGTAATTTGAGAGAGAGGTTCAATAAGAGAGAGAAGAAGTTTGACAACCTGCTATTTGGAGATATATGAAAAGTGTAAAGGCAAATTTAGTATTATTATTGCATATATGGGTAATTATTTCACTTCTGGGGCGACTATTTTTTTTTCTTACTCTACAAACATTTGAATTTTTTGTCAGGCTGTAACAGCAGTTTTCCACGATTTTTAATATTTTGTTCAGAATTTTCCCATTGTGGGATGCAAAGATTTAGCGATTGTTTTTTTTTTTTGTTAAAGTTCCTTATAGCTAAATATTTGCTAGGTCTAAAAATAAAAATAAAAATTCAAAAAATATTGCTTTTCCTTTACTTTGTGATAAAAATATTTGCGATGGTTGAACTGGAGGAAGAAACCGCCGAAACTAAAGAAAAAAATTAAGTCGCGGTTTGTGGAAAAACGGCCATTTTGAGATTTTTCAAAAAAATTGGGAATAATCCTTTGGATATTCTTAGTACTCTAACAAAGGTTTCATGTTGGGACAGCCATAACTTTCCGCGAAATTCACTTGCAAAGAATGAAATAAAAATTTTATATTAAACATGCTTTGACACTGAGCATATATAATATTGACTAGCGGGAAATCAAACGATTTTATATGTTAGCTAAAAACCAAATTTATTGCCTAGAACACTTTATGTAATAGAGGCCTGAAATTAAGTCCATATATTCCTTGGCTGTCATTTGAGGTAAAATGGACTTAAATTTGTGGTAATTTTCAACAGTTTTATGTAATATTTTTTTCTGAGTGTACAGACGAGGTTAGCTTCGCTTTCTCGTTTTATTTAGTGTATTTCGCCAACGAACAAACTCAACTTAGATTGTTTATTTGGCAAAGTAACTGCCTGTTTATGGGACGAAAACTAGATTCCCACTGAAAACTTGTATGGGAACTGTGAAAAAGCTACTTGATTCAACGTAGAATTTATCATCTACATGTAAACATTTAACAATTTATGCTGAATCAAGTAGCCTCTTCAAACTTCCTAGGGCCGATTTCTCTTCTTTCAGATAGCTGCTATGTGTCAGATAAAGTTACAATTTACTCTGTTTTTTTGCTAGTTTGTGTGACAGATAGCTCTATGTAAAGTAAAAGTAAAATTGGCTCAAACAACAGCACCTCTTGGAGGGCCAGGGCCAAGCTTCTCTCAATCTCTTGGCGTGTGTGCTTATAATTTTTTCGCACAAGAGAAAGGGACCTACAGTTTAACGCCGAATCCGAACGGCAATAGTTAGAGAATTGTTGCTTTTTCATGGCTAGTTACTTCACAGCTGGCGCCAGTAGCTGGTAAAGGTGATCGGGTGTGTAAAAGTTTTTTTCCAAAGAAAGAAAAAACTTTTCTATCAGATGGTCCGAGGCGGGATCGAACCCACAACCTCCCGCACCAGCAGCCACACATACAACTGGAACGCCACGCCCGACAGATAGCTCTATGTAGTAGATGTGAAATCGGCCCTTAGAGTGGGAATCTAGATTTCCTCCCATAAATTGTAATATGTATTTTACTTTTAAACAGACTATACATAGCTCTGCCAAACAATCAGATAAAAATGCGAACAAAATGCTCTTAATTAGTGCATTTGTGGGTCTATAAGCCTAGATTGTTCCAATACAAAATCGACAGCCACACTAGCTTAGAGGGTTGGTTTATTTTGAAAAAATTGACATAAATCGAAAATTATCTGACTTATCAGGACAATTTAAACACTTTCTGATATGCTTGGAGCTTTTGTTTTTTATACTCTGTACGAAAGGTACACAGAGAGTATTACGTTTGTGCAAAAGTATGTAACATTGAGAAGGAATTGTTTAAAGAATTATTTAAAGATGCAGTGAACAAACAACTCATAAATTCAGATATTTAGGAGAGGAAATTAAAGTGCCGAAAATTCAACAAATTCATTTTTCGCCTATACCTCGAAAACAAGAGCTGATAGAACAAAACTTACACTCACAAATCGTTCCCAATTGGTAATGAAAACAACGTAGTCCCGTATATTCGTGACCCGTTCCGAAAAAGGATTGAGTTAATCCGACTTTTTTGATCCTAAAAAGGATTACATTTATCCCGGGGTAATCTTAAAAAAGATTGAATTAATCGAAAAATTCGAGAACAATTTAATCTCAATCCAGGATCATTTTATGCATGTTCGAGATTGTTTTTGAGCTCGATATGTAATATTGATTTGATGCCAGGAAAGATGCCTCTCTTCTTCCTCCGCCATATTCCATAGGACATCCTTATAACACTTCAAGACCCACACCAGTTTTGGGTTATATAAAACTTCTGAAAAACAAAGAAATATAAAATTTTATTAGGCTCCACTGGGACTCGAACCCACGACCATACGCACTGAAACACGAATGTAATGGCATCTCATCGCTCACGACCATCGCCATCGTTTGTTGCCGCATGTCAAAAATTCTACTTAAGCTTTGTCGCTCTCGCTCTCAAATCAAAAATTCTACTTAAATTTTGTCGATCCCTCTCTCTCTTAATTATGAACATGTGATCTCAAAGGGGATTGAAGTAAGCACATTTTTATGATTCAAGTTCGGAAGGCTTGGGCCATTCCCTGAAATCGAGATTGAATTTTCAAGCTCATGCCGGGCTTACCCCAAGATTAAAAAGATTGAAAATATACTGACGTTTTTTTTCTGTATATGATGCAGTTTTGTTCAGTGCAGCTTGAGTCCGTATCAACATAAACAGATCGAAATAGACCTGCACTAAAAACCTGGGACCTTAGCTCGGAAGCTCGGAAATGTATACAAATTTACGGGAAGCAACCCCTCCGCGAAATACATAAATATCGAACCAAAACCCTAGGTTTAATGCAGCCTTGGTAACTCATTGATCAATACTCCAGCTAATTGTTTCCATATTCTTACAGTATCAAACCCAATCTCAAATCGGTGATCTACTGCACAGCTCTGGCGGAGGGCTCCTATCAGGAATGGTATTTCGCCTACAAGCAATACAAACGCACAACCAGTGCTTCAGAAAAAGAAGAAATACTCGGCTCACTGGGCTGCACCACCAAGCCCTGGCTGCTGTCCAAGTAAGTGTTGATTGGCATTAATCTTGTCCTTGGTGGCTCAATTAATTATTATCATTTTCCTTAGATACCTCAACATGACCATCAATCCCACTTCGAGCATACTGAAACAAGATGGCGCTTTGGCCTTCCGTTCGGTGGCCTCCAATGCCATTGGCTATGAGATAGCGTTTGATTTTCTGCAAAACAATATTAAGGAGATAGCTGATTAGTAAGTGACATTTCCCATCAAAAAAAAAACAACAACATAAACTTTAATTCTCCATGTTTGTGTACAGTTATGGCGATGGTTTCTCCACGATCTCTGAAATGATCAAATCCTTGACCATTTACATGAACAAGGATTATCACAAACAGCAGCTCAAAGTTCTGGCCGCCAATTGCCGTAAACTGGGACTCAAAGCCGTTGAAACAGCCATCGATCTGGCCATGGAGCAGGTCAACGATAATATCTATTGGCGTACAAATTCGTACCACAAACTAAAGAACTACCTCGAGACCATTGTCAGCGAGTTTCAGATCAATATCTTCTAGGTTAAACAAACAAATTTTTAATTGAATTCCACCAAAAACAAACAAAATTAACGAGTTTATTCTCTAATTATTAATTCATTCATTCAACAGCCTCAAATTATTTTTAAACTGAAAACAAAAACGAATTATTTGCGAAAAGTGATATAAACATGTAAGTTAGCCAACTTAATTTAGGTAACTACTTAATATACTTTTTGCAATTGTATATTTATTTATTTATGTGTAATGTTTCCGTTTATTTTCTTTTTATATATTTTTGATTTAATCGATTTGTCGTAATTGTAACGTTCCTATGCTTAAAATAGTTGACTCATTCACATCATTAAGAGAAACTTATCTGATTGGGCCCGAGGGTTCAGTGGTTAATCGGCTCCTGAAGGTTTTCAAGGTTTCCTCGGAATTTCGTCATCACATGCAAGCGTACTAGTTTATTCCAGCGCTGACATTTTTCTTTGCCAAAAAAGCTACGAAAGCGTTTAGGGAATAAATTCAACTTCTTACTAAAAAATCATCTTTCACGGAAAAATTTTACATTCTGATTATTTTTTTTAAATTTCAATCATAAATATTTTAACCTCGTAGCGAACTGCAACATTTAACACTCCTTGTTAAAAAACGTTTTAAATTAATGTTTAAGAATTCTCGTGATTTCAAAAGTTCACAATGAATAAATGCCTCAGCCCTATGTTCCGTGCTATAAAAAATCATCATTATCTAGACATCATTTTAAAAATCGTACTTGAAAGCCTTCCACCAACTAATTTCATCTCTGAAGATTCAAGTCAAAAGACGTTCTTTAAAATTTTTTCAATCAAATGGGATTTTTCTCGATTTCGGTGTTGGACTATAGATTTTCCTTACTTCACCGACTTGGAGCGTATTTGAGAACAAGAACCGTCGGGCCCTTATCTGTTTAATACATTTTATAAAAAACACACTGAAACATCTAAAATATATCTAATGCTGCTTGTGTAAAATCTTTATATAAAATATGTATTTTATGTTGTAGGATCTTAAGCCATACCTAGCGTTAAGTCAAACCAAAAATAAATTTTAAAACTATACAATCACAATGGCACACGTAGAAGCACTTATTTTATCAAGCTTAAAATAAATATTATTGTTTTGGGAATGGAAGATTGAAGTTCAGCCTTAATGAGAGAGAGGGGAATCAGTGTCCTTAAATGCATGGCTTAAAATGTTGCTAAAGCAATTACACCTACACACACAAAACACACACACAGATATATATACTAGTTATTTATTAATGTACGAATACCTACTACACATGTTACTTGTAATAACTAATACTGAATAAATCTGGATATATTTATAGTACATATATGATTCGCTTACTACACAACCATGTATATAAGTTATGAAGCATATTAATCGGAAAACAAATAAACCATTCAATTATGTAATTTTAACTATAAATTTGTGTTTTTTTTTTCTTGAACTGGCATTGCTAACACTAATATGCTAATCACACTGAGCACATCTAACATGCAACATTCTGAGCTTAAGTGCTTAATTACCATTTGGTAAGCCAACATTTTTTAAACTTTTCTTTTGTTAAAATCGGGGCTTAATACCGGAACCGTTAACCGAAATAAACCGTTTCAAATCAAGTACCAGAACCGGAATCGGAACCTATACAAATTTTTATTTGAGAATCGAAAACCAGGGAATCTAACCGAATCGTATTTCGGCTCTGGTTCCGGTTATGGTACGTACCGAAACTTATGTTTCGGTAAAAAGTTCTGTTTTGGTTCTAATAATAAGGTTGTCAAGAAAGTCTTGCGGTATTTCCGCAAGCTTGTCTTTGCAAGCGCGTAGTTCTAGTTGTATTCGTCGCATCGGTTCACGCGCTCTTTTCACGCGCTAACACGTGTTTGATTTATTGTTTGTTTGTTTGTTTTTAGTCGTTCGTGAGTTATAGCGTCGCAAGCATGGAGCAAAATAAAGAGAAAATACGGCATATTTTACAGTACTACTACGATAAAGGCAAAAATGCATCTCATGCTGCCAATAAAATTTGTGCAGTTTATGGACCCGATACAGTTTCCATTTCCACCGCACAACGATGGTTTCAACGTTTTCGCGTTCTGGTGCAGAGGTGATCGAAGATGCGCCACGGTCCGGAAGGCATGTCGTCGAAAATTGCGATAAAATCGCTGAATTGATCGAAAGAGACCGGCATAGTAGCAGCCGTAGCATCGGCCAAGAGCTGGGCATGAGTCATCAAACCGTTATAAACCATTTGAAGAAGCTTGGATTCAAAAAGAAGCTCGATGTATGGGTGCCACACGACTTGACGCAAAAAAACATTTTTGCCCGTATGGATGCATGCGGATCGCTTCTGAATCGCAACAAAATCGACCCGTTTTTGAAGTGGATGGTGACTGGCGTTGAAAAGTGGGTCACTTACGACAACGTGAAGCGCAAACGGTCGTGGTCGAAAAGCGGTGAAGCTGCCCAGACGGTGGCCAAGCCTGGATTGACGGCCAGGAAGGTTCTTCTGTGTGTTTGGTGGGATTGGCAGGGAATCATCCACTATGAGCTGCTCCCCTATGGCCAAACGCTCAATTCGGACCTGTACTGCCAACAACTGGACCGCTTGAATGCAGCACTCATGCAGAAGAGGCCATCTTTGATCAACAGAGGCCGAATTGTCTTCCATCAGGACAACGCCAGGCCACACACATCTTTGGTGACGCGCCAGAAGCTCCGGGAGCTCGGATGGGAGGTTCTTTTGCATCCACCGTATAGTCCGGATCTCGCACCAAGTGATTACCACCTATTTCTGTCCATGGCGAACGAGCTTGGTAGTCGGAAGTTGGCCACAAGAGAGTCCTGTGAAAATTGGCTCTCCGAGTTTTTTGCCAATAGGGAAGCGAGCTTCTATAAGAGGGGCATTATGAAGTTGGCATCCCGTTGGGAACTCGTCATCGAACAAAACGGCGCATATTTGACTTAAATCGCATTATTATAACCAATTTTATGAACAATTGAAAATTCAATAAAAACATACCGCAAACTTTTATTATTATTTCGGTATTTGGTTCCTTATCAGTACCTGGATTTTTATTTCGGCATACCGGTACGTACCGGTATGTACCGTTAAAATATAAAGAAAGATCGGGCATTGGTTTGCGTCCATCCGATTTCATAGCGAGGACTAATAATTACCACCGCGTAAACGTTCAACGCTTATTTGCCCTTTTCTAAGACATATTATACATAAATACAATTGTAAAAACTTTGTCAAGTTTTTGGAGCACCCAATGGATGGGTGGTCAATAATTTCATCTTCTTTGTTTTGTAATCATTTTATGCTCAGGAAAATTAACAAGGCTGCAAACCTCTAAAATTGAGCAGAAGGTTCGCTCCGGAGTTCCGAGCCCATCGTGAAGCATAAGTTTCGGTTCGATGACCGGTTCCTTAACTTATCAAACCTGATGTTTTGGTTCGAACCTTGGTTCATAACATCTGAAATATTTGAAACATTTTTGCCTTTATTTTCTATGAATTTCAGCAATTCGGTTAAAATGAAAACCATCTTGGCCTTATTTTTGTTGAAGAGGACACAGTTAACTTACTATTTGATATATCTATAAAAAGCTATTGACTAAGGGAAACGCTATCAATCATACATCCCCTACCAAAAGCTTGAATTGTCATGTTACAACTTGACTGGTATTTTTTTCCCCTTCTCATAGTCGGAACATTCCCAGTTTGGATATGACTTACAAAACTGATCTCCATTGGAGAATGCACCAACCGATTCAAGTACTAAACAATGATTATTTCCAGTCGGAATATAAAGAACTTAAAAAATTCGACTTAAATAATTTTCTGAACCGAACGTTTTTCCAAATAGAAGAATTCTGGCTCGGGCTCAGCTTTTCAAGGTACTTAACAGATTTTAAAGGTCCGGTTCGATTGACCCAAAATATCCGAACCCGGCTCTGTGGGGCTCAGTTTAGGATCGGTTTGCAGCCTTGATAATGAATAGTGATTCATGTCATTAAGCTGTTTTGTGAAAATACTGAACTATTTGTATTTTCCTGTTTCTTTTCATACATGTATGAATCGAATTAGACTCCACTTTCAGCTAACGGATTTGTGCCAGAGCTGCTGTCCTCATTCAGTTTCATTTGAACAGAAATGGATAACACAAACACTTTTCTGTTCAATGAGGGTCTAAGAATATAGGATGCAATATTTTTAAAAACACGTCTCGCGTTTTTCTATTTCACAATTCAAAAGTTTGGCTAAACCAGACTCTATTTTTGAAAGCTTACGATTTAACCAAATTGCGTAAAAGTCCCCCTAAACCAAGTGCTAGCTTTGCAGTCTTGTTTTTGCACCCAGAACAGTAACTGTACCGGTACAATGTTTCGGTTCATTTCGGTCTTTTCGGTTCCAAGAATATCGGTTCTCGAATACCGGTATACAGAAAATTAAAAATATGGGTTCCGGTCTCGGTTTTGGTTCTGAGTTTTAATCGGTTCTTTTCGGTATACGGTTCCGGTTCTGGTTCCGGTTTGATTCCCTGTCGAAAACCGTTTACCGTTATTAATGGAACCGATAGCACCGGAACGAAACCGAAACGTTGGTACCGGTACAGTTTCAGTTTTTTTACGTTTGCAGAGCGCATCGTAGATTTGGTCACGAGTTGTAGCTCAACCTACAGGAAGCAAAAATATTTGCTGGCGGACGACATCTTCAACATTTGCTCCAGATTTGCGGCTGCAGATAACGACTTTCTTCTGCACCGGAAAGTGTGGGACTCAGTTCGCGAAATTGTACGTATATTAGAACCAATGGAGGTGCTCACAACTAAACTTCAAGCCAAAAATCTTGTTTTGGGTGATTTTAATTCCATTTGGATACACTGCAAATTGGAAATATAAAAAAATTCGTCCTCTGAAGCAAAACAGCTACTGGATTCCATTAAGACTTTTCTCGCACTTAAACGTGTTCGAAACCATGAAATCATTCTTAACTGTTGATCAGAATCCTCCACAAAGTTCCCAGAATTGTATGAGCTTTCAAAAGTCGTGCTTTCTGTTCGTTATATAACACAGGAATAAAATGATTTAGATATATCTCAGAATTTTATTTTTCCAATATTAACAAATGGTAGTACTTATACGAGTCAACCGAAATGAAAATCCGGGTACCGTATCGAAACCGAAAACCGAAATAGAACCTTTAACCAAAACATTCATTTCGGGACGTACCGGAACCGAAATTCGTTTCGGGATTAAGCCCTTGGTTAAAATGTTAAGAGGGTCGGTGTCTAAGAGGAACATGCTACGAACGTACAAAATTCTGCCATGGTAAATATTTATTACTCAGGATGTTGGATGTTAGTTGTGCTCAGTGTAAAAAGCATATAAGCTGCGAGTTCTAGTAAAATGGAAAGGATGCTGTTGATACACCCAGCGCCAGCAGCAGCGAAAATTTAATAACATAAATGCCGTTCTATGCTCATATTTTTTTTTGGGGGGGGTTCCCTTAAATATTCTTCACATAGATTCGTCATTTCAAGAGCTCAGTTGTCAAAATAGCTTTTTCTAGAATTTTATTTTTGAAGACGCCTAAAGGAAAGTAGTTCAGTATTCGGGAGAGAAGAGAATTATTTTATTATCTGAACAAAATGTACCAAATCGTCAAATAGCAGCTGAGACAGGTTGTAATGAAAGTTCAGTTCGTCGATTTTTAAAAAAATTTCGTGAGACAGGTGAAGTGGAAAGGAAGCAAGGATCGGGAATGAAAAAATGCACCACAGCACGAGAAGATCGTATTATCATGAAAACGAGCCTGCAGGATCGCTTTAAAAATGCAGCTGAGATAGCATCTGAAGTACGGCAACAATTTGCAAAGGATGTTTCGACCCGAACAATTCATCGTCGTTTAAATGAAGTGTGTTTAATGCCAAGGACACCTGCAAAAAAGCCACTCACAAATTAAAGAATTAAGGAAAATCCGCTAAACTGGGCCAAGGAAAAAAAAAATTGGAGTGATTCCGAATGGTCACGATTCCGAGGGACCCGATGGCTCTTGCAAGGTGCGCCGTAGAAAGGGCGAACGATATTTGGAAAATTGCTGTGTGGGAAACGTTAAGCATTCACCATACATTATGATATGGGGATGCATATCTAAATATAAAACTGAGTCAATTTTAATGATTCAAGGTATGGTGAACGCGGAAAAATATAAAGATATAATTTTAAGTGGAGTTGTGCCTAGCATTGAGGCAATAAGTGAGAAAGAAGAAGATCCTATTTTTCAAGATGATTCTACACCTTGCCATCGGGCTCGATCTGTAAGTAATTCAGTGAGCTTTTGTTATTAAAACAACTTAATCAATTAATTTTGACCTTCTTCTTAACGAAGATAACAATTTTGAAGGAAGAATTGGGCATTAAGTCCCTAAATTGGCCTGGAACCAGCCCTGACCTCAACCCAATAGAGAATATCTGGGCCCTTATGGCTGCGAAAATAATAAAAGGAAGCCTAAAACCATGGTAGAATTGAAGGATGTGATAGAAAAAGTATGGTTCGAGGATATCACTGATTAATATTTAAGCGCTTTCTACAATTCGATGCCCAATAGGGTAAAATGTGTAATTAAAGCAAAGGGGGGTACTACAAAGTACTAATTTAAATTAAAAAAAACCGAGAAGGCCAAGGCTAACTTTGTCTGTGCCGAAGTTTTTATACCCTTGCAAAAGCTGTTTTTGAAATGACAGAGTTTAAGAACGCTTAGATAAAAATCAAAAACTTCTGTAACTAAAATCCCTTTTCCGTCATATGTATGAACATCTGATTTCGACCAAATTTCGCGAATCTTTTTGAAAACATATCAAATTAACAATCGCCAAGTTTAAGAACGTTAAAATTAAAAGCAAAAAAGTTTTTCTCACTAAGACTCATTTTCCGACCGATAAGTCCTATGGCAACCTGAAGATATAGTCATCCGATTTTGACCAAAGTTTGCAAATCTGTTTGAAAGCATATAATATTAATAATGACCGTGTTTGGGAACGCTAACATTAGGAACAAAAAAGTTTTTCTCACTAAGACCCGTTTTTGACCGATGGTTCCTATGGCAGCTATAAGATATAGTCATCCGATCCGGTCGGTTCCGACATATTAGCAGCGTGCAGTAAAAAGAAGACTCTGTGCCAAATTTCAGCTCGACAGCTTTAAAACTGAGACTAGTTTGCGTAGAAACAGACGGACAGACAGACGGACAGACAGACAGACAGACAGGCGGACGGATAAAGCTCAATCGACTCAGCTCGTCGCCCTGATCAAGAATATATATAGTTTATGGGGTCGGAAATGAATATTTCTATGCGTTGCAAACTTCTGGGCAAAACTATAATACCCTTTGCAAGGGTATAAAAATTAACATTAATTTGATACAAAATATATATTAGATTATAGCAAATTAAGTATACTTTTGGAAAAAAAAGCATTATTTGTTGAGTATATGCACTATTATAATTATTATAATTTTTTTTTTTAAAGTTGTCATAATTATGAAAAGTCACCAAAATTAATATGGGTCTGGAAAAAAACCTTTTTCTAAAAAACTAACATTCATAAAATAAAAATTGCTATGCACTTTTATTTAAAAATATTCCATTAATCAGTACAAAATTAATTGGGCAATTCGGAAAACATTTATTCATACAAGTATGTGAATATTTAGACTGCGGCTTTTTTTGTGGCGCTGGGTGTATATTGTTTTCGATTTGGATTTTGAAAACGTGTTTTGTTAGTTTGAGCGTATAAGTTAACAAGGAATGAACAAGTAAGAGTGCTGAAGTCAAATGCCCCGACTGCAGAATACTTTTTGATCAGGTAATATCTAAAAAAAAATCGAATAGTGTATCCTTTCATAGGTTTTCGGGTGCTCCGATTTCATTGCAGGCAATATTTTTGCGATCGGCTGGGTATATCGGGTATATCAGTAAACTCAAAAAAAAAAATGGAGGAAAGCTAACTTCGGTTGGTAATGATGACTCAACAATTTAGTTTTCGCTTTGAACTAGGGATGTCGAAAATATTATCGATATATCGCAATATACATACATATTTTTGCCCAAAATGACATATATCACGCATATTTTTCCGAGGCGATAAATCGGAAATCGAATACTTTTTTTGTTGATATTTTTCGGTGATATTTTTATTTTGTTGCGAATAACTATTTCTTGTGCTCAAGCTTATCTCTGGTCATGTAAAGCAAAATGTTTAAAAGTTATTTTTATTAAAGTTGATGCACAGAAATCGCAATAAAGTTGTAAGGACCAGTTGGCTGAACTCTTAAAAAAACGGTAAATGCAAATATAATTGATTTTAACTTTTGGGAATTTGTGGGAGTTTTAATTTACCGTTATTTACCCTGGATCGGGACCCCATTAAGTTCTGCATGGAAGAGAAAGTCGCATTGCCAGTGCTTTCTGACTTGTGTCATCGGAACGCTTGGATTCGGCTATAAAAAGTGTGGATTCTGAAACCAGAAACCGAATGACCGATGAGCACATAACTTAACGGTCATTCCTAACGATTATTGGTATTATCAGAAGTTTTTACGTTTCGTAGATTTAGCTGAATACGTTTTTTTTATGCTTTGTAGTTCGAATGCTCTATTTTGAAAGATGATGAATTTTAAAAGTAAACACTTCTTTCGGTCCATTAATTTAAATTCATGAATAAGTTTGCAGAACTTATTATGTAATAAATGAAATAAGAAATAAATATCCTTTGTCAAAGTTTGCATCTGGCTGGCTCGAGTCTATGGTTGAGTATAATTTTATATAATCAACACAAATCATACGATTTTAATTACAACATTTTGGAATAGCAATTGGGTATGTCCGTACAACGATCGCTATTTCGAAAATTCTTTTGTTAATTTAATAAATATACATTAAATCCATATTTTTAAGCGCAGTCGGAATGTAGTTCATATTACGCCTCAAATGACGTCTCAATTATCTCAATAGACCAGTTCATAGTTAAGATCCGGGTTTTATTCAAAAATATTGAAAACACCGATAAAATCGATATTTTTTACACCAAAATATTTATATCGAAATGATACTTTTTCTATATCGTCAAAAATATCGATATAGATATTTTTGAAATATTTGACAACCCTACTTTGAACAATGTTAGCTGAGTGATTTCCCAAACTCAGCAATAGATGGCGCCACTACTTTGACCATTTGCTTGCCAGTTTATTATATGGCAGCTATACGATATATTCATCCGATTTGGACCAAACACCCCAAAATTGTGTGGAAACTGATAATATTCATAGCTGGAAAGTATAAAGACGCTACCATAGAAAACAAACAAGTTTTTCGCACTAGAAATACTTTTACTTAGTCATCCGATTTGGATCGAACTTGGCAGAACTGTGTGGTAGCATATAATATTGATCAGTAACAAGTTTGGGAGCGATAGCATTGAAAACAAAAAAGATTTTCCTACTAAGACTTTTTTCAGACCTTTATTTTGTATGGTGAAGCTCACTATATAGTGGGCTGATTTTCATAAAACTTGGTGGAATTATGTGAAAACATAGAAAACTTATAAATACGACGTTTGCGTTGAAGACAAATAAGTTTTTTTTCACTAAAACCCATTTTCCGACCAATCGTTTCTATGGCAGCTACAAGAAGTAATCATCCTATCCTGGTGGTTCCGACATATTAGCAGCGTGCAGTCAAAACTTCAGTTCGATAGCTTCAAAACTGAGGGACCAGTTCGCGTAGAAACAGACTATGCGTTGCAAGCTTCTGCGCAAAATTATAATACACTTTTCAAGTGTATAAAAATATGTAATAAATAATGGAAATAAAAAACAAAAATTCATAAATAATTCTTATATTCTGATTTTTATATAAACAGGAGTGATTTGTTCGGTGCCTGGTTAGTTTATCTTAGTGCTAGTTACCTAGCTAGCTATCTAGAAGTAAGGAAATCGCTTTTGTTATCCACATGAACATACTGTGGAAATACATAAATTAAGATTCTCAAGCGTTGAGCGCATAAACCAAAAAGTTATCGAATCGAAAATACAACCATGCCTCGACTATTTGTTGTCGCCCACTGCTACTGCCACTCTGATACTGCCACTTCCACTGCCGACCAGTGAAATTCAATGAGGAATTCAGGAAAAACCAGGAACTCTGGAAAAATCAGGAAGCGATGGACATACCAGGAGGAGATAGTTTTTCTTGAAAGGTGGCTTTATTGGTTACCCCAAATTAAAGCTAGTCGCATAAATGCAGTTGTCTATCGCGAAATGAGCGAAGACATGAAAAATCTTGGCATTGAAGTGGAAACGGCCGATATAAAAACTAAAATTGACACACTAACTCGGAAATACAAGTAAGTGCGAAATGGGGATGCAATCCAGTAATCAACGCTTTTGAATTCTAGAAACGAGCGCCACAAGCCAAATTCCGGATGGTCACATTTCACCAAAATGCACGAAATTCTAGGTGCCTCTATGGACATTGGTTTCGAGGGCTTCCACGAAGAAGACTGTTCAAGTAAGAGCGACATACGTACATTTGTTTTCATATACATTTAATTAGCCTAATCCCATTTTAGATGCCACTTTCAGTTCTGTTTACATGGAAGAGTGCGCCTCCTTAATGTTGGATGATGAAAACAGTCTCAAGCTCGAATCGCACCAATCCTCACCAACAAAACCAGCTTCCCCGTTGATCACACTTTCTTCTTTAGAGCAGATCAAACCGGCCACAAGATCGCTAAATATAACAAATTACGAAGTAGACACCAACTTTGAGCCGGAGAGTGAATTTGGTCAACTTATCGCTAAAGAGCTGCGACGATTGGATGCCGATCTGTGCGTTGCAACCAAACGTAAAATGTACAACATTATGTGTGATGCACAATTGGAACAAATTCAACGTAACGAAACCTTATAACGAGATTCATAAACATAAATGTGATTGTTTTTTTTTTATAAATACAGATAAGAAAGTTGCCCAATTGTTATAAGTCCGAGGTTGTTTACATTTTGCAAGACTCTCACGCTAGGCAAAGCATATTTTTAACTGTCTGGCAACAGCAAGGAAATCGTCGGTAAAACAATGTATCGATAGCTTTTAGAGATGCGCACGTGATGTGATTGTCGATTTGAATCGAGATGTTAATATGAACATTTTGCATTACTACTGGTAACATCACATCTGCGTATAGGGCTTTGGAATGAACTTAATCGGGTGCTCTAGTCAAATGGACTCGTTTCTTTGGTGTCCGATTTTGAACGGGAAGTATGAGGGAAGCCGTAGATGTGCTCAGGTAAGATATATTTTTCGATCCCGGCCCCAAATTTCTTTTAAATTAATCTCAAGCCGTTCTGCCCATACCTACCTTTAATTTAAAATTCAATCCTGATGCTGTAGTTCATGTGGCTTTCCGCTTGATTTTCGTATCCCTTTAAAATTTTAATGTGTAGAAAATTTTATGAACAAATTTGAATTTAAGTACGTAAGAAAAATAAAGAGAAGTCCTAAGGAAGTTTTGGTATTTGAAATTATTCCAGTCCCCTACCACCCCGTCCCTTTATATTTGAAGTTCTATAGTGTCCCGCTGCATCCGTCAGTTTATTTCGTGTCCCGCGAAAAAACCGTGTCTAGTCTAAGAATCAGCTGTGAAAACTATGAAATAGGTCGATAGGACAAATAAAAACCATAAAGCCTTAGAAAAAAGGAGTTCCCAATGCACAACTTTAATTTATAAAGTTTACATTAAATGTTTTAGTACTGAATCACGCGTGAAAATTGTTACATTATAGTCGCACAGGGGGCCATCTCTAACCCCAAGTGCTTCCAAATCAGCTGTTTTAATAATAAACAAAAGTAAGGAAAACATTTTCTTTCGTCTGTTAAATCCTTTTTTAGCAATTTCTTACATAATTTCCAGTGGAATCCATATCACGAACTAAACGTAGAACATGGACCACAAAGAATGAGGAACTTCTAATTGATTTGTGGCAAGTTCATCTGCCCGAGCTGTTGAGTGGCCGTCGCAATGACCATGTCCATTTGGAGATGAAGAAGCAGCTGGCAAAGGCATGGGGCTTTGTTGTCAGTGAATCTGATATCAAAATCAAACTGGAGGCGCTCAAAACAAAATACATGTGGGTCGCCCATAGAGATTAACAAGGGAGAATCATTTTGGCATCATTTATCTTAATTCTATTTGCAGGCAAGAAAAGGCACTGGGAAATGGAGCATCAACATGGATTCATTTCGAACGAATGGCAGCTGTCTGCGAAGATCACAGTATGGACTTTGATCTGTCGGCGGAGGAGAGCTCAGATGGCACTTTCAGTTCGGTTTATGTGGATGAGTGCGCTTCGCTAATGTTCAATGATGAATGCTGCAGGGAACCACACGCCAAGAAAGCCAAATTCAAATCCGCATCGGGCCAACCGAAACGGAAGCGAAAATTTTTGTCACAACCAGAGGAATTGTTGTTCCTTGAGGTTTGGGAGAAATACGCCAGAGACTTTCGAGGCGATCGAAAAAAGGTTTTGATTCATAAGGATATGTCAGAGGAACTGCAAAAGCTGGGCCTTAAACTATCTCCACACGAGATAAAAAAAAAAATTGAGTCCTTGCTGCGCGGTTTTAGGTAAGATTACAAATAATCAGGCTAGACACCCACTAATTGGTTGACCATCACTTTCAGAACCCAGCAAGACAGCTTCGGTTTGAACTCAAAGTGGATACACTATGCCAAAGTAGCCGAAATTGTGGGCCCCTTGGAGATCATCAAATTTGAGGAAAATAATTCAGACTCAGACACAAATTGGTTCAATGATGAATCAAAGGATGTTGCCGCAGATGATGACAAATCTTCACCAGATCTCACGCCCATCCACAGCAGTTCATTTGTAGAACTTGATCCTGAAGACTTTGAGGTGGACTCTGTTGGGGAAGATCCACCTATTCCAAAACTAGAAGTTCAAGAAAATCCCACAAGTACAAGTAAAAGTTCGAAGGAACAATTTGTGGAACAATTTGGTCAATTTATAACAAAAGAATTGAGCATGTTAAATGAAGATCTGCTGATTGAGACAAAGCGAAGAATCTACAATTTGGTTTGCATGATGCAAATGAAACAGTTGGAAATCAATAAAAAGAAACTAATTAATTAATATAATTTAAAAGTTGACAAATAATCATGTTCATTTAAAATTTGTTTCTGATAACAAAAATGTGTGGCAGCTTCACAAAGTAAACTATAAATTAAGCGAGAAATTGGTCATGTTTTATTGAATATTAGTTTTATTTTTATACCCTTACAGAGGGTATATGAAAATTGTCCAGATGTTTGTAACGCATAGAAGGAAGCATCTCCAACCATTTCCTTCTGATTCTATGCTAACTCTTTCAGTTTTAAAGGTGCCTTAAGCAAACTTTGCACGAAGTGCAGTCTTTTCGACCGATCGTTCCTATGGCAGCTATATGCTATAGTCATCCCCAAGCTTGATGAAAATCGGACAACTATATATTATAGCTGCCATACAAAAAATAGTCTCGAAAAAAGTCTTAGTAAGAACAACTGTTTTGTTTTCAATGCTATCGCTTCCAAACTGGATATTTATTATTATAATATGCTTCCACATAATTCAGCCAAGTTTGATCAAAATCGGATGACTATAGCATATAGCTGCCATAGGAACGATCGGTCGAAAAAGTAGTTCTAGTGAGAAAAACTTTTTTGTTTTCAATGAATCATCTATTTTTTCGGCTTGAAGTCTAGCGGCCGATAACAATCTGGATTATCGAAAACAATTCTTTTTTTCTAGAGATGGCCAAAGCCAGTGACAGCAATAATAGTAGTGACTGCAAGTATTAATTATTTGTGACATAATTATTTAGCTATATTGTATATAGCTATTGACTGTCATAGAATATTTAAGCGGGCACTAGTTCTATAAGTTATGATTTTCATCATAACATTTCTAAAACAAGACACGCACAACACCACAAAGGAGGCTGGTTGATCGTATAGCTATTTCATAAACTTCCACAGTTTAATCATCAGCGATTTTTTGCCCAACTTCACTGAGTTGGCAGACGGACGCTACCTCATGCCAGAACTGTTGTAAAATCTGTTTGAAATTGTTTGCTAACAAGTATCACAGTGGTAAATTTCTGAATTAAACTTGTGCCATCCAAAACCATTTCGAAACTTGTGCGCGAAAATATCGTATGTGGCAAAAGCATAATTTTAGAGTACATTTTTCTACTTTTCGATACGGTGGCTGTCAACATCCCTTCCAAACTTCAGACGAGCAACAATTATCAACTTATTAAACTAAACTCATAACTATTTTTATGAAAAAAACTGATAATTTCCCTAAAACTTATTTTTTGACACACAACATTTTTCAAGTGTTTTGACAAGTTTGGCACTTACAATAATTTATAGCAAAATAAAAATATTTTTCTTGATAGAACAATGAAAAATTTAATATTTAAGTTTTTATTTCAAATACATTTTATTGATAAGATTAAAGAATAATTTAATTTTAACAAAGTAAGTAAATAGATTAGTCCTCTTCGTTGCTTTCAACCAACGAGTCTTTTATATGTGACGAATGATGCAGATTTAAGAGTTCATTTTGCTATTTCGGAAAGTCAATCAATTTTTTGTCAAAAAGTCTTTTGCTCTAATAATTGTGTTTTATCTGAAAAATTTTACTATGCAAAATTCCTTTCTGAGAACTATCGAAATAACCATATTGTAGATCAATTGAACCTGTATTTTTTGAGCTGTGGAGCGATTTCTGGATTTTCACTGGGAACTATGAATTCGCAAAAAAACTTCCAGTTTTGAAAGTCATACCGCCCATTTCAATGCAGTCGTATCGAGCTGGTTTGAGCGCTGTTAATAATGGTAGACCCAAGAGATTCAATTTTGCTATGCGCGGAATGAACAGACATCCTAGTAAATATAGCCATTTTACATCGCAGCAATAAGTCTGCAGACAATTAGTTTTGTATGGCACCAACGATCATTTCACCCACAACATGAAAACTCAACATTGGCACATATGATACAGTTGATTTTGTTGAAAAATTTTTTTCTCGTGAAAATTTTTTTATTGTTAGCGTTTAGCTAACTATTTAACTTGAGTCATCCTAGGTTATACATATAACCAGCATCGACTGCCAAACGAATATAAACCATACATATATCAGAATAAATATTTTCCATAATAATCACGACTGTGACTTTTAACAAATTGCAGTTTGCTCTGATCGGCACATCTCTAACTATTTACAAATGGTGACAACTCTGCTTCTACTAAGCCCAAGCGCTTTCTTCGATATTTCAGCGTTAAATTGTTTAAACAAATAAAGAAAAATTTGTATAAATTAAAGTAAAAATGTCACTTGCTTTGATGGACGAGGAGACCTTGGAATCTGTGGCCTATGAGCGTTCCAAAATTTGGTCAAACTATTTCGCAGTAAGCGTCAGCGCTGAAAATCTCCATTTGCATTTTACAGTTAATTTGAGAACCGTTTTTAATTAAAGGCATTCGAACAAATCGAAGAAGGCCCAGATCAGGATCTGGAGGATTTTGAGGAAATATACCAGGACGAGGACGATGATGCAAACATAAGTGCCGAAGAGGCATTGGAAGTCAACGGCGCTGATGCGGATTTGGCCATGCCAAATGTCAGTACTTGCATGACCCAAACAGAGTTAACCCAAATACTGTGCTCCGGTGGGAAAAATGACGAAATGCAAGAGATTTTGAGCCAAACCCTCCCAGTTCTGGAGGAGCACAGACGCAAGTGGAAGGAGGCGGGTCTGGATCGCGTGCTCAACACCTTCGACGCACAGAAAATTGAACAGCATGTGGGCCAATGGTTACGACGACACAATAGTGTCTATATGGAAAAGGAGAAGAGTCCACCGCCCATCAGCCAAAACTCGCTGTTCTCCGATAACGAGTCCATGCACTCTGTGGACACGGCCCGCTACATTAAGCAAAGTCGCCAACGCAATCCCTCAGCCTATGCCTCCAGCATGACCACCATCAAAATGTATCGCACTCTGCCTCACAAGCGGGATGAGCTGCGTGCCAAATATGCGCATGACGATGAGCAGGAACATCGCCGTCATTTGCAGGCGCTGCTTAGACGCCGGCAGGAGCGCAAAATGGAAGTGACTTATCATCACAGTCCCAGGCACTACAGCTGTATAAGCAAACGCAAGCATTTGCGCAAGCGTCGTTACCACCCAACCCACTACCAATCCACATCTAGCGAGGAAGAGGAGTGCACATTCCTAGGCTGCGACTGCAAGTCGTGTCTAAAGCGAGCCTTGTCCAGAACCAATTGTCAATGTTATTCATATCGCACCCATCGTCATCATGAAATGATGTACCCCCGAAGTCGCCAGCTTGGCTATGATAAGGATTCGCGTCCGCGTCTACGGGAGTCTGAGTGTAATTGCTGCAATAGCGAAAAGCTTTGCTCCAATGTGGTGCACATTGCCAACACTTCCACAGAGGAATGGATAGTGGAAAATGACAGCAGTCCCTTGGAATTGGAAAGGACACGGAAATTGAAGAATCATCATTTCTTGTTGCTCAAAAGAACACCAAAAAAGGGTAAACGATTCAGCTCGGACAGCGAATCCTTGGATGAAATTGAGACGAAAGCAAAACAGACGTACAAATTCAATTCTACGTCCCAAAAAACCAAGTCAGCTTTTCAAATGGATTCGCATGGCAAATCTAAGAGGCCATTGCTAAAATCAAAGAAAGTACAGCAAAGAAGAGCACGTTTAGACGAGTCCTCTTTAAGCTCAGACAGCGAATCTGTGCAGGAAATGTTGGAAAGAAAGACGCCCAAGATTAATTTAGCTTCCGGCTTAGACTCAAACAAGGCAAAGCATCCCAATTCCATTAAGAAGAAAACTCAACCCGTACTTGATTTGAAGGAGTTGCACAAAAAGACTCAGTTGGAAACAGTGTACGAAGCCCAGGCAAAACCAATTGATACCTTGCCCACAAACCACATCGAATCTGTGCAGGCAATGGTGGAAAGAAAGACGCCCAGGGTGATTTTAGCTTCCGGCTTAGACTCAAACCAGGCAAAGCATCCCAATTCCATTAAGAAGAAAACTCAACCCGTACTTGATTTGAAGGAGTTGCACAAAAAGACTCAGTTGGAAACAGTGTACGAAGCCCAGGCAAAACCAATTGATACCTTGCCCACAAACCACAACGAATCTGTGCAGGCAATGGTGGAAAGAAAGACGCCCAGGGTGATTTTAGCTTCCGGCTTAGACTCAAACCAGGCAAAGCATCCCAATTCCATTAAGAAGAAAACTCAACTTGATTTGATTCAACTTGATTTGAAGGAGTTGCACAAAAACACTCAGTTGGAAACAGTGTACGAAGCCCAGGCAAAACCAATTGATACCTTGCCCACAAACCACAACGAATCTGTGCAGGCAATGGTGGAAAGAAAGACGCCCGGCTTAGACTCAAACAAGGCGAAGCCACCCATTTCCATTAACAAGAAAACTCAACCCCTACTTAACTTCAGGGTGATTTTAGCTTCCGGCTTAGACTCAAACCAGGCGAAGCCACCCATTTCCATTAAAAAGAAAACTCAACCCATACTTGACATGAAGGAGTTGCACAAAAAGACTCAGTTGGAAACAGCGGATAAAGCACAGGCAAAGCCAATTGATTCCCTGCCCACAAACCTTCCATCAAAATCCAAAATCAGCAAGAAAAACCCCAATTCTGTGTCAAAATCCCCCAACCATTCCAAGCCTAAGCAAAGGAAACCAATTAAAAGGACAACTTCAAAGGTCATCACAACCGTATCTAATGATTCTGAAGATGAATCCGAGGATGAACTGCTAAAGCGCGCTTTGGCCTTGTCGAAGCAAACCTATGAAAAGGAGCTAATCAAACGAAAGCCAACGGATACATCATCACCCAAGCTGCCAGAACACACCGCCACTACCCAAATCCATTTTAACAATCAGAGCGTGGCCTGCAATTCCACGGCTTTGGTTAATGACACGGCCTGTGCTCGGTCTCTGGTGACCACCAAACAGACCACGAAACGTGCTGCCGTAAGCAGTACATGTAACTCTCAGTCCTCGTCCGGCTCCTCAATGGAACAACAGACGCCCAAGAAGAAAGGAAATGAAGCCGATTGTACCATCGTCACCTCCACCACTTGTTGTGAGCCTGCTGAACCGAAATTATCACCCATTAAGATCACCAAAAAGGGCATACTGTTGCACAGTTCCAACAATGGTAACTTTACGCTGACCGAGCAGCATTTGGGTAAAATCATTGGACCACACAGAGCGCGTAAATTTCTCCAGTATCATATGGGCAGCCGTAGCTTTGACCATCGTCATTCGGTCTATTATCGTCCGACGCCCAAGCTGGCAGCTGCTTTAAGTTTACAAAATTCAACCAACAAAGAGTTGTCAAGTTCCAGTTCGAGCGACGAGGATGATGACATCTTTGATCGTATCCAACGCTATGGAGAGGTGTACAGTGTGCTGGAGAAGTCCTAGGAGAAGGAGGACGACGACAACGATGGATTCGTCTTAGTTTAAAAACATTAAAATTGAAATTTGTATAGTTTTAAGTTAACAACTGATTCTCCAATTCTCAATTTAATAATAAAAATATGTGTATGTAACTCGAGCAATTTTTTTTTTAATTAAATGAAAGTAAAAAAAAAATTAAATGCTTTTCGAATTGCAGGTTCTACCGAGATTTGAACTCGGATCGCTGGATTCAAAGTCCAGAGTGCTAACCATTACACCATAGAACCTTGATGTCAGCCCAGCGCCAAATAGTAAACAAATTTCTAGCAACCCCCTGTGGCAGATGCCAAGCATAAATAAAAGCAATGTTTTTGTAAAAATATATAAAAAAAAAAGAAAAACTTACTACTGGATTGCTTTTAATAATTTTAAAAGCAAAAAAAATAAAAAAAAAACCCTTTTCCTAGGCAGGTTCTACCGAGATTTGAACTCGGATCGCTGGATTCAAAGTCCAGAGTGCTAACCATTACACCATAGAACCCTGTTGCCAAACAGCCGCCAAAACACAATTTTCTGCTACCTCACATGTTCAGTGTTGCACAATGCGGGCAGCAATGCTTATGTGTGTCAAGATAGCGGCAATTTGGAATAACTTGGATTAAAATTTTTTTTAACAATTTGAAATGCAGAATTTAAATTATTTAAAGTGTTTTTAAGAAAAATTTACTCTTGTTCCACATACAAAATTTCATAATAAATGTCTTTGTAATTATGCAAGCTTTATTTCTTTTAAAATTTGATTATTTATTCATGATTTTGTGGTCAGTTAAATTTAAACAAAATAATTTAAGGTAAATGTTAAATAAAACTTTTCCTTATTTAAAAATATTAATTAACGTAGCATACACTGAGGGTGATGTATTATGATATTTTCTTTTTGAATCTAAATAGGGCTCCAAATAAACACAGAAAACTTGAAAAGTATATTTTTTTTATTGCAAAGATTACACTAGACAACAAAGTCCAGTATATTGAAGGGTTGGTGGTGATTCTAGATGATTTCAGAAATGGTCCATCACGTCGAGATTTTTAGTAATTTGAGCTTTAAGTTGCAAAAAGTGCCTATTTTGAACCTTTTCAGACGCGTTTTGTTTGGAACCTATACTTTTGTTTTGACTTTTTTTTGAAATTATCGTAAATTACTATTTCTTAACTTTAAAATAAACTATCCCAAAGAACTGTACGATTTTTTTAAGCGAAGATATATAATGATGATAAAATAATAAAACTGTCTGCTGCACAAAAGTATGCCTTGCAGAAACAGTACAATCTGCTAGTAATTTGTATAGAATTTCAATGAAAATTTTCAACAAAACCCATGGCATACATTGGGGCAGCAACAATATATTGGGTTACTGTGAACTCGGATACAATTACTAAAAATGGTATATCTTCATTGGAAAAAATCATAGAACTGTTTGGGATAGTTTATTTCAAATTTAGAGAGTAGTTCTTTCCGATAGTATCAAAGAAAAACAAAACAAAAGTATCGGTTCTCAACAAAACGCGTATAAAAAAAGTCCAATAAGGAATTTTTTTTATCTTTAAGCTCAAAATACTAAAAATATCGACGTGATGAACCATTTCTGAAAACAGATTCGTGTTCAGCACACGGAAATTATCTAGAATCACCGCCGACCCTTCAATATACTGGAAAAGGTCCAATTTTGTTGCCTTGTGTTATTTTTCTATATTTAAGAAAATCGCCCTAGAATCGAAATCACCCTAAAATATAGAAAAAATTTCTATGTGTACGAAAAAATTTCTAAAAAAATGCATTTTTAGGGCAACTTTTCTAAAATTCAGAAAAATATATTTTATTTTTTTTCTAAATTTTTAAAATATATTCCTTTTCTAAATTTTAGGGTGAATTGGCTTTATTGCCTTTTCTAATTTTTAAGATAATTTCGCCTTTGAACTTAGAAAATATAAGGTTGTCAAAAAAGTCTTGCGGCATTTTTATTGAATTTTCAATTGTTCATAAAATTGGTTATAATAATGCGATTTAAGTCAAATATGCGCCGTTTTGTTCGATGACGAGTTCCCAACGAGATGCCAACTTCATAATGCCCCTCTTATAGAAGCTCGCTTCCCTATTGGCAAAAAACTCGGAGAGCCAATTTTCACAGGACTCTCTTGTGGCCAACTTCCGACTACCAAGCTCGTTCGCCATGGACAGAAATAGGTGGTAATCACTTGGTGCGAGATCCGGGACTATACGGTGGATGCAAAAGAACCTCCCATCCGAGCTCCCGGAGCTTCTGGCGCGTCACCAAAGATGTGTGTGGCCTGGCGTTGTCCTGATGGAAGACAATTCGGCCTCTGTTGATCGAAGATGGCCTTCTTCTGCATGAGTGCTGCATTCAAGCGGTCCAGTTGTTGGCAGTACAGGTCCGAATTGAGCGTTTGGCCATAGGGGAGCAGCTCATAGTGGATGATTCCCTGCCAATCCCACCAAACACACAGAAGAACCTTCCTGGCCGTCAATCCAGGCTTGGCCACCGTCTGGGCAGCTTCACCGCTTTTCGACCACGACCGTTTGCGCTTCACGTTGTCGTAAGTGACCCACTTTTCATCGCCAGTCACCATCCGCTTCAAAAACGGGTCGATTTTGTTGCGATTCAGAAGCGATTCGCATGCATCCATACGGGCAAAAATGTTTTTTTGCGTCAAGTCGTGTGGCGCCCATACATCGAGCTTCTTTTTGAATCCAAGCTTCTTCAAATGGTTTATAACGGTTTGATGACTCATGCCCAGCTCTTGGCCGATGCTACGGCTGCTACTATGCCGGTCTCTTTCGATCAATTCACCGATTTTATCGCAATTTTCGACGACAGGCCTTCCGGACCGTGGCGCATCTTCGATCACCTCTGCACCAGAACGAAAACGTTGAAACCATTGTTGTGCGGTGGAAATGGAAACTGTATCGGGTCCATAAACTGCACAAATTTTTTTTGGCAGCATGAGATGCATTTTTGCCTTTATCGTAGTAGTACTGTAAAATATGCCGTATTTTCTCTTTATTTTGCTCCATGTTTGCGACGCTATAACTCACGAACGACTAAAAACAAACAACAATAAATCAAACACGTGTTAGCGCGTGAAAAGAGCTTTCCAAAAAGCTCTAGCGTGAACCGATGCGACGAATACAACTAGAACTACGCGCTTGCAAAGACAAGCTTGCGGAAATACCGCAAGACTTTTTTGACAACCTTATATATGTTAAAAATTTAGGGTATTTTGAACTAAAATTAAGAACATAAACTCTAATTTTAAGAAAATCATAAATCCTTCCTTCTTTCTTAAAAAGCTTTAGCGACGAAGGCTTTCATGTGAGGGCATTCTTTTACACGCGCTCCGAAGCAGGAGGGAAAAGGGACTCCCAAAGCAGCACCTCAAAAGGCGCGTGTCCGGAGCACACCGAAGCAGGAGCGAAATGGGACTCCCAAAGTAGCACCTCGAAGGAGCGTTTTTAAAAAAATATTAATCATTTTCCTGAAAATGGCACTTTTTAGGGCGAGTTGTTTTTTGAGTGTTGGGACTCCTCTTCGGACCATTATGGGAGTACTGAAACCAATCCCAAAACCCTCCGTCTAGGTTATCTTTGGATGATTTAAGGAGTCCTTTTCAAAAAAACCATAGGCTAATTTAGGAGTCCGCACGGAGCCTTTGCGGGTTATCTGAGTGAGCATTCTGGGACGCCGAAATCACTCATTTAAGGAGTCCCTAAGGCACACTTTTTTCATATATGTTGAAAAGGCACTTTCCTCCGGCGGGGATATGCTCCTTTAGGACACTTTTCAGAGCCTCCCTAGGAGGCTTAGAGCACCGTACAGGGAGTCCTAATGGAGCACCTTGCGGACTCCGCTGGTTGGTTGGGTAGAATGCAGATGTATTGAGCAAGTTTTTGTTTCATCTTGATATTCGTTACACCATGTAGTAATCGATTAAAAGATTATATAAAATAAAGACTATGTTAAAAACACCTCAAATAAAAATAAAAAAAACTATGTTCCTACAGGGTGGACCTCGATCCCATACCTCGACGTTTTGAAAGCGAATGTCTTGTCAACACGACCACGGACCTTGTTGCTTGTTGACTGGCAAAATGCAAACTGCTTAAGCGCCAAATACACCACCATTATTTTTGCGCAGAGCCACGGTTGCCACTAGGAAAAAATAAAATGCTCCGAAAAAATTCGAAACGACTCCACTTAGGAATCAAAAGATTCAAAATATATTTGAAAAAAGCTCCATTTCAATGAAAAGAAATCCTGAACTACATTTAGTCAAAAAAGTACAGCACTCAGAAAATTATTTTTCTATAGTTAAGAAAATCGCCCTAAAATCGAAACCGCCTTAAAATTTAGAAAACATTTCTATTTTTAAGAAAAAATTTTTCTGCATTTTAGAAAAGTTGCCCTAAAAATGAATTTTTTAGAAAAATATATTTTTTTGTCTAAATTTTAGGGTGATTTTGATTTATTGCCTTTTCTAATTTTTAGGGTAATTTCACCTTTGATTTTAGAAAATATTTGTTACAAATGTAGTGTATTTTGCCCTAAAATTGAGAAATCAAACACGTAATTTTAAGAAAGTTTTTCTAAAAGAATATAAAAATAAAAAAGAAAAAGTGCTGCTTCGGTGACTTGATCTCAGGCCTCGCCCAACTGCGTACTTTCTTAACTATGGTTTTGACGCAAACGTCTTGCTTAAGGCAATTAGCTGAGTGGGCTATGGCGTCCGTCCGCTAGTGTGAGGAGGTCCCGAGATCGAATCCCCCCCCCCCCCCCCCACCCCAGTAAAGTAAAAAAAAAAAAAAAACAATAACTAAAACAAAAAACAAACCAACAACAAAGAAATCCACAATCCCCCCCCCCCTCTCTTTTTTTTTTTTTAAATTGCCCTGAAATTTAGAACACATGTTCTATTTATTTTTTAGAAAAATTTTCCGCCCTTTTTTTAGGGCGATTTTCTAAAAATTAGGGCGAAAATGGCACTTTTTAGGGTGAGTTGTTTTTTGAGTGAGGGAATTATTAATTTTTAATCATTTTAGTTATAATACCTAAAAAATTAAAATAAAAAAATTTTTATAATCAAAACAATCCAAATATAGCCCAATTTTTTTTTTAAAATTAAGTTTTGGACTGCTTGGTCTTTTGAAGTTCACTTTGTATTTTCAACACTTCATTCCAAAATAAGCCTAGTTCAATTTCCCTTTTTTTGTAGCTTGCTCCATGGTGTAAAGCAGCTATTTCTGGATCTGACTCATAAGGGTGATCAAAATGGTTAAGAACTTGCATAGTATCATTTTATTCACTTGAAAATATTTTTTCTGGCGTTATCATTATAAGGGATTGTAAGTCTTCTCGTAAGAAGTCGAGTATTATGTAGAACATTTGGAAAACTAACTCAAAATAAAACTCGCGCACTGTTGTGCTCGGCTATTGAGGTCATCAAAACATAGCTTAAAACTAAAAAATATATTTTATTTTGATTGCCGTTAAGTTGGCTACCATTTGGTTTATGTTGTTAACCTCTAAGCATTCAGCCATTTGGGCTCCAGGGAAAGTATGAGTATGATGTTTCAACAAAGTTTTTAGATATCAGTTGGCAAGTGTATTTGAGCATAAAATAGATTGGTATCCATGGCTAATGTGGCTTTGATGACATTTTTGTTTATCGGTCGCAACGCCGTACTTAATTTTGTAAGGCAAATTTGATGTCATTTCGCGATTTTGGAATCTGGACAGCAAACTCGTAACAAATTGGGCAGAAATGACAGATTGTGTATTACAAGTAACATAATGAGTGCTCAATCAGTTTTGTCTTTTCTGTATTAAAACTTTCCAGTTTCGCTTGATTTTACTTCATATTTCTGTTTTTGTATGTTCCCTGTTGGTCATGCCGAAGGATAAAGGTTTTTAAGTGATTGAAATCAAAATTTTTACAAGTAACACAAAAGGATCGACAATTTTCAATTTTCATCCATGGAAATTTGTCCAGCTATTCTACACAGAGAACAAAAAATATGCAAAAGCTACACGAAAATGTGTGATTTCTACACGTTTTGACCGGAATTTTCAACCCATAACGTTTGTGTAGCTTTTCTGCACGCCGAGTTTAGATATTGAAGTCTTTAAGTCTTTTGCTAATCAGCCCGATACCGAGATTACCTGCGCAACATCTAAAAAATGTTTTTATGTACAAATTTATATTAAAGAAATCTGGAGGAGATCCACTGTAATGAAATTTTGAACAAAAAAATTTGGTGACAATTTTCATGGTGTTGTTAAACCCTTGCAGAGGGTATGTTAAAATTGTCCAGATGTCCAGATGAAGCATCTCCGACCACATAAAGTATATATATTCTTGATCAGCATGACGATTTGATTTGATATAGCCATGTCCGTCTGTTTCTATGCTACCTCCTCCGTGAGTTTTAAAGCTACCTTAACCAAACTTTGCAGGAAACGGCCGGATCGGACGACTATAGCATAAAGCTGCCATAGGAACGATCGGCCGAAAAAGTAGTTTTAGTGGGAAGAACATTATGATTTTCAATGCAAGCGTTCCTAAAACTTGTATTCATAAGTTTTCGATGATATTTCTAATTTCACCAAGTTTTATTAAAATCGCATAACTATATAGAATGCGATACAAAGGATATAAGAAAAACTTTGCTGTTTTCAATGTTATCGCTCCCAAACTTGACATTTAATATTGTATGCTTCCACATAATTCTGATAAGTTTAATCCGAATCGAAAGACTATAGCATAAAGCTGCCATAGAAACGATCGGTCGAAAACGTAGTTCTAGCAATCTTCCATTTAATTTGTTTGAAGAAATCTTAAGGTTGGTCAACTGTAATGCAATTTTCGCAAAATCTGTGGGCTGATTTTTTTTTAAACTTTTTTCAAAAATCATTCTGAATATGACTATTTACCTTGGGCATTGCGGCACAAGCTCTGAGAGGTAAGATATGCATCCAAATGTCGGGTGACGAATTTTCGGATTGATAATTTATATTATAACAATAATATGACTTATATGCTTTTATTAAAAAATAACAATTTAAGTCACAGGCAATCAGAATATTTTTAAAAAAAATACGATTTTTGTTTTTCATAATGTACACATTTCAAAGTACACAATGTGTACTACACACACGGAAATTTCAAGTCTATTGGGCAAGTATTTTTGAAGTTACACCCGTATTTGTAGAAACGTATCAGATGAATTTACAGTGCTGTTAAAACTTTAAGCGTTTTTTTCTCAAAACTGTGTTTTTAAGGTCAGTGACAACTCTTATTCAAAAACCGCTCGGTGGATTTGAATTATTTTTCTACAACTTTTTTTATACATAATAAGCTAGTGCCTGATCGAAGGATTTTTTTTAAACTTCATTTATTTTTATCAATTTACTGTGGATTTTTTCCTAAAAACTTGATTTTAAATTATCTGAGACCGCCATTTTGGTTATTTTCAAAACTTGCAAACAAAAATTCAATGAGGCATTAGATTTACTATAAAAACTCTAATTTTTTTATGTGAATGATTCGGGTGAATTGTTGAGAACTTATGATGAAAGGTCTACTTGTGGAACAGAGGCCGATACATATAGCGAAAACTTTTTGTTTTAATTAATATATTCTTTTCAAATTTGGATAAAATCAAGTTGAAACATAACATAATAATGAAGTATTGTTAGTTTTATAAAACAAATAAAATTATTGATAAAAAAAAGTGATAAAAATATTTGTTTGTTTATTTTGTTTATTTGTAAAGAATGAAAAAATTAAAACAAAAAAGTATTTGTTCCAAACTGCAACATTTCAATTCGATGCTAAGCAACCGACGCTACTTTGACACGCAATCAGTAGTCAAATATATCGATAGCAAGTCGATAACGATTAGGTTTTTTTTTGGAATTTAGAATATTAAATATTTTTAAGGTTTTAAAAATGAAAAACTTTTAAAAATAGTTAGTTGTTGTGAAGTGTTTATTTTCTAATCGATAGACAATCAAATTTTGGGCCTCTTTATCAATATCAAAATCGTGCTCAAAAGCGGTAAAAATTTTTACAAAACTGATAGAAAAGTGAATGAAATGGAAATCATTTATTTTCTAAATATGAATTTTGTTTCCGCTTTTGTTTTATTCAAATTTCATTGTCCATTTCTGCTTAAATATTTCACAGTCGCAGTGTTACCGTACTATCTCGCTTCGATTATTCTTGGTATTTTAAATTTAACACTAAACGGTCTCACCCCCTAAAATCGACTGTACCCACGAACGGAACTAGAAACCAAGCCAGCTCGCTCATTTATATTTGTTGTAATTTCTGGATGTAGCAACAATAACAAAGTTGTCAAATGCACAGTTGTATGTAGCAATGGTTGGCAAAAACTTTAAGGCATTGGCTCAGTTTCACCGATTAACGGAATATATTGTCCAGTGCAAACACTGTGACAAGACGCTCTCCTCAAAACACACCTCATCCAATCTGACGCGCCACTTGATCAGGAACCACAAGTTACTGGCGCGCACCATATTTGCCGGCGAAGAGGGTAAAATGCTGGCAGAGTTACGGGATGAGCTAGAAGCCTCAGTCTCTGACGACATGCACATGGAACATCTGGCTGAAGTGGAGGGGGAGACAAAGAGTGCGGTACGCACAATTATTGGAGCTCAACATCATCAGCAGCAACAGCGCCAACAGCAGCAGCAACAACAGCAACAGGATACATCAGCGGAGAGTCGCAACAAAATCATTGGCAAGAACAACAAGCTGTGGGCACATTTTGTACGCATCTCTGAATTCTTAGCCAAATGCAAGCATTGTGGTAAAACTCTCTCCTCGAAGCACTCATCGTCCAATCTGATGCGTCACATAGTGCGCCGCCATCACAATCTATCCAAGACATTGAATCACTCGCATCAGCATTTGCTAACGCCCAAAAAGGAAATCTTTAGGCAATCGGATCCCTTGGAGAAGGTCAATTTTGATGATGTTGATAGTATCATTGAAAAGGTGACGGATCATTTGGAGGAAGAGGTCGGTTACATTTATTTTTTAACGCTGTTTTATGATGCAGCCAGATCTCTCATGCTATGAACTAGAGGCACCAAATTCGATATGTCAGCAGATTCATGATTTATATTTCCATTACAGGAACCCTTCTACGAGTATGTGGTGGACAACACCGAAGACATGGTGGATCGAAATGCTAACGATTCGGAGCCAGCTGACTTGCATCATCATCTGGGACCCGGAGATACATCCTCCCTGACCGAGACCACAACCCAATTGGATGAGAAATTGAAAGCAGAAACGATATATTATAATGAGATGGCCGAATTGGCACGAGCAAAGCGTCGATTAATTGATCTGCAGACCAAGAAGTTGCTGCTGGATATGAATGTGGTGGAGTAACTAACAAAGGTCGTTTTTTTTTAATTTACACAAATTTTTAACAGTTTTTATGGGGAAACTCTGCAAACGATATGAAACTAATCATAAATATACATTCTAAACAAATGAAAGGACAAGTCTAGAAATTGTTGAAAATAATTATTTGGATAACAAGAGGAAAGGGATTGCAATAAATTGATACTACTTAGCTACAGAATTATGTAAATTTTGTTCAAAATGAAGCAACTGAAATTGAAAGAAGGTTAGCTTAGGTATCGTGCAATACTTAAGCAATAAGTCAATAAATTATTGGAATTGGATTAAAATTGTGTTGTTGATGAGTAAAGTGTATTGTCAGCGAGTCGGAGTATTGATTTTACCCCACAATGTCTTGGACGCGGCTAAGAAGAACACACATCCTTCATTCTAGCCTCACTAAACTGAGTACTCATTCTTCCTTTTTGAGTGACTTATTTTTCAGTTCAGTAGTTCTTTTGAGTCGGTTCAGTTGCTTTATACTCAGATATTAATTATTCAGTTGAAAGATCCAACCGAGAAATTCTTATTAGGTGAATTAGCCAACCATTGATTAAGAACTTCCTTGAAAATTCTGGTTTATATCGTCTGCTTAACAGAAACCTGCGTCGTTTCAATACCATCCTCAAACTATTTGTATACCCTTGTAGAGGGTATATCTATGAAGCATCTGCGACCACAAAAAGTGTATTTATTCTTAATCAGCTTGATGAACTGAGTTGATATAGTTATGTCCGTCTGTTTCTATGCTATCTCCTCAGTTAGTTTTAAAGCTATATTAACCAAACTGCACATTTGTCGGAGCCGGCCAGATCGGATGACTACAGCATATATCGGTCATAGGAACGATCGGTCAAAAAGGAAGTTTTTGGTAAGAAAAACTTTTTTTATCTTCAACGCCAACGTCCCCAATCATTGTATTTATAAGTTTTCTTTGCTTTCACATAATTCCACCAATTTTGATGAAAATTGGACAACTATATAGTATAGCTCCCATAGAAGAGATAGTTCTGAAAAAAAGTCTTAGTAGGAAAAACTTCAATGCTATTGCTCCCAAACTTGTTACCGATCAATATTATATGCTACCACACAATTCTGCCAACTATGATCCAAATCGGATGACTATAGCATATAGCTGCCATAGGAACATTCGGTCCAAAAATTAGTTCTACTGAAAAAAACTTTTTTGTTTTCAATGGTAGCTTCTTTATACTTTCCAGCTATGAATATTATCAGTTTTTACATAATTTGAGGGAGTTCATTTACCTTTACGTTTGGACTACACTATGGAATGGGCATTTTGGTCAGACCGAATTGTACTTAGGAAGGGTGAGAGCTACAGAGACGAATTTATAAGGGAAGCGCAGTGCAGCTCGGTTCGCCTGCTAGAAAGGGAACTAAATTACGAGCTCGATACAGTCAACTATTTCTCAGATGTATACACGATCGTCTAAATTAGAAACATTTTTATGGCGCGTGATGAGATCCTGGCACTAAATTTCATACCACATATAAGGTCTGGAAATTTTACTCTTTGTAATATGATGGATGTTGCGTAAGGACATACTTCACTTTCTAGCCGACTGTACCATTATAG